>OY101452.1:9978474-10215974 GCA_956483635.1 Panzeria rudis
GCAAACAAAATCCAAAATTTTGTTTTCAAAGCCTCGTACGCAGTTCGATCGTGTAGGATAGTGAATCAGTGCCTTTAGTGCGTTCACCTGGTATGAATTCGCCTTGCGAAAAAGAATGCATTCACACAAGGCAAATTCATAACAGGTATACACACCTGAATTCGGTTTGTGAAATATCCTCTTTGTGTGCCAAAAAATGTACTGAAAATTATGCCAAGAAAGCATTGATGCGAACTAGATAAAAAATACAAGCGGCGAAAATAAGCAAAAATAATCACCTAATCAGGTCACCTGTATTTGCGAACATATATCATACGTACATCAATTCGCCTCGATGTACTTCAGATGCCAGGGCGAATTCATAGCAGGTGGCTTCGACAGATCAGGTGATTATTTTTTGCTCATTTACTCCGCTTGTATTTTTGATCTAGTTTGGATGTCTAATGCTTTATTGGCACATTTTTTACAAACAAAATGGTTATTTTCCATCCCGAATTAAGCCGAGCCTACCTGTTATGAATTTGCTTTGTTGCCGTAGTAACGCCACATGGCTTTAAATTCGCCTTGGTAATGTAATGGGCTAGTTCAGTTCGCCGTAGCCAATTCGCTTGAAGCGCTATCTGGTTGTCAACTAACTTTGGTTATGTTAGTGGCAAATTCAGTTCACCGTTGTAAATTCGCTTGCAGGACGATCTGCATGTGAATTCTCCTTGGTTATGTTAGTGGTGAATTCAGTTCGCCGTAGTCGATTCGCTGAGCGCCAGCTGGTTGTAAAATTTTCAATTACACATAAAAAATAGCTAGAATATAGGCCCCTATTATGATTCACAACTAAATTGATAGTTCATTCGTAGTTGTCAAATTCTTATTATGGAATACAACTACATCAAAGCCGTTGGCTCAGTTTCTTATCAGTTGTGTGTTGGTTTTTAGTTCGACTATTGTGTTACTTTGAATTACTTTTAAAATGATACTTTTAGGCGCCAATCTATCCCATTTGTCAACCCATATTGTTGCCATATCCATAAAATATAAAATTTCAAGAAAAAATAATAAGGCCAAAACTAAAAATATTTAAAATATTCTGTGATGGCTACTATGGTTTCAAGAAACAGAGAGTATAGATAAGCACCTTTTTTCGAAAATTTTTTCGAAGACAACTAAAACTAGTTGTGAATCATAATACAAAAAAATGGTTGAGTTGGGTCGTAACATTGACAACTCAACCTAGTTGAGTTGCGAATCATAATAGGGGCCATAGTATTAACAAAAATTTTACAAAAAATGCTCTTAAAAATGCTCTTAACCCTTTGACGACCAATGGGACATATAGGTCCCATTTGGTTTTTCCCTCTCACAGCCACATTTTTCAAAGAATTTTTACCAAATAAATTTTATTCAATAAAAAACAAATGTCTCTTTTTAAAAATTTCTAAAAGTTCAAGTTTTTTTGGGCGAATTAAGTTCAAGGTCATCTCAAAATCAAAAATTTTTCGTTAATTTTTTCAATTTTTGTTTGCTGAAATCTCGGAAACTAAATGATACACTTATGTAACCTTTTTGTATTACATGCACCGATGCTTGATGTAACCAGAATAACCAACGGCTTTTGATTTGCTTCAATAGCTTTCCTGGGGGGTAAACATTTTTTATTTTTATATATATATATATATATATATATATATATATATATATATATATATATATATATATATATATATATATATATATATATATATATATATATATATATATATATATATATATATATATATATATATATATATATATATATATATATATATATATATATATATATATATATATATATATATATATATATATATATATATATATATATATATATATATATATATATATATATATATATATATATATATATATATATATATATATATATATATATATATATATATATATATATATATATATATATATATATATATATATATATATTTACATATATATAGTATTTATCGGTTATATGCATTTCAAATTTTGCACGACTTTTGGTGCTTACAAGCGAGAAATGCATTTATAAAAACTCGCTTATATGCATCGGCAGTGCTTATAAAAAAACTCGTTCATATGCTTGAGTGGTGCATGTATAAAAAAAACTTCTTAGCAAACAAAATCCAAAATTTTGTTTTCAAAGCCTCGTACGCAGTTCCGCCTAAATTTAACCTTTGAAAATTTGCATTTACTTTTACTATAATGACATCCCTGTATTAGACAAAAATTTTAGTGATATTTCACTTCAACTCCGAACTACGAAACGGAAAACAGCCTGAAAATGTTTCAGAAATGAGTATCAGTTTGGTATCTGAATGATACTGATCTGAATAAGACTTTGTAGACCAATATTTCATATACCTGTGTGCTATGTTTCGTTTTTAGTTTTTTTATTTTCGCTGCAGTTTTCGAATTATCGTGGGTCAAATTTCGATTTTTAACAAAATTTAATAAAAAAATAATAATATGAAAAAATTAATTATGTATAAAAAGCTTAAGTAGTACGGTTTCAAAACAAATACAAAATATTTTGCAAATGTCTCAAGCAACTCATCTTTAATTTTTTTAATAAAATGTCTGTTGGTAGGGCATAGTATTATGCATAACCAGGGCAACCAAAAATATGATAAATCATATTTTTTGCTGGATGTCTTACAAACATATAAGGTAGTTATTTATCCGTTTCAGAACTTTTTAAGAATTTTGGCATCGATTTGTTAGAGCATTTTTTTGTATATTTTGCCCGTAAGGGCATATTTTAGCATATTTTACTTTTGAGAGCATATTTCACTCTCAACCCTTTGATGTCCAAAGTTAAACCGCTTGTAAATCTAAAATTATTTTTCGGATTCATGTTTTTAAACGTATATTATAAAAAAAGTAAAAAAAATTAAAAAAAAAATAAAAAATGTTTACCCCCCAGGAAAGCTATTGAAGCAAATCAAAAGCCGTTGGTTATTCTGGTTACATCAAGCATCGGTGCATGTAATACAAAAAGGTTACATAAGTGTATCATTTAATTTCCGAGATTTCAGCAAACAAAAATTGAAAAAATTAACGAAAAATTTTTGATTTTGAGATGACCTTGAACTTAATTCGCCCAAAAAAACTTGAACTTTTAGAAATTTTTAAAAAGAGACATTTGTTTTTTATTGAATAAAAAAAATTTTCGAAAAAAGGTGTTATCTATACTCTCTGTTTCTTGAAACCATAGTAGCCATCACAGAATATTTTAAATATTTTTAGTTTTGGCCTTATTATTTTTTCTTGAAATTTTATATTTTATGGATATGGCAATAATATGGGTTGACAAATGGGATAGATTGGCGCCTAAAAGTGTCATTTTAAAAGTAATTCAAAGTAACACAATAGTCGAACTAAAAACCAACACACAACTGATAAGAAACTGAGCCAACGGCTTTGATGTAGTTGTATTCCATAATAAGAATTTGACAACTACGAATGAACTATCAATTTAGTTGTGAATCATAATAGGGGCCTATATTCTAGCTATTTTTTATGTGTAATTGAAAATTTTACAACCAGCTGGCGCTCAGCGAATCGACTACGGCGAACTGAATTCACCACTAACATAACCAAGGAGAATTCACATGCAGATCGTCCTGCAAGCGAATTTACAACGGTGAACTGAATTTGCCACTAACATAACCAAAGTTAGTTGACAACCAGATAGCGCTTCAAGCGAATTGGCTACGGCGAACTGAACTAGCCCATTACATTACCAAGGCGAATTTAAAGCCATGTGGCGTTACTACGGCAACAAAGCAAATTCATAACAGGTAGGCTCGGCTTAATTCGGTTTGGAAAATAGCCATTTTGTTTGTAAAAAATGTGGCAATAAATCATTTGACATCCAAACTAGATCAAAAATACAAGCGGAGAAAATGAGCAAAAAATAATCACCTGATCTGTCGAAGCCACCTGCTATGAATTCGCCCTGGCATCTGAAGTACATCGAGGCGAATTGATGTACGTATGATATATGTACGCAAATACAGGTGACCTGATTAGGTGATTATTTTTGCTTATTTTCGCCGCATGTATTTTTTATCTAGTTCGCATCAATGCTTTCTTGGCATAATTTTCAGTACATTTTTTTGCACACAAAGAGGATATTTCACAAACCGAATTCAGGTGTGTATACCTGTTATGAATTTGCCTTGTGTGAATGCATTCTTTTTCGCAAGGCGAATTCATACCAGGTGAACGCACTAAAGGCACTGATTCACTATCCTACACGATCAAGTTTTTTTCGTTGTTTTTAGTTTTGGCGCTTTATTTGGTTTTAGGGAAGAAATGTAGCAAACGTTATAGTTGGAATATTGAGTTCTGATGAAGAAACTACAAAAAAAAGTTTTTGTTAAACTCCGTAACCATTTTACCCAAAAATGACACATATAACATGTTTAGCCCATGGTCTTCATAGAGTTTGTGAAACTAGAAGGTATCATTATGTAAATGTAGACAAAATAATTTCTAATGTTAAATAGATTTTTCTAAAAGCACCATGCAGAGTAGAAGTATATAAAGAAATGTATCCGGAACTTCCTCTCCCTCCTGAACCAATAACAACCCGTTGGGGTACATGGATTGAGGCTGTAAGTTTTAGATAGTTTGAAGGATGATGCTCAATCGACTAAAATTGCCAAAGAAGCTTTACGTAAATCTAAAACAACAACAGATGTAGTTTTTATTGCATCGAATTATGGATTTATTGCCAACAATATCAAAAATTGCAAGCTGTTGGTATTTCCCTAAATGAGAAAATAAAAATACTGAACGACACCAGCGTTGTCAGATATGGTGAATTCTCGCCAAACATGGCGATTTTTCAACTTGTTTGGCGACAAAATTTTTGACTTGGCGACATGGAGATTTTTCTGGCGATAAATAAATTTGTTGACAATTTTTATGGCTATTTTTCAACAAAACTGAACTTAAAAATCAGGAAAATTACTTTGTTGAAAAAGTATATTCGAAAACAAATCCCACCAAAACTTGTCTGGAAAAAATTAAAACAATGTGATTTTGAAGCTTTTTCATATTTAATTACAGTCGTTAATGGATTTTGAATTTTGATGAGAAAAATTTACATGAAATAGTTTTAGGCGATTTTATTTCTACTTTTGGCGATTTTCCGCTATATTTTTATACGAATATTTTATAAAAACTTGTATTAAAAAAAACTATTATGTAAAACCAAATTTACTATAAAATATGTATTAAGAAAAACTACATAAAGCAGATTGTGGCGAGTTTTAGCGATTTTTAAAATCGATTTGGCGAAATAGAAGTTTGGCGAAATAGAAGAGGAGGGATTGTTTTAGTGGAAACACCACTAAACCCTACCTCACCCGTCAAAAAAGAAATAAAAATAATAATAATAATAATAATAATAATAATAATAATAATAATAATAATAACAATATTAATAATAATAATCTTTCAAATGGAAGAAAAACGTTTTTACAACATGATCGCAAAACCGCCCGAAAATCAAACAACCCAGGTTAATAATGTTGATATAAACGATATTGAAAATTATTGGAAGGAAATCTGGAATAAAGAAGAAACGCATAACCCATCACCAATATGGATCGACGCTATCCGTGAAAATATAGCCACTAACACACCAATGATTTCTAGTATAATTACTAACGATATTTTCAAAAAGGCGATCATAAAACTCCATAACTGGAAACAGCCAGGATGTGATAAAATACATAATTACTACTACAAGTATCTCACGTCACTTCACAGCCAAATGATAACGATATTTAATGATCTTATAGCTCACCCAGATAATATATCACCAGGCATGTGTGTAGGAGTGACTTATCTGAAGCCCAAAGTTGACCACCCAACATCTGCTTCCCAGTATAGACCAATAACGTGTCTAAACACAGGATATAAAATTTTCACCTCCTGTATGGCCATAGGAATCAGCAAGTTCTGTGAAAGTAACAATATACTCGCGGAAGAACAAAAAGGATGTCGTCAAGGAACAAAAGGCTGCAAGGACCAGCTAATAATCGATAGCATAGCAACCAAACAAGCTATCCGAAATAAAAAAACCTTTACACAGCATTCGTCGATTATCAAAAGGCATTCGATTCAGTGCCGCACTCGTGGCTCCTAGATATATTGAGAATATATAAGATCGATGATACCTTAATAAATTGTATTAAATGGCTTATGAAGTTTTGGGAAACTACACTACACATCCGAGACGGAAGCAATAACATCATATCCAAGCCAATCAAAATACAGCGTGGTATATATCAGGGAGATTCCCTCAGCCCTTTACTTTTCTGCATAGCACTAAATCCGCTGTCCATACTACTCCAACAAAGCCAATACGGATACAAACTTGGCCCAGATACCAACAAAATCTCGCATTGCTTCTATATGGACGACCTAAAAATCTACGCGAGCACAAAACCAAACCGAGACAGCCTCCTAAAAATAGTTGAGATGTTTTCAGTTGACATAAGAATGAAATTCGGAATAGACAAATGTAGAACACAAAATGTCACAAGAGGAAAATATACATCAACTACAAACTTCACAACTACAGAGAATGAGCACATAACTTCACTTTTAGTAGGCGAGCACTATAAGTATCTCGGTATATTGCAGAATATCACCATTGATCACAAAAAACACAAAGAAGGCGTCAGCAGAGAGTTCGTAAATAGACTCAATAAAATATGCAAAAGCAAGTTAAATGGGCGAAATCTAGTAAAAGCAATAAATACCTACGCTATTCCATTGCTCACGTACACATTCGGTATTATATCATGGTCGGATACGGATCTAAATAATATGGATATGAAAATTAGAACAACCCTAACCAAAAATAAATATCATCATCCAAGAGCATCTTTGGAAAGAATTAATATCCCCAGAAAATTAGGAGGCAGGGGTGTACTAAGTATAAAGTTTCTATGTAGTCGTCAACTATATAACCTTAAAAAATACTTCTTAACCAAAGCAACAATATCCCAGCTATATAGAGATATAATAAATTCGGATGACAATCTTACACCGCTCAACCTAAAAAATAATACTAACAACCAACCAACCACAATAGAAACCCTTATACAGAACTGGAAGTCAAAACCACTACACGGAAAGTATCCAAACATGATCACTCAACCATATGTAGATAAGACGAAAACCAACAACTGGCTCATGTACAGCAATATCTTTGCTGAAACAGAAGGCTTTATAACAGCTATCCAGGATGGAGTAATACCTACAAGAAATTACAGAAAATATATAATCCACGACCGAACGATAACAAACGATAGTTGCCGTAGGTGTGGTAACAGCCCGGAAACCATCCCACACCTGCTCAACAGCTGTCCAACACTACTCCAAAGCCACTATAAGCGAAGACACGACAATGTTGGGAAAATAGTACATATAAACGTAATAAAACAACTACAAATCAACGAAATAACAACATACTACTATAAATACAACCCCAAACCAATTATAGAATATAACCACTACATCATCTATTGGGATAGATCAATTCTAGTCAATAATCCCAACGAAACGACTATAGCCAATAGACCAGATATGATAATCATAGACAAACAAAACAAAATAGCCCAAATAATAGATTTTGCAATACCATACGATAATAACATACAGGAAACAATAGCCACAAAAAAAAAATAAGTACATACCATTAGCTCAATATATCAAAAACACACAAAATTTGGTTCAAGTAAACATACTTCATATTATAATAAGTTCAATAGGAACAATTCCTGAGGAAACAACAAGTGCAATAAACAGGTTAAACCTGGATTTAAAGATACTCACGGAAATGCAAAAGGCAATCCTTATTAACGCAACAACTATAATGAGGGAAACAATAGAATAACGGATATAAAACCTGGATTATATCCCCACAGAGCGTAACCTTTGGTCTATGACCCGGTACGTGAATTCCAGCTCAAGCTGAGAATGTATAATAATAATAATGATAATGATAATAATAATAATAATAATAATAATAATAATAATAATAATAATAATAATAATAATAATGATATCCAAACATGATCACTCAACCATATGTAGATAAGACGAAAACCAACAACTGGCTCATGTACAGCAATATCTTTGCTGAAACAGAAGGCTTTATAACAGCTATCCAGGATGGAGTAATACCTACAAGAAATTACAGAAAATATATAATCCACGACCGAACGATAACAAACGATAGTTGCCGTAGGTGTGGTAACAGCCCGGAAACCATCCCACACCTGCTCAACAGCTGTCCAACACTACTCCAAAGCCACTATAAGCGAACACACGACAATGTTGGGAAAATAGTACATATAAACGTAATAAAACAACTACAAATCAACGAAATAACAACATACTACTATAAATACAACCCCAAACCAATTATAGAAAATAACACTACATCATCTATTGGGATAGATCAATTCTAGTCAATAATCCCAACGAAACGACTATAGCCAATAGACCAGATATGATAATCATAGACAAACAAAACAAAATAGCCCAAATAATAGATTTTGCAATACCATACGATAATAACATACAGGAAACAATAGCCACAAAAAAAATAAGTACATACCATTAGCTCAATATATCAAAAACACACAAAATTTGGTTCAAGTAAACATACTTCCAATTATAATAAGTTCAATAGGAACAATTCCTGAGGAAACAACAAGTGCAATAAACAGGTTAAACCTGGATTTAAAGATACTCACGGAAATGCAAAAGGCAATCCTTATTAACGCAACAACTATAATGAGGGAAACAATAGAATAACGGATATAAAACCTGGATTATATCCCCACAGAGCGTAACCTTTGGTCTATGACCCGGTACGTGAATTCCAGCTCAAGCTGAGAATGTATAATTCTATAATAATAATTATAATTATAATAATAATACTAATACTAATAATAATAAAAATAATAATAATAATAATAATAATAATAATAATAATAATAATAATAATTTATTAATAATAATAATAATAATACTCACGTACTCATTTGGAATAATCAAGTGGACAACATCCGACCTTAACAACATAGAGATTGATACAAGAAAAATACTTACTCTCCACCGGCAACACCATCCTAAATCATGCAAAGAACGTATGGCATTAGCAAGGTCGGTGGGAGGTAGAGGTTTAATAGACATACACAACCTGCAGGCAAAACAACTAATAAACATTAGAAAATATTTCTACAACAACAACAACAGCAATAACCTACACAAAGCTATTGTCGTCGCAGACAACAACTATACACCACTTAATCTCCTTAATACTGCTCAGATTATAACGGTCACCCCGACACAAGAAGCAACAACAACTTTGCGTAACAAGGAGCTACATGGAAGGCACCCTAAAATCATACAAGAGCCGGAGATAGACAGGGAAAATGCCTATTTGTGGCTAACGCGAGGGGAGTTGCAACCAGAGACTGAAGGATTTTCAATTGCAATTCAAGATAGCGTTATTGCAACCCGAAACCATTTGAAATATATAATTAAAGATTGCAATATTGTAGACGATAAATGCAGGAAATGCCATACGACATCGGAAACCATCGAGTATATAACATCAGGTTGCTCAATAGTGGGAGCCCAATACGCAGAAAGACAAAACACAGTTGCCAAAATAATACACCAAAATATTGTCAATGCCACCTTGATAACAACAATGATCCATACTATAAGTACAAACCAAAGAGCATAGTAGGAAATGATACCTATAGAGTCTACTGGGATGTCAGTATCCGCACTGATAATACAATTACAAATAATAGGCCGGATATAACAATCATAAAGAAATCAAACAAAACAACGTACTAAATTGAGATCAGCGTACCAAATTATAACAATATCCATAAGAAATATATTGAAAAAATTACTAAATACGATGAACTCGCTGCAGAAATTAAAAGGATATGGCACCAAAACCAGGTAACAAAAATACCAATGGTGATAGGAACTACGAGTGTTCCACACAAAACCCTTCTAAAAAACCTTAAAACTCTAAATATGGATGCTAAAACAGTACACAAGATACAGAAAGCTGTGATACTTAAAACGTGTAATATAGTTAGATCTTTTCTAAGCACATAATAAAACAGAAATAGAAGCCGTCATGACTTGCAAATGATTTGCCGTCATGTGCGGGTAAATGACCCCGCTCCGAGTTAGTACTGCGGGGGTGGAGGTGGAAATAATAATAATAATAATAATAATAATAATAAGCCAGCAAGGGCATACCAAAAAGTATTTGTATGACGAGAGTGACGAACTCGCGGACCCTAGTCAGTAAATGCAGGCGCGACGGTACCCACATTGGGCGGCTTCCTGGTCAGTGATGACTCACAGTGAGCAGCTGATATATTCTAACGTGCCCTGCAGGATCGTGAGCCCCTCCCAGTGGTAAAAAGGAACCCATAAATGGTGAAAATAAAAATGATAAATAATAGTGAAATTCGATTGCCCGAGGAGGGCGCCCCTACTGGAGCTGGTCCTGGAACGGGGGACAATGCGAGCGACCAGCGGCCGGGTAATAGTCGACGACCCGGTCGGGGAAACCCCGAAATACAGTCGATATCACAAAGGAGTCAAATAACACCAGGAGCTCCACCTACCGAAAATGCTACTAAAGATATAACTGAGCTCACCCAGGCAGGGCTGCCACGGCGTAGAATAAAATGGACCCATGAAATGAACGTGTCCGTCTTAAGAGCCTATTACCAGGCAACGCGCAACAATAGTTTAACTAACTACAGGCAGCAAATGTATGAATATTTTATGGAAAAAAACCCTCAACTTAGTACCATTACACAACAAAATCTAGCAGATAGAAGAGCTACAATATTCCGCAATAACCTGATACCACCAACAGTAAGAGAAGAAATACGGTTAACTGTAATTAATCAAGAACACCTAGACAGCAATCGACAAATCTCACATGCAACTTTAGAACTCCCAGAAACAACAACGACACAACTACCTCCAAATCAAATAGATACCAACCCTGCTGCAACACAACAGCGCAACGCGGAACTAGCTCACCAATCAAATCACAGCCCAATTCCTTCCCCTAGCATACGAACCCGGCAAAATGATTACAATACACTGGAAAAACTAAGGCTAGTTTTTAATGAGGCAAAAATTAAATACCTGGAAATGGACGCCAAATTCAGACCCTTTCTACAAAAACATAAGCCAAACAAGAATCTGTATAAAGTTACATCTATAGTTAATAATGAATTATTACCCACTGAAATTTCAGAAGACTGCGACTACAACCACATAGTCGGGATCATTTACTGCAGCGAATACACAATATCCATATTTATGAGAACGCCAAAAGATACCTCAGAGTCACAAAGAAATCCCCAACAAACGCACCAAGACTCAACAGACAGAAGCAATAACCAACCACCAAAACCAAAATACATAAAACCAGGATGGCGAAGAAGGTTACAGAACAAAATAGATGAAATTAGGAAAGACTTAGGTTTCCTAACTGGATACAACACCAACAAAACCGGAAGGAAAACAATTACCAAACTCCAAAACATTAAACGAAGACACCTAATCCACACACAGTTTGATCCACCAAATCACTCCTTGGAACAGCTAAGAGACACCGTCAAACAAAAATTAGCAAAATACACCGACAGGATGCGGAGCTACACAAAAAGCCACATAAGAGCTAAGCATAACAAAGTTTTCCAAACAGAAGAAAAACGGTTTTATAACACGCTGGGAAAACCCGCCGATAATACAACAACCCACATAAACAGCATTAATATAGAAGACATAGAGAAATTCTGGAAAGGAATATGGAGCAGGACCGAAACGCACAATCCAAAACCAATATGGATGGACAGTGTGCAAAAAAGTATGGCTGAAATAAGATCTATGACCACAACTGAGATTAGCCGAGATATATTCGAAAAAGGCATACACAAACTACACAATTGGAAACAACCTGGAAACGATAAGATACACAACTATTACTACAAACACCTCACAACCTTACACAATCAGTTGATGAGAATATTTAATAATATGATAATCAATCCAAACAACATCCCGCACGGAATGTGCAATGGCGTGACGTACCTGAAGTCAAAAGTTGATAATCCAAACTGTGCTTCCCAATTTAGAACTATAACGTGCCTAAACACGGGCTATAAAATCTTCACCTCTTGTATTGCAATAGCCATAGGAGAATACTGCGAACATAACAACATTCTCGCAGAAAAATAAAAAGGATGCCGAAAAGGGACAAAAGGCTGTAAAGATCAACTGATAATCGATAGTGTAGCCACTAAACAAGCCATCAGAAATAAAAGAAATATGTACACAGCATTTATCGACTACCAAAAAGTATTCGACTCTGTTCCACACTCCTGGCTATTGGAAGTCCTAAAAATATATAAAATAAACCCAACAATTACAGAATGCATCGCAGTTCTAATGAATAACTGGGAAACCATGCTACACATACATCAAGGAACAGTTAATATAACATCCAATCCAATAAAAGTACTGCGAGGTATATACCAAGGTGATTCGCTGAGCCCTCTAATGTTTTGCATAGCCCTCAATCCCCTCTCGCTACTCTTACATCAAAGCAAATATGGTTATAAGCTTGGATCCGATATTGAAAGATTATCTCATTGCTTTTATATGGATGATCTAAAACTCTATGCCAGTACAATGTCAAACCGAGACAGTCTACTAAGAATATTTGAATTGTTTTCAAAGGATATAAGAATGAAATTCGGAATTGACAAATGCAGAACACAGAATATAACGAAAGGAAAATACACAACTGCAAGAAGTTTTATAACCACGGAAAATGAAGAAATAACGCCATTACAAAACGATGAACACTACAAGTACCTAGGTATAAGACAGCATATAACAATTGACCACAAAAAACAAAAAGAAGACGTAAATAAAGAGTTCATGAATAGAGTCAATAAAATATGCAAAAGCAAGCTCAACGGCTTAAACCTAATGAAAGCCATAAACACATATGCCATTCCGCTGCTTACCTACACCTTTGGAGTTATTGCCTGGTCCGATACAGAGCTTAACAAGATGGATATGGGAATAAGAACTACATTGACAAAATATAAGTATCATCATCCAAAAGCGTCACTAGAAAGAATAAATATTCCAAGAAATCTCGGAGGACGAGGGCTAATAAATATAAAAACACTTCATGAGCTCTAACTTCAGAAATTAACAATGTACTTCAGAGATAAAGCAGAAACATCAACACTCTATAGGGGAGTAGTAAGTGCGGATGACAACATCACACCTCTTAACCTAAAAAATAGCCAAAATATACAGCCAACTACTATAGCGCAATTAACCCAACACTGGAAATCCAAACCACTTCATGGAAAATATCCAAACCTGATCAACCAACCATATATTGATATAGTAAACACCAACAATTGGCTTAAATACAGCTATTTATTCGCTGAAACAGAAGGTTTTATAATGTCCATCCAGGATGGGGTAGTACCAACAAGAAATTACAGGAAATATATAATCCGAGACCAAACAATCACAGATGAGAGCTGTCGCAGGTGTGGAAACGCACCTGAAACTATACCCCACCTGTTGAACAATTGTACAACGCTATTGCCAAATCATTATAAACAAAGGCACGACAATATCGGAAAGATATTGTGCATTAATATAATAAAAAACCTAAGAATGAATGAACAAACAACTTATTATTTCAAATACCAACCCAAACCAATAATCCAAAACCAACGTCATACAATATACTGGGACAGATCAATACTACTCAATAATCCAACAAACACAAATATACCCAATAGACCAGATACTATAATTATAGATAAACAGGAAAAAGTTGCACAGATAATTGATTTTGCAGTACCGTATGACAACAATATTCAGGAAACAATAGCCACCAAAAAATCCAAATACACACAACTAGCACAATATCTCAGAAATACACAGAACCTATCAAAAATTTAAATCATACCAATTATAATAAGCTCCTTAAAAACAATACCCAAGGAGACAACAAATGGAATCAAGAAGCTACATCTAGATGAAAAAATATTGGCCGTAATGCAAAAAGCAATCCTTATAAATACGTCTACTATTATGAGGGAAACACTTAACTGATGGATATAAAACATGGATTATATCCTAACTGAGCGTAACCTATGGTCTAAGACCCGGTACGTGAATTCCAGCAAATGCTGAGAATGTAGAATTCTATAATAATAATAATAATAATAATAATAATAATAATAATAATAATAATAATAATAATAATAATGATAATATTTTTTTTAGTTTTTTGGCTTCCACTGTTTAAAATAGATTATTTTGTGTATGTTTTTATTTACAAAATAGCACAATTAAATTTTTCACTATACACTCAAAAAAATGTTTATTGAAAAAATAATTATTTAACTTAAGCCAAACTAATTAAATAACTTAGGATAACATACAGTTCGACTAAAAATTCATAACTCAATTACTAAAACTCTAAAGGCACTTAGCTAAAACATAAATGTATGTATACAGTTCCAAATACTTGGAGACATTATTAATCCTAATAACAATAAGACAATGACAGATCCACCGATTGTTGTTAAATTTAAATCGCCTTATGATCGCAACTTCTTTCTTAGGTCTATTAGTTTCTTCATCAAGATCAGAAAATATGTTTTGCGCTTAAATATAATAGGATTTGATAGCACCATTCCTTTCTATATCAACGAAAGCCTCACTCCCGAAAACCACCGCATCTTTCTACTGGCACATCGTTTAAAAAAGCGAAGGTTGATACTGGCTGCATTTATAAACCGGGGACTAGTTTATATTAAACAACACGAACACGACGAGCCGAGATGCATCAATGATTTTAACATACTGAACATGATGTTTCGTGATAATTCCAATGGAGAATAGCAACAACAAAATTTTAATTCCTCAAACAAAAAAACTTTTTATTGTGTTAATTTTATTTTTAATTATAATTTATTTAGTTTCAATTCATTTGTCGAAATTTCTACTAGCTTATGTGAATTTGCCACTACAATCATAAAGTTAGTAATTGCTTGCATTGCTCCGCTAATCCTAAATAATACTTAGTAGTTCTCAAGCTGATGATCAGGATAGAGTTGGTTCTAGGGATAATCTTTATAATTTAATACGTATCTTTTCCAAGCAAACTGCGGGCCTCAACATGTGCCACATAAATGCTCAGAGCCTTAATAATAAAATAGATGAATTTCGTTATATATTTGAAGGATCTGGAATGGATATAATATGCGTCTCTGAAACTTGGTTTCATTGCTATTCTCATGATAATATTTATAAGCTAAATTGATATCGCATTTTCCGTTCAGACAGATGTTCTAATGGTGGTAGAGTTGCAATTTATGTTAGAATGCCAATTCACTGTAAACTTATGTGTTAAAACGTTGTTAGCGGTGATAATATATTAAATCCTGAGTACTTGTTTCTTGAAATATTTAATCATGAAAGAAAGATGTTGCTTGGAACTGTTAGTAGAGCTAACAAAAATGTTGATATTGAGCCGTTGATGAACATTTTATCTGCTCTTACTCTTGGTTATTCGGACGTTGTTTTAACTGGTGACTTCAATTCTAATATTTTAGTGGATAAAAGATTAATGGAAGATATGAGTGCTATAGGTTTGAGTCTCAGTAACAAAAGCATGCCTACGCATTTTACATCTACTTCTGCAACGTTGCTGGATCTCTTCTTTACTGATGACTTTTCACGTGTGCTGCTATACGACCAACTGTCGGCATTACTTTTTTTCGCGACATGATTTAATCTTTATGTCCTACGACTTTAAAATATCTTCGAAAGTTGAAAAAATAACCTTTCGTGATTTCAAAAACATTGACCTTCTATCTCTGGAACATGAGTTGAGCATGCTACCTTGGAACCTGGTCTTCACCATGCCTACTGTGGATGAACAATTGTCATTTTTAAATAACAACATTCAGAGTCTATATGAAAAATATGTCATGATAAAAACAAAAATCTTGCGTGCTAATGAAAAGCCTTGGTTCTCCAATAAAATGAAAGTTTCAATTAATGAGAGGAACAAAGCCTATGCACGCTGGAAAAGATTCAGAACACCAGAAATCAAACAAATTTTTAAAGATCATAGGAGGGAAGTACATTCCAAGATAAAGATCGCTAAATGTAAATTCTATGAAGACAAATTTAGATCTGCTTTATCTTCGAAGAGAAAATGGAGAGAAATTCGAGACATGGGTGTTATAAACAATGATGCCACTGCTGATTGTGCCATAGATGTGAACCAATTAAATTCTGAATTCTCGAACATTCCAATGCCCAATTCTAATATCAGCTACTATAGCACCGCGAATACGAGCTGCCATGAAAATCGCACAGAATTTCAGTTTCCTAACGTCACCCCCGAACAAGTTTACGATTCCTTTTTGAGTATTAAATCTGACTCGATTGGTTTTGATGAAATACATCAAAAATTTTTAAAGATTGTTATTAATTATATTATTAGATATATATCTCATTTGTTTAACACAATAATTACAAAATCAGAATTTTCTTCAATGTGGAAGCACGCTAAGATTATACCTATACCTAAGCTATAGACCTATTGCAATACTTCCAGATATGTCTAAGGCATTTGAACGTTTAGTACACACGCAGATCAATCAATATTTGAATAATAATTCTTTGCTAACCAGCAGACAATCAGGATTTCGGCCAAAGCATAGCTGTGTCACAGCATTAATTGATGTCGCTGAGGAGCTAAGGTCAAAAACAGATAAAAACATGGTATCATTTCTGGTACTTCTTGATCATTCAAAAGCTTTTGATACCGTTGAACATCAAATCCTTTGTCATAAGCTAAAAAATACATTTAACTTTTCTTCATCTGCTGTAAAGTTGATTTACTCGTACCTTTGTGATAGAAGTCAGTCAGTTCATCATGGTGATATGAAATCTACAACCTGCCTAGTGAAACGAGGTGTTCCGCAAGGTTCAATTCGTGGTCCTCTGTTATACACGATATATTCTAACGACTTGCCCTCTCAAATAGAACACTGCGATGACGTCCAACTCTACATTAGTTGCCATCAGACTAACATCAACAGTTGCATTCTTAAACTAAACAGTGATCTTGATAATGTGTACAAATGGGCTACAGCTAATGGCCTTTGTTTAAATGCGAGAAAATCAAAAGCTATTGTAATTGGTAAGATGAACATCTTGCCTACCTCCCTGCCACCGCTACTCGTTGGTGGCGCAACAATAGAAGTTGTTCAAAGTGCCAAAAATCTTGGTATCGTCTTTAACGATCAACTTACCTGGACAAATCATATTAATGTAATATGTGGTAGAACATATGTCATGCTAAGGAATTTATGGAGGAGTCAGTTTTTTATACCTTTCAATGTTCGTATGCTATTGGCAAAAACACACTTAATACCTACACTAATGTACGGATGTGAACTATTCTCTAGTCTGGATTCTGTAAGCAAACAAAAACTCAATGTTACGTATAATAACATCGCCAGATATATTTATGGACGCAGCAGATATAGCAGTATTTCGCACCTCGCAAAGGAAATCTTCAACGTATCGTTCGAAAACTTTCTAAAATGCCGAACACTCATATTTTTACATAAAGTTATTTATACAAAACAGCCTACATGTCTTTATAATAGGTTGGAATTTTCAAGATCTAATAGAGGCTATTAAATAAACACCATGAGATACCACAAACTAGTGTCTGAAAGGCATTTTTATGTTAACGCTATTCGATTATGAAACCAACTTCCGTCAAACATTCAACTGTTAAGCAATGCAAAGCAATTTAAATTCGCCATTATCACTCACATGCAATACATCAGTATTTGTCAATTCATTAGGTAAAAATAAATGTTTAAATAATAATATAATATGTTTAGAATATTTAAGAATTATTTATGTAAACCCAGTAGATTAATTATATATTTTTCTTTGTAACTTGAAAACAAATATGCCATTATCTACCCAGTACTGTTAAATAAGATTGATATTCTTGTTGTACTGTATTTTTATAAAAAATAAATAAATAAATAAATAAATAAACATTCAAAAAACCCAGCATTGATAATATCGATGATATTTCTCACTGCTAAGACAGAAATGAAAAAGCTTAAAATAGTTAAATTTTATTAAGAAAAAACACTTAGTTACGGTTCACACTATGAAAGTTTTCTTTCAGAAAGTCTGAGTATTTGGGTGAGAGGGGAGAGAAGAATGGGAAGGCGTACACGCTTCCATGTTCTTTGAAATTCCCTTTTGTTTTGTAATTCGTAATGGCCAAGCTGATATTGGCTGCAGCTTAATTTTACATTTTATTTTAAACTTCATTGAACTAATTTCAATGTGTAGACATGAATGAAAGTTTAAAATAGAATTCAAGAAAATTTCTGAAAGAAAACTTTCATAGTCTGAACCGAGACTTAGTGAAGTTCCGAACCTTTACAAAAAGTTCAGTAATAGGTGCGACTCGTTATGAGATCGCAACACATCTGTTAATTGAGGTTGATAAAGTAATAGGATTTTCGCTCGTTGGTTGTGTCTGCCGTCGCTTGCAGCGAGTTAAAAGGGTAAGAAGACTGTGGTGGTCTCGAAACATCTGATGTCAGTGCAACCTTCCTTACAGCCAAATTTGTCTTTGAATGTTCAATATTTACATGCTCTGGAATTTATTTCTTAAATAAAAATAATTTAATTGAAAGTTTAAATTAAAAACGAAACTAAGCCAAATTTTTATTGCCTTGATTTTTATCTTTAAACAAGTTTTTGCTCCACCAACATATTTCTACTAAAACTGCGTTAGGCAACTTTTTCCCTCGATTTAACGACTATGAAATGTACTTGTTTCTTGGTTTTATACAAATATTTAAGAGCTTTAACTAACGCACAGTGGCATATATTAAAGAAAAAGTTGTAATAAATATGTAACTTCTAAAGTACTGAACGGGTTTGTCTAAAAACTAATATGGTTGTAAAAGAGGAGTAGAGCTTTCAAAACAAATAATTAAACACGTAACAAATATGTTATAATACTACAAACATTTTTAATCGGTTAATCGACTGAAATTACCCGTTTAGCCGTTAATCGAATATATTCAATTTTAAATTAACCAATCAGTTAATCTGGTAGTAATTAAACGGTTAACCGATTAACGATTAACCGATTGAATGCCCTAGCTATACTGGTAGATTTGTAAAATGTGCTACAATTGCTTTCGTATCTTTCATACTTTAAGAGATATTTAACTTCGAAATTAAAATTTGTCGTTTTTTTCTTCGCCATTTTTTGGGTTTTTGGCTTGACATTTTTACTAAGCATCTGATTTTAATTTCATGTACACCATTAAGTTGCTGATGAAATTCTAAGGAAACACACAGAACAAATGTTTGAAATATCTAAATCCGTTAAGTCGTTAAAAATGCCTAAACTAAATTTTTTAGAAATTATAAGAAAATTACATACAAACTTCAAGAAGCCATAACTTTTTTGAACCAACCCAGTGTTGCTAGAAGCTTTTTGAAGAAAATCATCATTTGGCAATATGAAAATCAGGTTTTGGTATAAAAAATCATCACAAATTTTTTATTCTAAAATTTTATTCAAAGCAAAGCTGAACAATGAAAACTTTAGTGCAAACTAAAACAAAAACCCAGCCTTACCCTGTAAAAATTGCTACTACTTCATACAGTGTATAGAGTAATCCACAAAGGACCAGGGGTAGTTACAAAATGGTGCAAATATATGCAATAAATGTGGTCCATTTAACATTGCGTATTCCAGTTTTGCATTACACAGGACTACCATAAAAACTACACCGATGCAACGACTCCATGGAGCACCTACATCAAGCTATTCTTGAAACTGCTCTACGTCACTACTTGATGGACCACTCAAATGTTCGTGTTCTAACGATTGCATATCGTCGGCTTAATATGCAAACCTGCTAAATTCACTTTTTAAGTAAAATCAGATTTTGATGCCGTGTTGTAGAGAAATATACGCCTTATCGACCAGCATGTAGTTTTTCTTCAATTTGATTCTTGAAGTGTGTAAAAAGGTTTAATAAAAAAAACTGCTAAGTCCACTCATAGGAAATTTCTTTTAAAGAAAAACTGCTAACTCCAGTACATTATTAGTTCAGTGTTTATTACTAACTCCAATGTATATGTTTTTTTTGCGATTTTTATTTTTGTAGATTGTACTCATAGATGAAGAATACCAAAAAATAAACCAACTATATTTTTGGTTTTCCTCTCAAGCTTCAAATATGAGATATAAGAAGTTTTTTGTCATGAAAATGAAAATGTGCTGAAAGGGAGTTAGTAGGTTTGCATATTAAGCCGACGATATGTTATTTGCAATCATTAAAAGGCGAACACTTGTCGCGTAACTACAAAATCTTGTGTCGAAATGATATGGTCCATCGCTGCATTACATAGGACCATGTTGTAACTATTCCATTTCAACTAAAATGGACCACGTGGTCCAACAATTTTTGCATATTTTCTTCTCCTTAAAATATATAAAAATCGTCATGAAAATGGAAAAATTCACGAACAAAATTCAAAAATTATAAAGCTCAGCAAAGCTAGAAAAATTAAATAAACATGTTAACATCAGAAAACTGGTTCGATATCACTGAAAACTGTATACGTATACTTTTATGATATTTGCGCAAAAGCTTGTTTTTAAAGCACTATTAAATTGCAACAAATAGTTTTTAGCCTCTGTAATTGCATGAGCTTCCAAAAATTTAAAAGGCAGAACAGATTTCCTTAAAAAGATGAATTCCGAAAAATGTTCCAACACCTACATATGAAGAACCAATTTGTTTTAAGTCAAATAAGTGTTTTTGCAGCGGCTTGGCAAACACACTTTTTCATTTGCACACAGACTACATAAAATTGGCCCGTACAAGCATAGAATTTTCACTTTAATTTTCACTTTAATTTTCCACGACGACCTCACTCTATAAAAATTTTGTTGCACTTGAACCAATTTCACAAATAACTACACAAGCAGCTTGCCACAAATTCAACATAACAGTCATTTTTCTTCAAACGGCTTGCCAAGCCGCTTGTCAAACACGAAAACACCGCCATATATTACACAACAGGCTTGTACTAACATAAATATCTATCATGTTTGGCAAGCCGCTTGCATAGTTTATTTGGCCCTTAACTAAAATTGCATCATTTGATATTTTGAACACACACAAAAACTAAGAAAATCAATGAAAAATAAAGAAAAATCTTCAAAAAGCGCTAAAACGGAGAAGTAATTATTTTGTAAAACCTAACAAAATTCAGAAAACAGCTTCAAATTGGTTGGTTGGAAATATAGTAAAAAATTCTACATACATACATATGTACATACTTTGGTTAGAGGAAGTTCAAATAAGGAGTTTAATCTAAAGGCCAATGCAGTATCATAAACTTTTTTAATTAATGTATGCACTTAAAAAACCGTGAGACATAAATATGTATTTAAAGTATTTCCAAGCAAGTAGAAAATCATCATTTGCAAGAAAAAAAATCATAATTTGGGGGAAAAAATCATCAAATCATATTTTTGTAAAAAAAAATCATCAAAAATATGATAAAATCATCATTCTGGCAGCGCTGACCAAACCCCTTAACGATTTTGTTTGATCAAAAGTGATCAAAAAACAAGCCGACCACTTTTTACTATTACTTTCTGATTATTTTGGATTATTTTCAAAGTGTGTTGCATTTACTTGATGAAAATAGAAACAAATTTGAAACGTAGAGCATATTAAAAAATATTCAAAAATAATTAGGGAATTCACAATGTGTATCTTAAAATTTGCAAATAGCAATATCGTTACACCTTAAAATTTCATTTAGGGAATTCACATTGTGTATGTTAAAATTTGGAAATAGCAATATAGTTACACATTAAAATTTCATTGTGAGCAACAACACAAAGGACAGCATATTAAAGTAATAAAAGTAACTACGAAGTTTGCTGAATATTTCTCACTATTTGCATGGATAGAACACGAACTCAAAATACACAACAAACAAAGCAACATCACAAGCACGATAGTGAGTTATATGTGCAAACCCTACAGATGACGAAATAAACCAGCCAATGTCTATAAGGAATTTGTAAACAAATTCCTTTGTTCTTATTTTTGTTTAGTTTTGTATCCAACAAAAAATTGTTGTTTGAAATCACCAAATGGTTAATGTAAACAAAACGTTTGCAGGCCATTGGTTGGTTTTATCGTATGATTTGTCATTGAGCCACTCATTAAAGATGCCTTTGTTCTAAATTGCAGAATCGGCATCTTTATAGAAAATAAGTATGTATTAGTAATAAAACACAAAATATCTTTAAGTAGATTGTAAGAAACTTTAATTCAATAAAATCAGACTTATTTTATACTTCAAAGAATGAAGTTATAGTTTCATTTAATATTTTTGTAAATCTCTTAAGGATAAATTTTAATATAATTTAAAATATCCCTTGGGAATGAAACTGGCGCAGTCGGTAGGATCCTAAGTGAAAAATAGGATCACGGACTATCGTATTACGAATCTATTTTTTTTTTAAATAAAATATCCTTTTTTTAAGAACTTAAATAAAGTGTTTAAAAGATTTTGAATAAAATTTTGTGATAAATATTTCACGCAGCCAAAGAGCGTTGTCATTGCATATAAAAAAAAAGAACAAAGAAGAAATTTTTTTCTGCCATTTAACAACGCGGCCAAAGCGTTGGAAGGAAGGAAGAAGCTGGTGCGGCTTATGCGCCAGACAGTAGCAACAACCTCATCGAGAACAACGGCAAATGCAACTTCATCAAGAAGACTACAACTACAAATTCATCAAGATCAACAAAATAAGCAAATTCATCACAAACAAAGCAACAGCAGGGAGAATAAGGTATAGTCCTTTGAATTTAGTTTTGTGAAAGTTAATCGTTTACGAAAACTATATAAGTAATCGAAAAGAAATAAAATTAGGTTTGAATAAAATGTTTTAAAGAAAATAATTTTCAACTTGGTTTGAAAAAAGAGAAAATTTGGAGATAGAAAGGATATATGTATATATACATATAAATTTTTCTTTGTGTGAGTGAAATTTTTTTTTTATTATTTAGATCCTAACTTATGTATGTACAGGGAAAGAAAAAAAAATTTTTTTTTTGTGTTAATTAATTGATTTTTTGAGAATATCATCTAAGAAAAGAAGAAAAAAAGGAAAGAGAAATAGATTTTTTTTTTGTAAAGTTTTTCAATACTGGTTCGACAAATATGGCTCTGACACTAACAGACGGGTTACGCGAAGCCCGAAATTTGCCTTCATTTAGTGGTTCGTCAGAGTACACTCTGACAAATTATTTGAGAGATGTTAATACCGAAATATCTCTGGTTTCCGATGAACACAAACCCACTATCAGATCTGTTTTGGCAAATCGCCTACAGGGAAAAGCTTTAAAGGCTGTCGAGACGCTGCTGGCTCCAACATGGGAGCAAATTATAGTAAAACTAAGAGAAGAGTTCGGAGTTAGAGAGTCGTTTCTTAATCTTAGAAACGATGCCATGAACGTGAATGCGTTTACTATTGAGGAGCTTCACAGTAAATTAGATGAAATTTTGAATCTCATGAACACAAAATACAGCCTTAATCCAGAGAATAACGCGATGTTCTCTCCAGATATAAATCAGCGTATTATTTTTGATATATATTTAAATTTTTTAACCCTCAATATTAAAACTTTATTGATCCAAAACAATATCACTACCATAAGTGGTGCATATTCGTATTTTATAGCAAACAACTTAATGAAGGATGTTCATATTCGAGGAAGTTCTCGTTATAAGAATAAAAGCCTTCAAAATGATAGTTACAAACAAAAATTTGTTAGTAGAGACAATTATAATAGAAATGTTCAGGGAAGTAATTCAAATCAACATAATAATTTCCAAAGGAATAATTCTAATCAAGTCAGAAATAGTAATTATTATGACAATAATAGACACAATTCAAATCGATATAATAATTTTCAAAGGAACAATTCTAATCAAGTTAGAAATAGCAATAATTACAACAATAATATACAGCCCCAACCTATGGAAGTAGACAATGTGAGTATAAGCCAACATTTTCACATGCCCCCTCAGGATCCCAACTACCAATAGCCATACTCACGATTAATAATATTAAGGTTAAATGCCTAATAGATAGTGGTGCAGCTACTACTCTGGGCGACTATGGGGTGTTTGGGGGGTTGTCTTCAAGAAGAAGAATGCAGAATGTAATACAGTTGAAGACTTTAACTGGCAAGAGATTAGTTGAGGTTGTAGTTGATGTTCCTTTCGAATTTAAATGAAACAATGTCTGTTAAGCTGATCGATCTGAGAGATGGGGCTTTTGATTGCATTATTGGCAATAATGTTTTGATACCTATGGGTGTCTTAATTGATTTTAAGAATATGAGACTTTTGGTTAACAATGTCGAGGTATTCCTTTATCCAAGGGCAGTCGATGTAAGTTATGATAGGATTCCAATGTTGGAAATACAGAATATAGATTTTGGTAACATTGAAATGTCAAAGCATTTAAATAAAGAAGAAAGAAGTAAATTGGAGAGGTTTTTGTGCAGAAACAAAGATAGCTTTTATCAGATGGGTCAAACTTTGACCACTACTAGTGCGGTAAAGCATAGTATAATTACAACATCGGATAAACCGGTGTATTCTAGAATATATAGATACCCAAAGACACATGAAAAAGAAATTGAAACTCAAGTAAAGGATATGTTAGACCAGGGAATTATAAGACCGAGTAAATCGCCTTATAACTCACCCTTATGGATAGTACCTAAGAAAATGGATAATGAGGGTAAACAGAAATGGCGTATAGTAATAGATTATAGGGCACTTAATAATATAACTGTGGATGATAAATTCCCTATGCCAAACATCGACGCTTTATTCGATAAATTAGGTCGAGCGCAATATTTCTCGACTATTGATCTTGCGAAAGGGTTCCACCAAATGGAAGACAGGGACATTGAGAAGACAGCTTTCTCCACTCCCATGGGACATTTTGAATACGTCCGAATGCCATTTGGATTGAAAAATGCGCCCGCGACTTTTCAACGTATGATGAACTGCGTGTTAAGAGATCATATCAATAAGAACTGTGTCATCTATATGGATGATTTATTGGTCTTCTCGACTTCTTTGGAGGAACATTTGGACAGCCTATCCAAAATATTTTCTGCTCTGGATAGACATAATTTGAAGGTACAAATGAATAAATGTAATTTTCTCGCTAGACAGACTCAGTTTTTGGGTCATATAGTTACGGCAGATGGCCTAAAACCTTGCCCATCGAAGGTTGAGGCAATTGGTAAAATAAAGATTCCAGACACAGTAAAGAAAATAAAATCATTTCTGGGCCTAACCGGCTATTACAGAAAGTTTATAAAAAACTATTCTTCGGTTGCAGGACCCATGATTAAATACCTCAAGAAAGGTACCAAGATTAATATTGGTGATATCGCTTACATTGAGGCTTTTGAAAAATTAAAACGGATCATTACTAGTCCACCAATATTGTCTTATCCAGACTTTAACAAGAAGTTTGTGCTCACCACAGATGCCAGTAATATAGCACTGGGAGCAATATTAAGTCAAGATAATAGACCGATTTGTTTTGCAAGTAGAACTTTGAACGATCACGAAAAAAACTATATTACCATAGAGAAAGAACTCTTGGCTATAGTATGGGCGACGAAATATTTTCGTCCCTACCTTTTTGGTACGAGGTTCTTGGTGCGTACTGACCACCAGCCTCTAAAGTGGTTAGCTTCATTAAAGGAGCCAAATTCCAGATTGATTAGGTGGAAGATCACATTAGGTGAATACGAATTTGATATTGAATACGTAAAAGGAAGGGATAATAAAGTGGCGGATTTTCTTAGTAGAATGGAAACTGATAATAGCCCCGAAAACTATGATATGAAATCATTGTTTGAAATATCCGATGAGATCACAACGGTACATAGCCAACAGGAAGATGATGGTAGTACCAACTTCTATATAAGCGATTCGATCGTTAATAAATATAGAATTCAAATAAGAATTCTAAGGACTAAAAGAATGGAACAAGAAATTTTATACAGAATATATAAAATTATATATGTATGCGAAAATGATATACGAAATGATCATTACTTGAATGATCTGTTTCGAAGAACTTTGAATAAAGGAAAGGTCGGCGTATATTCCGAACTTCCAAGCAATTTATACAACGTGGTCCAAGAGAAATTAATATCGTTGTTTGGAGGTAGACGTGATTTGAAATTTGTAAGATGTACAAAATTAGCAACAGATTTGCTTAATGAAGAGGAAATGTACAGAGAAATTGAAAGAGTTCATACTAATACAAACCATAGAGGAATACTGGAGAATTTTGAAGAAGTTAAGTTTTCTTATTTCTATCCCAATTTAATTAAATATATAAATAAATTCATAAATTCGTGTAGAATCTGCAACGAGAATAAGTACGATAGAAATCCATGTCGTAAGCATTTTGGTCATACTGTAACCCCTGATACACAGAACATGATCGTCCATATGGATATATTTCAAGTTCATAGAACTTGTTTTCTTACCACGATTGACAGATTTACGAAAATGGGCTCCGTGCATAAGATAACGGATAAGAATATGTGTACTATTAGAGTCAAGATACAGGAAAGGATTGCATTACTTGGCAAACCAGAGTTGTTGATAATGGACAACGAGTTTAATAATGCTTTAATAAGATTGTTTTGTGCGGATAAAAATATTCAAACGCACTTTACAACTGCAAATTCTCACACAGGCAACTCCGATGTAGAGAGAATGCATTTGTCTCTTTTGGAGCACATCAGAATTTTGAAACGAAATAACGAAGACATTGATATAGAGGAATTGGTTATTAGGGCGGTGGGTTTTTATAATGCTACTATTCATTCCACAACAAATGTTAAGCCCATTGATTTTCTGAATCGTTCCGACATAGATTATCGGAAGATTGCTCAGTACATGAGCAACAAGAAAAAGAAAGCCATTATTCGGATAAATGCGAAAAGGGGAAGAGTTCCCGAATATGATAATCGAGACTTGTACATGAGAAATCCACAAGCTCAGAGACAGAAAACCGCTAAGAGATTTGTTAAATATAATACTAACAATCCTAATAAAATAGACTTGGCAAATATTAAAAGGCCTTTAAAAACCTTTCCTGGTAATCATGAGGCCGGAAATCGTACTGGTTCTGGTGCTCCGATTAATTTCATGAGCTGAGTCGGCAGTCGAAGTAAAAAACATCGAGACACAGGCAGGATGCCGTTTTGCGGGGTGAACCTGTTGACCTCATCAGTGGTTTCTCGGAGTTGATTCATGTCATTGACAAATTAAAGACAAGCGTATCCCACAGTTTTATTGTAAAGGAGGGCTGGTTAATTTTGAATATTGATAAAAAGATTAAAGAGTTGGAACATTCCCTACAAACATTGCAAATTCATACAAAGGTTAGATATAAAAGAGCGTTGATTAATGTCGGAGGTAGAGTTGTAAATTGGCTTTTTGGTAGCATGGATGATGAAGATAGGTTAAGAATTGAAAACCATTTTGGAACGGTGGATTTTAATCAGAAAAATATTATTGATAATATGAACAAGCAAGTGAAGATAAATAATGAAATGCAGAGTTATTTACAGAATATAAGATTGGTGGTAGAACAAAATAAAAATTGGTTTAATAAAACGTACACGGGGGCGATCGAAGAAAATTTGAGAATAACAAAATATAATAATTTCGTCTTGTTGATTAATGAAATAAGAAATAAAATTGAACAAGTACAGGAAAATATTGTAATGTCTAAATATGGTATTGCCAGTAGATTCTTTTTGATAAATGATGAGATTGACCACTTTGATATCGATAATCTAAAGCTAAAATATATGAGAAGTAGTATGGGATCCATGGGTGACAGATTGATAGTTTTTGTCCTAATGAGAAGGAATATAGAACGGAAATAGTCGTACCCATACCCGCACAAAATTATATGCAATTGGATATTGAAATGACAAAGACTGTTACTATTGAAAATATAACATATTTGATAGAGGAGGAAAACGTGTTGCATAAGATGAAGGTGGTGGATCCTTGTTTGTCGAACGTTTTGAAGAACAATTATAGAGAGTGTAGTAAAATTAAGAAGACCGAAAAATTGGTAATTGAATTTGAAATCGGAAATTTATTGTTAACAAATGTAAACGCTACTCTGTTTGATGCATGTACTAATTTCTCATATCCTTTGAAAGGAAATTATATTGTAAACTTTAAAGATTGTGAAATTGATATAGATGGATTTAAGATAAAAAGATTCGAAAGTAAATTAAATATGATCATTCCAAATTTTAATGTTTTGCCTAGTAATATAACGGAAAAGTTGCCCGAAATCAATTTCACTAATATAAATGAAATCGAACAAACATTTCGTTACCTTAATATAGAAAGGCCCTAACTCATTCTTTTTTTGAAATCGAGATTATTGCAATTTTCGATAGATTAGATGTTCTCCTATCGAAATATAAAAAAAAAAACAATTTCAAAAAATAATGAGTTAGGGCCTTTTTATATTAAGGTAACGATTTGTAAAAATGCAAAATAGTCATAATTTTTATATACTTTATGCATTGTTTCTTATATCTATATTATTTTACATATTAAGTAAAATAAAAAATTGTAACTTTATTCGAAGGGACTCGAATCTTAACGGAGGGAGAGTTATATGTGCAAACCCTACAGATGACGAAATAAACCAGCCAATGTCTATAAGGAATTTGTAAACAAATCCCTTTGTTCTTATTTTTGTTTAGTTTTGTATCCAACAAAAAATTGTTGTTTGAAATCACCAAATGGTTAATGTAAACAAAACGTTTGCAGGCCATTGGTTGGTTTTATCGTATGATTTGTCACTGAGCCACTCATTAAAGATGCCTTTGTTCTAAATTGCAGAATCGGCATCTTTATAGAAAATAAGTATGTATTAGTAATAAAACACAAAATATCTTTAAGTAGATTGTAAGAAACTTTAATTCAATAAAATCAGACTTATTTTATACTTCAAAGAATGAAGTTATAGTTTCATTTAATATTTTTGTAAATCTCTTAAGGATAAATTTTAATATAATTTAAAATATCCCTTGGCAATGAAACTAGTGCTTGGTACCTATCAACATGCCAAAGAAAAACCAATACACTTAAACCATACACAAATTCTCTATTTAAAATATTGCCGCATTGAAAAAAACATGTTTCTTGGAACTTTAAACTTGCCATCTGGTAGTAAATTTCATTTACATGCAAAACAAAAGCAATAAACTTGCCAAACCATAATAAAATACTAAAATTGAAACGTCGTTATATAAAGAAACATTTTAAAACGCTGCTGTGAACTCCCTAAATGCTAAAAATTTTTATTTAAAACAGTTGTCAACCTCACAGTTGAATGGCATGTGAACAAAAGTGTCTGTCCCTGCACTTAATGACGACTTTCGATAAGTGAGGGTGCAATATACTTTGAAAATAATCAAAAGTAAGATACATTTTTATCTCCGAGTTTTATCCGACATTAATACGGCAGGACGTAAAAAGTTTATATGATACTTTTTCGATACATTTTTTATCTTTCGGTACATTTTTTATCTTTTTCAGACATTTTTCCAACATTGTCCAGACATACTGAATATTCCTTTAGAGTTTCCCTAGAAGCCAAAGTCGCACTTTACTGAATTTATTTATAAATACTTATCGATTTGGGGTATGAGACTTGAAGAAATCAAAATTTTAATTTCTTACGACCACTCTAATCCACATATTTAGGCATTTGTGTATGTTTGTACGAATATGTGTTATCAATTCCACTAATCGTGTGTACTTGATTTAATGTCATCTGCACTTTGTTTATCAAGGCACGTGTCACTTAAGTGGATTTATAAATAAAAATATCAACAGGCGGATATAAAACTGATAAACGAGCAGGCAAACAAACAAATAAACAAAATGACTAACAGACACTCACTATCACGTGTCCTTGTAATAAAAAAGAATAATAATTTAATATTAATAATCATGATGAGAAAATCAACCTTCAACCCTTTCAGTGAAAAAAGGATGTGTTTTCAATTAAGTAAACTAAAGACAGCTAAATCAGAATGCCAAAGAAAAAAATATTCAAGCAGTAACGAACAATAATGATAAAAACTAATTTATTTATATGAATATGTATTACCAAAATATTCAATAAAATAATTAGAGTGTTAAAAGCCCTGTGCGGGAAATCTCTGTCGAATGTCCTGTAATTGAGTAATTATTTCACCTCTTATTTACTGTAAATGATTATCGCTTGAGTGCCATCTCTTCGTATATTACCATACTTAATAAAACTTTGCTTTTATTGAAACTTAAAAAAAGTACTTGTAACATGAATGGTTAAAATTGGCGTACTATAGTTCACAGTGGGTCAGAATCAAAATATCAGGCATTTCTAAACGGATTGTCCTATAAAATTAAATTTTCACAAGCTTATAGCAGAGGAGTGTCTTCGTTTATGTTTATAATATCAGCTCCCCAGATTGCTTAAGAGTGGAGCTAAGAAGTTTTAAATTAGGGCACTTCTGGAATATAAATTTTCTTAGCGCTTGCGATTTTTGTTTCTCATCCGATCTCAAAAGATGTTTGGTACATTATTGCCCTTGATGAGATCTAAAAGACACATGTTTGGTTGTATGCTTATCTCTCATAGCTAGGGAGTTATGCTCATTTGAAAATTGAAATTTCTCCATTTTCAAAATTTTGATCCAATATTTTTTAGATATAGTATCCAAATACTAACCGATTTTTTTAATTTTCAAAGCGTAAGTTAAAAAAAAAATTTGAAAAAGTTTAAAATATTCATGAAATTCTGCCTTCTGAGTTGAAAAATATTCAATTTTTAATTTGAAAATTTTAATTTTTTGACTATATATGTATATTTATATTAGTCGGACTCTAGCTTATAACACTAGAGTCCGACTGAAACCAGGTTTTTGACACCGAACCCGAACCAGAAACATGTATGAGTTGATTCACTTTCACTGTTTTTTTACCATCAATATGTACTAATGATATTGCTTGCAGTGTTAATTCTCTTACAACTGACTCTCATTAACTCACTCTTGTTTCTTAAGTGCTGTTAGCAAGAGTAAATAAATAGCATTACTGTTGTTTGATTGTTTTGTTTAGTAATTAAATAACTCACAAAAGCAGGTTGACGTACGTGTTTGTATGTATGCTTTCACACATCTTTAAAATTATTGTAAACAACTATGTATTTAAAAGTGATTTTAAAAATTTAACATAATGAATTCAGTAATAATAAGAAACGTAGAAGGGTTTGAATACTTGCGTCAACTTATATCAAATTTAAGTAGTGCCGACTCAAAGTTTTTAAAGCTTTTATGAGCTCAAAATTTCCACAACACTTTCCAAAATTTGTTCACTAATTCTGCGGAAAATCACTCAAAGTTCGTTTAATATCGAATTATTTAATTTAGGAAACGATTAGAGAGTACTGTAATCATTGATACTTATACAAAGTATTCCACTTTGTTCTGTTATACTTTCCGAATCAAGCAATATTTTTTTTCAGCTCAAGAGGAATGGTATGACTTCAATTTCATAAAACTTTTATTAAATCTCTGTATAAGTTTGAACCGTTCATATTTTTATTTTGTGTTAAAAAAAATTTTATGAACATATTTGTACGTAATTATTATTCGAACTGAAAATGTGTATAAGTCGGAAGCTATTATTATTCCGCTTAAGTTCAATAATTGAATTAATGTAAATTCAAATGATTTTTAAGAGTGGAATATTAGAATATCTAATCAGACTAGCAGAACGGATTAGTACTAATAATTTCGACAGCCGGTACGCTGGCATCAGCGTCCTTTGTTCGCTTTTACCATGTTTGATCGTGGGTACTACTATTAATGAAACATCAGCTATTTAACCAAATTTTATGAGGAAACATAATATGAGTTATCATATTCCTTTTATTAATATGGTGAGCCGAACATTTCACTTTCTGATTCTTTATTCCAATTTTTCCAACTCCTATTTTTATTTTTGATTTTGCTTGTACGTAAGCTGCGCCTACGATAAATCAAGCTATTCCCGAATAGAAATCTTCCCAATACACATATTGGGGCCCAATGGTGAAGGCATGGGGCAAACCCAAAATGATTATTCCATTCGGGATCGAAGCGGGAGATTGTTGGGATAGCCCATTTACAAATTAGTTATTTAACATCAGTTCTTTCCAAGTGGGTAACTATTGGGAACTTGTTGGCAAAATCGAACATAGATATTTAATCGCATTTTTATAATCAATATTAATTTATTTTTTCGAAAATAAATTTTGTCCGGACAAAATGGGTGAATTCAGCTTTATTTAAAAAGTTTTTTATTAAGTTAAAGGTTTTCTAGATTATTTACTAAGAATAGTTGTCGCTGTTACCCGAAAAACAAACAAAATATTTGAAATAAAAAATTTTGAAAAATGTCATAAATTTAATAATAATAAAAATATTTCCTTCAAATATTAATTTGATATTAAATAAAAATATTTCCTGAAAGAATGAAAATTAAAATTGGTAAGTATATTAGATAAATTCAATAATAATATTTGCATATTTTTGCAGGCACAGAAACATACAAGATTGCAGAGTAAATATTATATTATTTATTATATGTATTTATGTACAAATATTAGTACATATTTCAAATTTGCAAAAAGATGCAGAACTAGGATATTTTTACTTGGGCCAGGTAAGAATAAAATTACTATGACCAGCGGTCGAATCATCACATCCGTGAACGTGAACATACATGAACGCACTTTAATCCCATTCAGCTTATACGATTGATGTATCACGTAATTTATTTTCGTACGATTGTCGGTAAGATCACGGATGTGCTGATTTGAGTCGTGGAACAAAGGCAATTATTCTTGTTCTCAAAGTGATATTCTTAATTCTGTTATTTATAGATACCACCTCAACCCGACACTAAAAATTTGGAACTTTTCTATGCGTTGTCGATAAAAATTAACCATTATTGATAGACCCTTACTGTTCACTAAGGCCTGTTATATATTTTACAATAAAACAACTTTACTTGTTCTTAGTTAATAAGCGAATGAATGTAATGCAAGATAAAAGAAATTAGTATGTAATCCAAAATATATGCTTTTGATTTACTCCGAATTAGGGAGATCCATTATTTTATGATTACAGTGGAAACCAAAACTTTTCGATGATATTGCAATACATTACATTTTCCCCTTTTTATTTAAGTTTTACAATACAATTTCTATACTTAAATATATAATGAGAAAGATACGTTATGCAATTCATAATTTAAATCCAATTTCAGTTTTTAGTGTAATTAATAGTAGTAATACAAATGATTTTGAAAATATCCTATATAAAATTGTTCAGCATAAAGAATTTAGATTTATGTTTACATATATTGAAGTCGAGTAGGTTTCTTTTTTATACGCTTTGATTTTCGAAGAGGTATTGTCTCATTATGAAAAGCTTTTTTTCTATATCTCTTATTGGATTTGTTATAATTAAGAGTAATTGATTTCTTTTTCTTAATATTAATTTCATTGTGTTGTTGTTTTAATTCATTACTTAGCAATGGGTGATATTTATCTGACAGATTTGATAAACGTAGCTGATTTTTGTGTACATATTTAATTGAATTATTAATGTTTATTAAATAAGTATAATAACTAATTTGCTTGTGTATAGTACACGGAATCCATTTGATGTAATCTTTAAAATGATTCCTATACAACACTTTATCTCCTATTTTAAAAATATTATCATTATTCTTCTGCCCTTTTTTGTGTTGAATTATGCTTGTTTGAGTTTTAATAGTTTCTAAGTTAAAGTTCTGTTTTCCTGCCAATGAATTAATTAATGTTCTAGGGGTAAATGAAAAAATTAAACCTGCGGGGCTCGTATTGGTGGATGTGCAAGGTGTATTGTTGTAGAACATTAGAATTTTATCTAATTTGACCTGAATCGGTAGAGAGTCTAATTTTTCATCCGCAAGATATTTCTTTAGACTGTTTTTGATCGTTTGAACCCCACGTTCAGCCAAACCATTACTTTGAGGATGGTACGGTGGAGACTTTTTTAATGAAATGTTCAACTTTTTTGCAAATTCTTCCATGTAGAAAGATGAAAACGGTGGACCATTGTCCGTCACTATTTCTTTTGGGTAACCGAATACTTTAAATACTGAATATAAGTTATTGCATAAACTTATTGCATCTGATCTCACTAAATGCTTTACTTCGATAAATTTACTGAATGAGTCAATATAGATCAGAAATGTTTTTGATTCAAAATAAAAAAGATCTAAATGTACTCTTTCAAATGGGAAATTAGTCAACGGCCACCTACTAATAACTTTTTCTCTGGGAACTTTCCGTGTGGACTGACATGAAAAGCATTTTGAGACGTGCTGCTCTATACTTTTATCTATTTCTGGCCACCAAATTGTACTTCGAGCGAGCATTTTTAAGCGTACAATGCCATCATGATTCTCATGTAGGGTGTCAAGAGTTTCATTACGTAGTTTTTCGGGAATAACTAACCTGTCTCTATAATAAAGACAACCATTGTCTGTCGACAAACTTTTACGAAACTTATACCAAGAATTTAAATTTTGAGGTAGTTTTAACGGCCACCTGTGTTTAACATAGTTTAAAACCTTGTTTAAAACTAAATCCCTTTCAGTATACTGTTTTACTTTTTCCAACCTAATAGGTAAGTCAATTGCATTTGACAAACTATTTACTATTTCTATGTCCGTGTCATTTTCTAGAGGCAGGCGCGACATTGCGTCTGCTGGTGCATTACGTTTTGCTGGACGATATTTAAAATCATACTCATAAATTGATAGCATTACTGCCCATCTCTGTAATCTCGATGCTGTTATACTTGAGGTATCTCTATTGGGGTTGAAAATCTCTTTGAGAGCCTCATTATCACTACAAAGTGTAAATTTGTGTCCATAAATATACTTATGGAATTTCTTTATTCCGAACATAACAGCTAATGCCTCACGATGAATTTGTGAGTAATTTTTTTCTGATGGACCTAAAGTACTAGAAGCAAATAAAACAGGTTTTTCGACACCGTTGACTAAATGCGCCAGGACAGCCCCTACACCATACGGACTGGCATCTGTAGTTACTACGATTGGTTTACTTGGATCGTAAATTTCTAATAAATTATTATTAAGGAGCAATTTTTTTGATTTCTCAAAGCATTTTTGAACATTTGCTGTCCATACAAACTTGTTATCTTTTTTAAGCAATTTATATAATTCTCTTAATTCTGAGGACAAATTAGGAACAAAACTGCTATAATAGTTTAACATGCCCAAATACGATTGTAGCTCTGCCAAGTTTTTTGGACTAGGAGCATTTAAAATAGCTTCGACCTTGTCATTGTTTGGTCTTAATCCATTTTGGGATATGGTGTGCCCTAAATAGGTTACTTCGTTTTCAAAGAATTTGCACTTTGCTAAGTTAATTTTAATATTAAATTCATTAAGCTTACTTAAAACTTTGAATAACCTTTCTTGTGTCTCTTGTAAATTGCAACCTCCAATCAAAATATCGTCAAGATAACAAGATGTCCCAGGTGTACCCAAAAGAATCTGATCCATAATGGATTGAAATATTGATGGTGCACTAGCAACTCCAAAAGGAAGTCTAGTGTACTGGTACAACCCTTTATGAGTGTTAATTGTAACATACTCTCTTGACGATTCGGAGAGTTTTAATTGCTGGTAAGCACCAGATAAATCAATTACGCAAAAATATTTTGAATTTGACAAATTTGCAAATATATCATCTATACGTGGTAGAGGATAGTGTTCTGTTTCTATAAATCGATTTATCGTTACTTTACAATCTATACAAATTCTAATTTCTTTTCCTGGTTTTGAAACTATTACTATTGGTGATGCAAATTTACTGAACTTCACGGGTATCAACTTCCCATTACTAACTAAACGATCTAACTCTTGTTCTACCTGAGGCCTTAATTTGAATGGAACATCATAAGCTTTTTTGAAAATTGGTTGAGCACCAGGTTTTAAAACAATTTCCGCCGTATATTTTTCAATGCAATGGTCCGGATTATTTTCAAATATTCGCGGAAATTTTATTTGGATTTCGCTTAGAAACTCGTGTTTATTAAATCTACTAATATTTTGTACTTTATTACTAAACGATTGTCTCCAATTGGGGAACAATACATTTAACCAGCTTCGGCCTATTAAAGGTTTAAAATCTCTTTCCGATTTCAGCACGAACAACTCTAATATACTTTTCTCACAACAATTCACCTTACTTACATTTATTTCTATTTTTCCAGCACACTTTAACTGGCTACCAGTGACAGATAGAAACCTCTTATTAACTGGACCTAACTTAATTTTAGAGAAATATAACAAATACTTAGCTTCAGAAATAACGGAAACGCATGCTCCCGTATCTACCTTGTAGGGTATTTTTAATACCACTATTACCACTCACGATTATTTCATACTTTATTATCAATATTTTGTTATTATTTGGAAATGTAAACTTCATAAACAAATAAGTAACAACAAATTGACTCAATTGGAAATATATTGGAAATTCATATTTTTGTAAATAACTTTATAGCAACAAATTAGAATAAATTTATTTTTAAGGATACCGTTAGTTTAATTTATAAAGGACGAATTTTTGTAAATAAAGATCATTCTGTTTTCATGCCTTAAATCGGCATTTTTATTTAAATACAAAGCATTCATCTGCTTTTTTTAGAAAAACAGGCATATAAAACTGCCTTAAAAAAATATTGAATTAATTTTCTGCCAGTGGCGTGTATTTCGCCGGCAAAACCTCGGGCAGGTAGTTTGTTTATTATATTGTGTGTGTAAAAACATTACATGGCGATCCTGCCAAATCAACAAGATAACAAAATCCCTGTAGAAGAGTTGAAACCCACAGGCAGTGCTAGGGAGGCACCTGTGTATACGGCCACAAGTATACAAGCGGGCCCTAAGCGTCTTACGATTGAGGAGTACCACAGGAGACAAATAAGGAAAAAGAAAGCAGAGCTGACGCGTATTCCCTACTTCCCCAAGCCAAAAATCAAAAAGAGGGGCGGCAAATTGGTACGATTGCGAACCGAGCTAGCCAAATTGCGGCAAAAATTGGACACGGGAAATCCGCAATCCTGGGATGAAGCAGCCGAAGTCTGGCGTGAAATACATGAACTAGAACGCCAGATGGATGAGCATCGGAAGTCCCGAAAATAAAACAAAATTCTACACTTATGTATATGCATTTTATTTTTTAAATTTTTTATTAAATCATGAATTGAAATAAAAATCATAAAAAAAACCACACCATAAAATTTTAGTCAACATTTAATAAAATAAATTAAAACAAAACCAAATGAAAAACAACAAGAATTATAAAACCTTAATGGTATTGTTTTGCCACACATTTTATTTAAAAGTATAAAAGAAAAACACAAACTTTCACAACAAAATAATTTTGGAACAATTTATAAAAAGAAACTAAATAAAAAAAAAGACACGAAGAAGAAAAAAATATTTAAAAAAGAAATGTCAATTCCAGCTGCTAAACAGAATGTTGCCACTGTATAAAAATAAAAATGTTGCCATAAGAAATAGTTAAAAACAGGGTGACAAAGATACGAATTAAATTAAGGTATTAAGTTTAGTGTTGCCAGAAAAAAAAAATTGTTTTTCAATGTTACCATTGTGTAAGATTTAATGATAAAGTTTTTTTTAATTCAATTTAATTATTCATTATACAATATTATTTATGGAAGAATTAAAAGAATATTATAATGAATTAGAAAAATTAGAAAATAATTTAAAAAAAAGCAAAGGTAGAATTTATTCCTCTAAATACGTGATAGAAAAATTAGAACGTTTAGAAGAAATTAATGAAAAAGTTGATAGTATTTGTAAAGAAGATATAGAAATTGATACCGTTTTTGTTGATGAATTCAAAGCTTTGTATAAGAAAACATACGCGGCAATTCAAAGTTTGGAAATCAAACATATAAGAGAAGTAGAAGAAAATTCCAAAACAGACAAAGAGTTTGCTAATTTTCCAAATATGGCACAGTTTGACATTTCGGTGGTAGGTAAAAACCTACAAACTTTTAAGGGATCATATGAGGCGTTAGAAGATTTTATTGTGCAAACAGAATTATTACACGACATTTTGAGAACAGAAGATAGGGAGATTTTCATCAAATATGTCTACAATTTCAAACTATCAACCCATGTTCGCAGCATTTTAGGTCGTTCAAATAGACCAACTACATTTTTAGAATTGAAAAATTTATTAATAAAAGCTTATCCGAATCCTAGGAATTTGCAACAAGTTTTGACAGAACTTGGCACAATAAAACAGGGTGCTTCAGACATATCTACGTATAGGGAAAAGATAGCATTACTTTCAGAACAATTAAGTGATTTTGAAATAAAATCAATGGAAAATCCGACAAGAGAGGCGAAAGATGCTATTTACAAGATGAGTGAAAATATGGCATTAAACGTTTTTATGAAAGGTGTAAATATTGAATATCAAAGCATTTTGGTAGCTAGTTCTCCAAAGACTTTTAGCGAGGCAGTAGAAAAATGCATGACAGCAGAGAGAAATATGCAAACCAATAATAATATTTTTAGAATTGGAAGAAGAGATGATAATTCTCAAAGATTTAACAGCAATTTTACAACGTACAGAAATAATAATCAACATGTTCGAAATTTCGGTAATTTTCGCAATAATAATTACAGTTACAATCAGACCAATAGCAATTCTAATAGAAATTATAACAGTTATCAGGGTTTTCAAAATAACAATGCTTATCGCAACAACAATTTGAACAGAGGTAACAATGTTAGTAACAGAAGATATAATAACATGAATCATTCGTTAAATAATGTCAATAACAGACAACATGTAGAAATTCAAAGGAATTCAACAACAAGAAATAACAATTCATTTAGGAGAAATAATAATAACTTCAATCAGGGAAACTAGTAGGCCGAGATAACAATTATTGTTATCTAGAGCGGCAAAATTTATTCAGATTATCAACAAACACAGATAATTCCATGACAATAGTATGTAAAAGCGTGAATGGAGACTTGAAATTTTTAATAGATACAGGAGCAGAAATATCAATATGTAAATTAGGGAATATAGAAAATATTAATACACGGAATATTTCATCATTAACTGGGATAACTAGGGAGAAAGTTGATAGCATTGGCACAGCAAAACTGAATTTAAAATTTAATAGCGAAGAAACTGAACATCAATTTCATATAGTTGAGAATGATTTTCCAATTCCAACAGATGGTATCATTGGTCGTGACTTTTTAGAAAAACATTTATGCAGAATTGATTTTGAAACATACACAATATATTTTACAATAAATAATAATGAAATTAGTTTACCGATAAATCCCAAACAGATTTACAAGACAGATATCGAAATACCTGCACGGTCAGAAGCGATAGTACCTGCCAATATACGACCACACGAAGAAAGCATCGTTTTAAGTAAGGAAATAGAAAAAGGTGTGTACATTGGGAACACGATAATACCAGCAACGGGCATTTCACACGTAAAAATTTTAAACACAACCGATAGAGATGTAACACTAAAAGACATTAATTTTGAATTTGAACGTTTGGCAAATTATAACATATATACCTGCTCTGGGAAAGAATTTATAGATGATTAGAGGACATCAAAAATAGTGAAAAATTTGAATATCAAATCAAGTGATCCTATAGCAGAACAGTCTCTAACAAACATGATTAAAGAATATAGTGACATTTTTCATCTAGACGGTGAAAAGTTGACTGTGAACAACTTTTACACACAGCAAATACAAACAACTGATTCTACACCAGTATATATAAAACCGTATAGATTACCAGAAACACAAATGCAGGAAATAAACGAGCAAGTAGACAGACTGTTGAGTGACAAAATTATTGAGCCTTCAACTAGTCCGTATAACTCTCCATTATTAGTAGTACCAAAAAAATCGGCGAATGACACAAAAAAATGGCGATTGGTAGTTGATTTTAGAAAATTAAATGAAAAAATCGTAAATGATAAATTCCCTTTAACAAGAATTGAAGATATTCTCGATAAACTAGGCAGAGCCAAATATTTTTCTACACTAGACATGACCAGTTCTTTTCATCAGATTAAATTGGATACAGATTCTAGACCATTGACTGCGTTTTCAACAAGGAATGGACATTATCAATTCACAAGGTTACCGTTTGGACTGAAAATATCGTCGAATAGTTTTCAACGAATGTTAACTATAGCATTATCTGGGCTAAGTGCAGAGGCATTTTTGTATGTTGATGACATCATAGTTTTTGGTTGTAGTCTACAACACCATAATGATAATTTATTGAAAGTTTTTGAAAAATTAAGGAAATACAATTTGAAAATAAATCCTAGCAAATGTTGCTTTTTACAATCAGAAGTTGTATACTTAGGGCATTTGATAACCGACAAAGGAGTACGAACAGACCCACAAAATACGAAGTCATAAAAAATTATCCTGTACCTAGCAATACTGACGATGTCAGGTGTTTCGTTGCTTTTTGCAATTATTATAGGCGATTCATACCACACTTTGCGCATATAGCGAAAAATTTAAATACCTTGCTAAAGAAAAATAAACAGTTTGTATGGAATACAGATTGCCAAGAATCATTCGAAAGCCTAAAATCTAAATTAATGAACCCACCGATTCTTCAATACCCGAACTTTAACAAACCATTTGTATTGACAACGGATGCTTCAAATTTTGCGCTAGGAGCAGTTTTGTCACAAGGTGAAATTGGAGCAGACTTGCCAATATCATACGCTAGTAAAACATTATCTAAACATGATATAAATAAACCAATAATTGAGAAAGAGCTCTTAGCTATACATTGGGCTATAAATTTCTTTCGACCATACCTTTTTGGCAAAAAATTCTACGTTATCACGGATCATAGACCTTTAGTATCACTTTTTTCTCATAAAAACCTTTCTTCCAAATTAACTCGCATTAGACTTGACCTATGTGATTACGATTTTGAGATAGAATACAAAAAAGGTAAGATGAATTGTAATGCAGATGCATTATCTAGGATAAAGATAGATAGTGGCACTTTAAAAGCAATGATACCAATAGATACTGAAGAAAAATCAAAACAAATACTTGCAGTAGTAACACGAAGTATGCAGAAGCAGCCTAATACAGATAAACAGGAACACAATTTTAATAGAAACGAGCATGAAACTTTTATATGGGAAAGTACATCAATGTCAGATGTGCAAAAGTTAAGAAAACTTAGATTTGAAATAAATAGAAAATTAGAAAAACCTTATATTGAGTTTAACGATACAGAGATAGTTGTTGGATGTAGTGATAATTTAATGAGCACAAAGTTGTCTTTAAAGAAGCTATTATCAAAAACACTATTACTGGATATAAAAGAACTCGCGTTGAGAGATAACGATGAAATATTTAAGATAGTTAACACAGTTTTATTCAAAAATATATTTAATAATTTGAAGAGAGAGCATAATGAGGATTTGAAAATTTTGATATATAAAGAACCACAACGCATAATAGATAAACTACTACAAAATCAACTGATCAGCGAATACCACAATTCAACTTTAGGCGGACATTTAGGTATTAGAAAAACAATTTTAAAACTTAAGCAGAGATATATCTGGAAAAACATGAGCAAAATGGTGAAAAACCACATATCAAATTGTAAAGAATGTAAAATAAATAAGCAAACACGACACACTATAGAAAAATTAACAATTACAGACACTCCAGGAACTACTTTTGAAATTGTATCCATAGATACAGTAGGTCCATTGCGGTTCTCAAATGGATACAGATACGTCTTAACGATGCAATGCGATCTATCAAAATACATTATAGCAAGTCCAATTGAAACAAAAGATGCCAAAACTGTTGCAAAAGCACTAGTCGAAAAATTAATTTTAGTGTACGGACATTTTAAAGTCCTCAAATCAGATAAGGGTACTGAGTTTGTAAATGAACTAATGTCAGAGGTATGCAACCTATTAAAAATAAAACAAATTTTCAGCACTCCTTACCACCATGAAGGAAGGTTAGCAAACCTTCCTAATGATGAAGTTTTAAATCATAAACCATTTTACAACATAGATAATTATACAAACGAATTAAAAGCAAGATTACAATTTTCTTATAAAAAAGCTGAAGAATTTTTAAGAATTGTAAAAACTAAACGTGCGAATAAACACATAAATATAAACCCATTGAATTTAAAAGTAGGAGACATGGTATATGTAAAAAACTTCAGTAGAAAAAAGCATCAACCTCCATATCATGGTCCTTATGAAATAGTTGAAATTAGAGGAGTAAATTCAATAATAAGTATAGGAAACAAATTAAAAGAATTTCATAATAATAACCTAAAGAAAGGTTAATAATAATAAAAAATGAATTTAATATAAGTATTTCTATTATATGTAAAATTTTAAATTTTATTTTCAAAAACAAAAATTTAAAAATTTTCTTAAGGGTGAGGGTGTAGGGTATTTTTAATACCACTATTACCACTCACGATTATTTCATACTTTATTATCAATATTTTGTTATTATTTGGAAATGTAAACTTCATAAACAAATAAGTAACAACAAATTGACTCAATTGGAAATATATTGGAAATTCATATTTTTGTAAATAACTTTATAGCAACAAATTAGAATAAATTTATTTTTAAGGATACCGTTAGTTTAATTTATAAAGGACGAATTTTTGTAAATAAAGATCATTCTGTTTTCATGCCTTAAATCGGCATTTTTATTTAAATACAAAGCATTCATCTGCTTTTTTTAGAAAAACAGGCATATAAAACTGCCTTAAAAAAATATTGAATTAATTTTCTGCCAGTGGCGTGTATTTCGCCGGCAAAACCTCGGGCAGGTAGTTTGTTTATTATATTGTGTGTGTAAAAACATTACAACCTCCATTTCCAACAACGCTCCATCTACCAACAGCTTTATACATTCTGCATCTCCCACAGCAATATTATAGACATTACCATCATCCACTTTGCTAAATATATTATTTAAACTGACAGCTTCCATAATTTCCTCAACGCATTTTACTTTGTTGTTGCCTTTGTTAAAATTTTTCCATTGCCAACATCTCTTAGCTGTATGCCCCTTTTTTTGGCATTTAAAGCACACCCAATTTTTACAAATACATTGGTCAGCATCGTGGCCTGTCTTACCACATCGATGACAAAGTTTGTTTACATACTTCAGCTCTTTTTTTTGACCTTTTGAATTGTTACCTTGTAGACTTACAGCAAAAGTATTATAATGATCTCTCTTTGAAGCTATTTCTTTTGTTTCGCCTTCTGCCATTTCCCAATTCAGTCCTATTTCACAAGCGCTTTTAAATGTAAGTTTAGATTCTTTTAAAAACTTTGACCTTAGTTGATTATCTCGAACACCACACACAAATTTGTCGCGTAATGCCCGATCCAAAAAATCTCCGAAGTTACACTTTTCAGCAAGGGATTTTAATTCAACAATAAATTCTCTTATTGATCTCGATCCCTGTTCAGCTTTATTGAATTTATATGATTCTGCAATTTCATTAACACTTGGTTCAAAATATTTTTTTAAGGCATCCACTAACTCTTTATAACTTCTTTTACACGGATCATCTGGTGAAATTAATTTCCTTAATACAGAATATGCGTCAGCCCCAATGTATGTGATGAAGTAGGCTACTTTCTTTTCCTCAGCAACATCGTTTACAATAAAAAATTGCTGCAGTCTCATTTCATATTCTGTAAAATCATTCCCTATAAGGAATGGATCCATATGGCCAATCATTTTATATATTTTACTAATAACCTTTTGTCCAACTTTTGTGTCTATACTTGAACCGCTTTCTGCCATTTATATATATTTTATTAAGTTTTTACATATATGTAACTCTAACCGTTACTCGCATTTTTCTCGTCGCCAAATTGTGTTACATATTTTACAATAAAACAACTTTACTTGTTCTTAGTTAATAAGCGAATGAATGTAATGCAAGATAAAAGAAATTAGTATGTAATCCAAAATATATGCTTTTGATTTACTCCGAATTAGGGAGATCCATTATTTTATGATTACAGTGGAAACCAAAACTTTTCGATGATATTGCAATACATTACAAGGCCTAGAATATTGGATTGAAATTACTTCGACAAATAAATTTGCAGAATAAGGTAGAATATAAAAATTATTGTTATCGTTAATTGCTCCTTAACAATAATGGCTACCTGCAGATTGGTTTGTTAAAGGGTGATTCCTAAAACATTTTGGGAGAATCCAGAAATGAAAATCCGTGAGCTGGATCCTATCTAAAAATGTCCTTGAAGTTTTTTTTCATTTTTCCCAACAGAACGTGTCAGAAATAGTCACCCGGATTATGTATGTCGAAGTCGAATAAAATTGTAAAACTTTTCTTTATTCTAGGACAATTTGTCGTAGTCACAAATTATAACTTTTACATTCATAATCCGGGTGAATGTGATATTCCATTCCATTTTAAAGACTTTTGAATGGACGTAAGATAAGATAAGATAAGAAGTTCAAACATTTATATTTGTTATTTCTTAAAATTGTAATTTGAATTTGTGATGTTTCCCCAAATATCTTGTAATGACTCAAAAATTGTATACTTATGTTATAAGTTTGTAATATTTAGCTATTTTTTGCTTTTATATATATGTATATGTTTCCTTATATTAACACAATAGTTTATTATATTGTAGAACTTTATAAGACAAATTTTACACGACGAAATATTTCATGAAATTTGTGGCATGAAACTTTCTTATATGCTAATAGAATGGACAGGGAAATAAGTTGGGTTGAAAAAGTGGTAGAAACAAAATTTCAGATTTTTTTTACCAAATTTGCAACAGCAAATTGGCTAATAAAAAAGAAAATTTCATGAAATACTTCATCGTATAAATTTATTATAAGAGAAAAAAACATCAATAAAGAAAATACATATGTATGATTTAAAATTCAGCGAAGAACAGCAGTTTTTACTGTTTCGAATTTAATGAGTGCAGGGATTTCCCAATTAAAGACCACAGTAGACTGCTCGATTGGTATCTTGTGGGGTTTTCCCGGTGGCGAACTTATAAGGATTGCCCTATCCGGCCCCAAATACGTTTCTGCGTTACATCCCAATTCGGGAACTAATTGGACAATCCATTTTGGTCCCAATTGGGAGCAGAAGAAAATTTCTAGTCGGGTTATTGTTGTACATGTTTAAACAGGCTATCTTTATGTCTTATAATTTGCATTCTGATTTTCAGTTTTAAATTAGACCGTAGAAACCACACATGTATGCAACTTTAGCGCGTACCGTAGCAAATTTTAATATTTGTACGTAATTATTATGCGAACTGAAAATGTGTATAAGTCGGAAGTTATTATTATTCGGCTTAAGTTCAATAATTGAATTAATATAAATTCAAATTGTTCATGTCACACGCGGTGCTGATATTGAAAGGGCATTAACCATATTACCAGCCCTGCCTCGTTTGAGATGAACGCTGGCCACCCGGTAGTGTAAGCCCGGCATTTGCCTTTTTCTTATACTAAAATGTTTGTTCGCCCTTGACATTCATTCGTGAAATAACCATAAATCCGAAAAGGTTACTTATATTATTATTAAATAAAAAGTGAATTGATAACAAGAAAAGGTAAGTGTTTGCCTCCACTAGTGCCCCTTTGGAACAGAGAAACCTATCGACAGAGTTCAGGTATGAACATTTGGTCCTTTTGAAGCGTAAACAGAAATAAGAAAAACAACATAACAATTTCTCTGTCTTTCTCACAGCTGAATAAGAAGCTGACCAATAAGACTTGCAACGTCTAAACGTCGACTAAGAACAGTACAAAGCAATGCATACTCATTACAGGTACCACCATAACTAAAACAAATACAACACCAAAAAACACATGTGTTTTGTTGGTAGAAATACCTCAGAAATATGTCAAATCAATTATCTGTGAGTCGCACACATTCATAAGCTCTCTCAAATTTACTAACACATGTAATTTGTTGATAGAAACACACCAGAAATATGTCAAAATCTATTGTCTGTGTGACGCACACATTCTCAAATTTACTAAGTCAGCTGATATTCTGTTGGTACCTGTTTAATCTACCTTGGTACAAAGTAACAAAAATAGTTAATTTAATACACGTAGATCTACGTGCATACATATGTACATACATACAGAAGTACATACATATGTATATACAAAGATATTGTTTGTCTGGAAAAATATTTTAATATTGGCACATAGTATGTACATTATCTACTTGAATAATAAATAAATTAAGTGAAGTGCGACTTTGGCTCGCACACGAAGGACTCCGTACGAATACACATATGTATATCCCTTTTTGTTTTTGCCCCGTTTGTCATTTTGGCAGTTTTTTCGTTGTGCTTTCTTGTTTAATTTTAGTTTTTTATTTTTTAAGTATTTTTCGTTGTTTTTTTTTGTTTTGGCGCTTTTCGTGATTTATTTAAATTTTTTCTGGCGATTTTTCGGTTTTTGTATATATTTTTTGTTTTTTGTCGATTTGTTTAGTTTTGGCGATTTTTTGGTTATGGCATTTATTTAACGTTTTCACTTTCTGACGATATTTTTAGTTTTAGCGATTTATTTTAGTTGTGGCGATTTTTTCAGTTTTGCCGCTTTTTTCGTTTTTGGGGATTTTTCGGTTTTTTGTGGTTTTTTATTTTTAGCGTTTTTTTTTTGTTGTTACACTTTTTTCGTTTTTGCGATTTTTTTGGTTTTTGGCGTTTTTTTGGCGATCTTTTTAATTCTGGTAATATATTACGTCTTAGCGATTTTTTTTAATTTCGGCGTTTTTTTCCTTTAAGCGCTTTTTTCATTTTTGCGTTTTTATTCGTTTTGAAATTTTCTTAATTTTGGATTTTTTTAGTTTTAGGGTTTTAAAATTTCAAGATTTTACATCCTACGGTTTCCAATATACAGCATATCGTCTCAATTACATAGTCAAAATTACAATAACTAATAGAATACCCTTTAATTTTTATTGTTTTAAATATCGGTGTTAATTGGTGTAGTATATTCTACACACTACACCAATTAGCACTTACTTTGAAAATTTAAAGTGTCTATATATAAGTGTCTGTATATTACATTAGTATTTCAACATGTTGCGTTGCTCGCTTTAGAACACCCTTTCATTTTTAATTGTCATATATTTGTTGTTGTAGCGGCCGAAGTTTTACATATTCTGTGAAAATTTCAGGTCCGTATCTCTTACGGTTCCGAAGATAGAGCAGATTGTCTAAATTACATAGTAAAATTACATTGACTGATAGGACACCCTTTAATTTTTTATGTTTTAAATATCGGTGTTAATTGGTGTAGTCTATTCTACAGACTACACCAATTAGCACTTACTTTGAAAATTTAAAATGTCTATATATAAGTGTCTGTATATTACATTAGTATTTCAACCTGTTGCGTTGCTCGCTTAAGAACACCCTTTCATTTTTAACTGTCATATATTTGTTGTTGTAGTGGCCGAAGTTTTACGTATTCTATGAAAATTTCAGGTCCGTAGCTCTTACGGTTCCGAAGATAGAGCAGATTGTCTAAATTACATAGTAAAATTACATTGACTGATAGAACACCGTTTAATTTATATTGTTTTAAATATCGGTGTTAATTGGTGTAGTCTATTGTACAGACTACACCAATTAACACGAACTTTGAAAATTTAAAGTGTCTATATATAAGTGTCTGCATATTACATTGGTATTTCAACATTTTTCGTTGCTCGCCTTAGAACACCCTTTAATTTTTAGCTGTCATATATTTATTGTTGTAGCGGTCAAAGTTTTACATATTCTGTGAAAATTTCAGGTCCGTAGCTCTTACGGTTCCGAGAAAACATTACATTAGTATTTCAATATTTTTCGTTGCTCGCTTTAGAACACCCTTTAATGTTTAACTGTCATATATATATTTGTTGTTGTAGCGGCAAAAGCTCTACTTATCCTGTGAAAATTTACACTTTTGGTGTATCGGAACCCTAAAAATTAAGGAATCAGCTACAAAATACCGCTATTTTTCTGAAACATTTTGATGGTAAGATTGTTGTTGTGTAACAGGCCATAAAGTGAGTTGATTATTATTTTTATGTGTGTTTCAGCTTCAAATTATTCGTACTGAGATTGCTTAGTAGAATTCAGCACAGTGGTCCAGTGCGATACAAAATTCGATAGTTAATTTAATTTATCTGCCCCTTGATAGAGAAAAATATAATAATAATAATAATAATAATAATAATAATAATAATAATAATAATAATAATAATAATAATAATAATAATAATAATAATAATAATAAAAATAAAATAATTAAAATGGAAGCCCTTAAAATTTATATGACTGCGGCCGATGTAATGGTAAAGTTCGCTGAGTATCTCAAAGAAGTTAATAGTGCAAAAATGAATATTGAAGCATGGGTCGCAGAAAGGCATGAACTTGGTGAGACATGGGGGGACTACAAAAAAGCGTACAAAGAATATTTAGAGTCTGCCTCAAGATTTGTTAACAGAAGACAAAGCTTCAGGAAAAGCTAAGCGCATAGCGATCCATAAAACTTATTTAAACTGCGTAGCCTATATTGCAGAAAAGCGAAATTCTTGTAAAGATGTAGGAGGCACTGTAAAGTCAGAGGGTCCCAGCAATGGTCTTTCAATCAAGGTCTCACCTTGTGAAGTAGGTATTTATCGGTGACTATAGCAATTGGCGCACATTTAGGGACATGTTCACAGCGATATATGTGAACAACAAGGGTCTGAGTGGAATTGAAAAATTTTGTCAATTACTTGAAAAAATTGATGGTGAAGCAAAAGAGTTAAACGCGAATGTCCCATTTACGGACGAAGGTTTTACTATAGCTTGGGCGAACTTAAAAAATAGTTATGAAAACACTCGGATTCTAGTTAACAATCAATTGAAAAAGTTGTACAATTTGTCTCACTGTGGCCAAGAATCGGCGGCATCTATCAAACGGCTTCAAATGGAAATTAATAATTTCATTTCCGTCTTGAAGCTTTATCAAATTAAGACTGACTCATGGGAACCGATATTTGTTTATCAAGGCTCATCTCATCTACCCAAGTTGACATTGTCACTCTGGGAGCAGACACTTTTAGAAAAAACAGAAATACCAAGATGGGAAGATTTAAATAATTTCTTGACTCCACGATTTCAATCTTTAGAGAGTGTTTCCGACATATTGGGAACGAGCGATAATAATGCTCAACAAAAACAGAAGTATGGGTACTTCTACAAATCAATTCAATCGAAATCTCACTACACAAAAATTGAAAGTAATAAATGCGGCATATGTAATGAAAATCACCATTTAAGATCTTGTTCCATTGTTCTGAATTTTGGTTTTAAGGATAGGCTTGCAGCTACAAAAAAACACAAGCATTGCATAAACTGTTTAGGGCTGGGCCACATTGCGACTGAATGTAAGAGCAAAAATGTATGTTTCAAATATCAATTAAGACAGCATACGCTACTACATAGATAAATCAATGAAGAAAAAACCAACCAGCTTAGTCTTTCTCAAATTAATAAAGAGCCATCCACTTCACAAGCTTATCAGTTACAGTCCTCTCAAAATATTAACCGTTCTTCTGAGACGTTTCAAAATCATCACATTTCGGTATCAAAAAAAACCATGTTAGCTACAGCTTTGCTATATATATCACACATGGGAAGCTCATATAAAGTGCGTGCTTTAATTGACACATGTTCAGACGACACATTCATATCTAAACGAATACGAAAAATGTTAAAACTGCCCATGGAACCCATAGCCGCGGATATCACATGAAATAATAACAAAATATCGAAAAATTGCCTATTTTACAATCAAATCTATCACAAACCGAACATTGTCAATAGAAATAGATGCATTGGTGGTAAAGGATGTCACTAACAACGTGCCTGCACACTGGTTTGTCCCTATTCATGAACAACTACTTCCGGATATTGAACCGGCTGACCCGGGGTTCTTTCAAAGTGGGACAGTTGATATTCTTCTAGGAGGTAATTTATACCCCTCAATTTTATTAGGCGGGGTAGAACACGGAATCTTGGGGTCATTGATGGCCCAAGAAACAATATTTGTTTGGATAAGCACGGGTCCATCCCCAAACTAATCTTGTAAGGTACGATTGCACTAGAGTCACAATTGAGGACCAATTATCCAAATTTTGGGACATTGAAGAGGTTTCTAGGAAACCCACAGTTTCTGATGATGATCGAATCTGTGAACAAATCTATCGCGATAATACTAAAAGAAAATCGGAAGGAAGATATATAGTAAATCTCCCTTTTAGATCTTCCAAGACATCAGAAACCACTATCGGTACAGATATATAGCACTTCATCAATTTCTTAGAAACGAAAAAACATTACTTCGGAAACCAGAATATAAATCGGTATATGACGAAGTTATAAAAGAATACATGACACTCGGTCATATAGAAAAAGTTGATGCTCCACCCATCGGCAACCGTATGCCACACTATTATTTGCCTCATCACGGAGTTTTTAAGCCGGAGAGTGCAACAACAAAACTCAGGGTTATTTTCAATGCATCAAGTGCGTCGTCCAACGGGACAAGTCTTAACGACATTCTATACGTGGGCCCAGTACTTCAAAATGATCTAATTGCGCTAATTTTGAATTGGCAATTTTTTTAAAATTGTTTTTAACGCCGATATTGAGAAAATGTATCGGCAAATTCTCATAAATCCGAAACAATCCACATTCCAAAAAATTGTATTCCGAGAAGCGCCGAAACAAGAAATTCAAGATTTCCAGCTGCGTATTTAGCAATTCGCACACTATTACAGCTGGCAGATGATGAAGAACATAGGTTTCCAATTGGATCAAAAATATTACGACAGAATATGTACGTGGATGATGCGTTGGTAGGCTCCCATAATGTGTCGGAAGGGTTGGAAGCAAGATACCAATTAATGAATATATTGAAAACTGCTGGTTTTAATCTCAGAAAATGGACCTCAAACTCCAAGGAAATTCTAGATGGCTTACCCCGTGATAGCTTGTTAAATGAAGAACTTCTCTGTATTGATGACAAAAGTTATGCAAAGACTTTAGGCATTCGCTAGAACGCAGCGGCAGACTGTTTCATTTTTGTAACACAAAAATGAAACAGTTAAGTCATCATACACAAAACGAGAGGTACTCTCGGTTATAGCGAGATTATTTGACCCAGCCGGGTGGCTTTCGCCAATCATTATAGTTGGTAAAATCTTCCTTCAACAAATGTGGCTCGATAAGATCGGGTGGAGCTAGAAAACAAGGTATTCGCGAGCCTCCTTGTCTCTAAAACTAAGGTTGCGCCCATAAAAAAAGTCTCGATGCCTCGTTTAGAACTATGTGGAGCAAATTTAATAGATAGTCTTTTGCCCCAAATTCAAATTAAAAGTTCATCTACCTTTTTATGGTCAGACTCCACAATTGTACTCGCTTGGCTCAGAAAATCACCAAACAGTTGGACAATATTTGTAGCAAATCGAGTAGCAGCAATACAAGAAAAAGTCGGAGAAAAATGGTGTCACATAGACACCCATTTCAATCCGGCCGATCTAGCAACGCGGGGGCTAGCTCCCTCAGAATTGAGGGAATGTAGGCTTTGGTGGCACGGTCCAGCGTGGCTGACTTTGCGGGAAAGCGAATGGCCGGAATACCCACCAGTGCTGAAGACCGATAAAGAATCAAGAAAAGTTAGAGTTCATATTGCTAGATCGGCAGAAGATGAAGACTTCCTCATAAGATTCTCTTGTCTGGCTAGAGCCATCCACGTCCTTGCATATATATTTAGATTTCTTAAACGGACTCATCCTGCATCACGCATCAAATTTAAAGACAGACGCTTGTCCTGGAAGGAACTTGTGATGGCGAGAAACAGACTCTTTCAGTTGTCTCAAAGACGGCACTTCGCACAGGAGTATCACTGTCTCTCTTCAAAAAAGCCTGTAGAAACATATAGTTCCATCCTAACCCTGAACCCCTTTCTTGATAAAGATAATATCATACGAGCAAATGGTCGCTTATGATCTTCAATGTCCCTATCGTACAATGAAAAACACCCGATTATTGTTGCATATGAAAGCAGGCTGGCTAGACTCTACATAGGATTTGTCCATAAGTTTTTGCTCCACGGGGGAGCTCGGGTAATGTTGGCTACGATCCGGTCAGAATGTTGGATCATAAAGGCTAAATGCTTAATCAAAACTCATATTCGTAATTGTAAACAATGCGTTTTACACCGATAACTGATGCAAGGACAAATAGTGGCAGCGCTTCCAAACGAACGAACAACATTAGGTAGACCTTTCACTAATACGGGTGTCGACTTCGGAGGACCATTTGAGACAAAGAATCTCGTTGGGAGAGGCTGTATGAGTATACATATGTGTTCCTTTAACTCCCATTGGAGCATAGGGCGCCAATAAGAGCCGATCGTCATCGGACCCGATTTTGTGCCATTGATCTTAACTCGTTCCATGAAACGCCAAGGGTGTTCATTTCGCTTTCAGTGGAGCGTCGCCACGTTGTACGTGGTCTACCAGCTTGTCGGCCTGCCTGATGACGTTATTATCATTACGTCGTAGCGTATGTCCGATCCACTGCCACTTACGTTTACGAATTTCTGCTGACAGGGGTAATTGATGCGTTTTGGTCATCAGTTCGGTATTTGAAATTGTTCTTGGCCAGAAAATACGAAGTATTCTTCTGAGGCAGTGGTTGACTAAAGTTTGCAGGCGGTGTGTGATGCTAGTGGTAACTTTCCATGTTGTGCATCCATATAACAGCACCGATTTCACATTAGCTTCAAAAATTCTTAGTTTGGTACGTAGGCTGATTTTGTTGCTTTGCCATACTGGTGCTAACATACCATAAGACGCTCTTGCCTTATTGATTCTAGCGTCTACATCTAACTTGGACCCTCCATCTGCATCATCTCATATCCCAGGTAGCAAAAATGGGTAGTATAGCTGTATATTTGGTCCCCTATAGTTAATGACGCTGGCATATCGCTTCCTACACTGAGTGCTTTGGTTTTACCGGTGTTTATTCTTAAGCCCTTATGCCTCAGTTTGTCTTGGAGATCTACCGTTGTACGTTTAAGATCACAAAGCCTGTGCGAAAGCAAGCATATATCGTCTGTATATGCCAGGTAGTTTAAATATTTGTTGTTGATTTGCCACTGAATTCATTCTCTTCTGTTCTCTATTGCACTCAGGACATCTTCCATCACTACCAGAAATAAGAGAGGTGATAATATACATCCTTGACGCACTCCACTTTGTACATAAAATGGGTCTGAGAGTTTCCCTTTGTGTAGAACATGGCATCTGGCCTGGTTATAACTCTCCTTTATCAAAGATCTAAGTTTTTCGGGTATGCCTTTTCTTCCTAATGCCGGCCATATGTACTCCCGGTTGATGATGTCGAATGCTTTTTCAAACTCTGTAAATAGAAGATGAAGTGAGGAGTTGAATTCCACGCACTGTTCAATAATTAAGCGCAACATATTGATGTGAGCCTTGCAGGAGTATCCACTACGAAAACCAGCTTGACAGGAGCCGATAGTTTCTTCTAAGTGTTCCTTTATGCGATTGAGGATTATTTTTGCAATTAGTTTTGCAATGGTTGGTAGATACCTCGCAAGTTGTTGCAATCTATTAGATCACCTTTCTTCGCAATTTTCACTATAATACCATTCTTCCACTCTTCCGGGAAATATTCGGCTTTCCACGACTCCACTATAAGTGGGTGCAGTAACACAGCTGTGAGTCTTGGGTCGCATTTATATATTTCAGCTCGTATACCATCTGTACCAGCGGCTTTACTATTTGGAAGTTGTTTTATAGCTGCTATGGTTTCTGTAAGACTGGGAGGAGCAGTTCTAATCCCAGATCTTGGGCCGCTACTTGCAGTTATGGACATGGGTGCATCGGAAGCAGGATCCATAATGTTATTTAATATAATGGAAAAGTGCTCTTTCCATCTTTGTATTTGTTCATTATCAGTGCAGAGAAGATTTCCACTCAGATCACCTATAGGATGTTCAGTACGCATTGTTTGGCCAGCAAGCTTTCTTGTAACTTGAAAAACTGTCCGGCTGTCTCCGGACTTTGCTGCGTTTTCGGCCTTTTGTGCCAGCGAGTCAATGTGCCTGCGTTTATCTCGACGCACTGCACGCTGTACCGTCTTATGAAGCTTGTGGTATTCAGCTTCTTTTGTGTTCTTCGCATAAGGATTTTCAGAGGTATTTAATCTTTCTTTTAAATCTCTACGTTCAACAATTGTGCTCCAAGTATCATCAGACATCCATACTTGTCTTCCTTTTGGGGCTGGTCCAATCGTGCCATCGGCACAAGCTCTGATGGTGTTTTCAATGTAATGCCAGTTGGAATTAATTAAGCTCGATGGCTCGATGTTTCTAGCATTTATAGCATGGCGCAGTTGTGCTGTAAAACTATTTCGAACGCTTATGTCTTGTAGGCGACCAACATCATATTTTTTTGGACGAAAATTCGGCCTGTTTTTTCTAATTGCTGCAGTACATAAACGTAGCTTGGCTACAACTAAATAGTGGTCTCGAGATTGGCCAATATCTGCTCCTCTCCTGCTTCGGACATCTAGTAGGCATTTTTTGAACCGGTGACTAAAAGCACAGTGGTCAATTTGGTTTGCCGTTTTATATCGGTCATAAGATAGCCACGTCGCCTTATGACAGTCTTTATGTGCAAAGAGAGTTCCGCCGATTAAAAGTTTTCTAGAATTGCAGAAGTCAATAAAACGTTCTCCATTGTCATTCCGTGTTCCCAGGCCATGCCTACCCATTACGTGTTTCAGCGATTCATTATCAGAGTCAACCTTAGCGTTCATATCACCCATTACGATAACAATATCTCCGCGTGGTACTGTGTCGTATGTTGCATTAAGCTGGCTGTAAAACGAGTTCTTAACATCATTTGTAGCACCTTCTGTATTGGCATAGCATTGTATTAGAGATATGTTTCTCACCTTAGACCCAAAGCGAGCAAGAATGAGTCTTTCCGACACAGGTTTCCAGCTAATTAGGCTTTTACGTGCATTTGCTGTCAGCATTATTCCAACACCAGCTTCATGGGAGCTGCCCATTTCCTTTCCAGAATATAGCATGACCGTATGTGAGCTAGGAGACGTATATTCACCAGAGCCAGTCCAGCGGACTTTGCTCAAACCCATGATGGAAAGACCGTATCGCAACATTTCACGTTCGGTTTGCAAATACTTAGCGTTTATATCAGTGGAAATACTATCAGGGTCTCTTATCGTTCTTACGTTCCAGTATCCAATCAAAGTCCTAGTTCGATATGCAAAGGTCGTCAACGAGTATTTCGGTTTTTCATTTAGAGGCTGTTTATTTAGCGATTCTTTAGCAAATTTGGGACTTCGGAAGACGTGGGTTGCTAGCCCTCGTCACATAGATTGGTAATAGGGCTGCTATCTGCGAGTCCTATCCCATGATGCAACCATACTTCAGCGGTTTATTTCCTACTTTACTGAGACATCTCTTAGACACTCAGGATACATGGTTGTGGCGCCTTCTAACTCTAGCTAGCTTCCAAGCGGTTGCCCTAAAGCCAAATTCCGGGGAATACTTGGTCGAAGACCGGAAGTAGTTAGCTGCTTGGACACTTCAATAAAGGAATCGTTCTTGCAACTCCCAAGTGAGTGGAAATCAGTAACTTTCCACCTCTGAGTCATACGAGCAAAGGCTATATATGTCTCTTTGTCTGTTTGGCTACCAAAGCAATCCATTTAGAAGCTGTTAGTGACTTCTCAGCTGTTGCGTTTCTGGCAGCTTTCACCTGATTTGTCTCTAGAAGAGGGTGCCCAAGCCGGATTTACTCCGATAATGGAAGAAACTTCGTCGGAGCAGCCAAAGAGCTGAAAATTAAATTCAATAAACATGTAAATGAACTTAGCGATCTAGCTGTGTCTAAATACGCAATTATCTTGGCACTTTATTCATGCCTCTGCCCCCCATATGGGTGGCCTGTGGGAGGCAGGAGTGAACAGCTGTAAAACTCATCTGAAAAAGACAGCCGGTCAATTAAAATTCTCCTTCGAAGAATTCACGACTATCCTTGCTTCCATCGAAGCATGTATGAACTCTAGGCCTCTGACCCCTTTATTGGAGAACCCGGAAGACTTGTCCTCCTTGACTCCTACCCATTTCCTCATTGGAAAATCGATGTTGACGCAAACAGAACCAGAAGAAGTTGTATCGACTGTATCCCTGCTTAATCGGTGGAGACGTATCAAAGTTCTGCAACAAGACTTCTGGCGGCGCTCGAAGTCTGAGTATTTGAAGGAGCTCCATAAGCGCAATAAATGGAAGGTACCCCAAACCGATGTTGAAGTCAATGATATAGTCGTAATAAAACACGAACCTGCGTGCCCTATCGAATGGCGGTTGGGTCGGGTCACAAAGGTTTATCATGGCTCAGACAGCCGCATTCGAGTAGCCGAGCTCAAAACTTTAAACGGTATAATTACCAGACCCATTCATAAACTAGTATTATTGCCTCACAATGCCTCATGAATAACCAAGCAGACAACAATCATACCTTTCTTCTATTCAGCGTAGCCAGAAGATTTTCGAAGAAAATCATCATTTGGCGAAATAAAAATCATATTTTGATATAAAAAATCATCAGCAATTTTTTATTCTAAAATATTCAAATCGAAGCTGAACAATACAACTTTTATATGTAACTAAAACAAAAACGCATTCTTATAAGTTTGTATGATTTCCTTACATTTCCTTTTCTAGCTATGGGAGTTAATAAGGTTCTAATATTTTTAAAAATTTTATATAATTGTTAAAATTTGTGGAAAAGAATTAATTTCGGGAGCAATCCCCAAAAAATTTGTATATTAAAAATCAACATGACTGCAAGAATGTATATAAATGCGGCAGAATCACTTCCACCTCGAAAATGGTCGATTTCACGAACAAATTTCCAAAATTATAAAGAAGCTAACAAAAACTCGTAAAACGCAACTCAAGTAAATATTAAAAATTCGCTAAACCATATTAACATCAGAAAAAAGCTTTGAATTGGTTCGATATCACTAAAACCAATATGTAATTTTAGGATATTTTCGATAAACCTTTTTTTAAATCAGCAAAAATTGCAACAAATATATTTTAACCTCTATGTTTTCACGAGTTTCCCAAAAACTTTAAAGATAGACAAAATTCCTTAATCTCGAAAAAGTCTAATTTTATAAAATGGTATTGTCCAAAAACATATGTATAAAATATGTAAAGTTTTTGTAAAGTAAAAGAAATGTTTTTGTTGCTTTGGTTTGATATACTAAAACCGCAACAGTACAATGTGATTTGATATTTTGGAGGCACCCAAAAACTAAAGAAATCAATGAAAAATAAAGAAAATTCCGAAAAATAGTTAACCAGAGTACACACTACCGAACATGAATGACAGTTTGCTCAAATTTTCGCATAAGCTCGGAAAATTATTTCTTAAAAGAATTTATATGATGCTATAAAATGGAACGTTGTCTTTCGTATATAGCAATATTAGGGTGTGTAATGCATTATGTTAACACAAAAGCATCCTAGGAGTTGTTAAATATTATGAAAAAATAAAAATAAATTATTTTCAACGAAGTGCGTTAAATTTTCGTACTTTCCATATTTTCCAGTAAATTTTTTTCCTGAATGACGGATTTAGCACCCAACATTAATGATAGTTTTGTAACTGTCATTCGAAGCTGATGAAGTTTTGACAAGTTCGATAGTGTATACCCTGCGTTATACTTAAAAGTTGCTAAAACGGAAAAGTGTTTACTTTACAAGAACTAGCCAAATTCGCAGAATAAATAAATATACTCCAAAATTCAAAATCTTTTGTCAGAGAAAGTTTACATAGTTAATTCAATGTAAGGCACAATGCATTACCACAAACTTTTATGTTAAAAACTATGGACAATTATATTAATTTATTCAAATAATTAAAAAACGCAAGTTTTTTAATACTTATTTAAATTCTATTCAAGCAAGTTAAAAAAATCATCATTTGGGAGAAAAAAATCATATTGTTGGGAAAGAAAATCATCAAATCATATTTTAGTTTAAAAATCATCAAAAATATGATAAAATGATCATTCTGGCAATGCTGCTTCTATTTAACTTTATGTCTCATTTACTTCAGCATCTAGGTAATTGCACGTTTTCTGTCTCTTCATAGAAGCCATGGCATATAACGATGACTATAAGTGCCCTCTTTGTGCCACCCGTCATGCTTTGCGACGGTGTCGGCGCATTTTGATTATGATACCCGAGGACAAGGCCGAAGTCATGCAACAAGATCGAAGCTGCATTAATTGTCTAGGTCTCTCGCACCGTTTGAAGGATTGCCCCAGCAAGGATCGATGTTTTCGATATGGGTCAGAGCATCACACTTTGATTCATCCCATAGACCACGAACGCAGTGTATGGCTAAACATGACTACGGCCGTAAAAGCCACAGCCTGTGACGGCTCAGGACCTAACAGATTGGTACGAGTACTCCTGGACCAGAATGAAGAGCAGAGATTCGTATACAACTTTACCCCCTATAGATATCCGGTTAAGCCCTTAAACCGGGGATTAACCCTTCGCTCTAACCCGCTCCCAATAACCACTAACGAACATTGACTGACACTTTTCCGCTAAATACTGGGCCTCCTCCATTTTGTCCGAACGTAGACATCAATTATGACCGCATCGTGAAAAGCTATGCCCACCTATGCCTGGCTGATAAGCGGTTCTATCGGAACCTGCCATGCGAACTCGTTCTTGGTAGAAACGTAGTTGGAAGACTCTATCTCGGCCTCCCAGAATATAAACAATCGTTACAATCACTCCAAAACACCTTTTTTGGCTGGTGCCTATTTGGCGAAGTAATAGCTTCTCGCATCAATCCTCTCAACACCACCTACATCGTCTCCAATGAGAATGTGCCTTAAAACTAAAGAAGAAAGGCCAGCCACCTGAACTAGCCATACAACTTTATTGAATTAATATACTTTAAACTTAACCATTTGACTCCTTAACTCAACCATACATCTGTAAGTTGATTTTGAATTCAATTAATTTCCTACTTAATTATTTTTCTCTTCGTATAACCCATGAATTTACTATTTAACGTTACTCGTATTTTATTTGCACGTATCGTGCAAGGGGGCCGGTATGTTCATGTCACACGCGGTGCTGATATTTAAAGGGCATTAGCCATATTACCAGCCCTGCCTCGTGTGAGATGAACGCTGGCCACCCGGTAGTGTAAGCCCGGCATTTGCCTTTTTCTTATACTAAAATGTTTGTTCGCCCTTGACATTCATTCGTGAAATAGCCATAAAGCCGAAAAGGTTACTTATATTATTATTAAATAAAAAGTGAATTGATAACAAGAAAAGCTAATTGTTTGCCTCTATTAGTGCCCCTAACACAAATGAACACAATTATTTTTAAGAGTGGAATATTAGAATATCTAATCAGACTAGCAGAATGGATTAGTACTACTAATTTCGACAGCCGCTACGCTGTCATCATCAGCGTCCTTTGTTCGCTTTTACCACGTTTGATCGTGGATACTAGTATTAATGAAACATCGGCTATTTAACCAAATTTTATGAGGAAATAGAATATGAGTTATTCTATTCCTTTTATTAATATGGTGAACCGAACATTTCACCTTCTGATTCTTTATTCCAATTTTTGCAACTCTTATTTTTATTTTTGGTTTTGCTTGCACGTAAGCTGCGCCTACGATAAATCAAGCTATTGTTGTTGTACATGTTTAAACAGGTTATCTTTATGTCTTATAATTTGCATTCTGATTTTCTGTTTTAAATTAGACCGTAGAAACCACAAATGTACGCAACTTTTGTACGTGCCGTCGCAAATTTTAATATTTGAATTTACATTAATTCAGCTATTGAACTTAAGCCGAATAATAATTTCCGACTGCCTGTTTATCGATGTCGATGGAATTCTTTCTTTCTTACAGTTACATTTGAAACAAGGAATAAGTTTTAGAATTGGCTTTTATTTCAAATGAAATTGTAAGAATGGAAAATGTCCGTCGACATCGACAAACAGAATATTAGTATTTCAACACACGATGAAGAACATAACAACTTTAACAGAGAACTTCAACAACATTGAAAATTTTGATATTAAAAAAAAGGATTATAATACAAATTTCTCATATGAATGAAAATTAATTTGGCGGTCACTTACGCCATTTTATAAATATGTATGTCAAAGAAGTCCATATATTTATGAAATAACGTGTACTTTTAATTTCCCGTTTTCCGGGAAATTTTTTATATTTTTTCGGGAAAACGGAAAATTAAAAGTAGACTTTTCCCAAACCCTACCTTTGATTCATAATCATGCAGATCATTCACCCGAATAGAACGTAATATTCGGCCAAAAAGCCGAATATCCGGCCGAATCCGAAATTCACCGAAACTTTTTTAGCATTAACTAATATTGACATTTTTCAAAGCTCATAAGAACTAAAAACGAAAACAATAATACGCTTTTGTTTGAGCTCGAACGTAATAAAGGTCGAACAACAAACTAATTAGTTATACTGTGGTAGTCGAAAATTCGGGCAAAGATTCTGATAGTTGATCTTATGTAGTTTTGGGACAAGGAATCGAATGACGTTCGCCGTTTTGTCAAATTGGTTCGAGTTTTCAAGATATTGGCATTTTAATATTTTTCTTTGGATGCCATATTTCATTTAGGGTCGATTTTATATGCACATTATGTGAAGGGAAAATGGTTACATATTATAAAATTTAACAAATATCATATTTACACTACGCAACTTTGTTGCATGCAACTCTCTTTTTTCAGTGAGAAAGACAGAGAAGAAATTAAAATGTATACATTTCTATTTCAACACTCTCACTTAAAATGAAAATTGCATGCAACAAAGTTGCATAGTGTAATTATGGTAAAAGCTATGCACCTTCCATTTTATTAATTTATATATATATATATATATATATATATATATATATATATATATATATATATATATATATATATATATATATATATATATATATATATATATATATATATATATATATATATATATATATATATATATATATATATATATATATATATATATATATATATATATATATATATATATATATATATATATATATATATATATATATATATATATATATATATATATATATATATATATATATATATATATATATATATATATATATATATATATATATATATATATATATATATATATATATATATATATATATATATATATATATATATATATATATATATATATATATATATATATATATATATATATATATATATATATATATATATATATATATATATATATATATATATATATATATATATATATATATATATATATATATATATATATATATATATATATATATATTATTTTGACAGTTTTCTGATGAATAGAACTGGAATGTTGGGCTTAGTACACATACATTTAGAAGTGTTTTACCACTCTAATGATGACGTTACTTTCTGCTAAACAAGAGCACCAATCAAAAAGTTGTGTCGGAATAACTAAAAAGATATAATAAAGTGAAATATTTACCTATTTTTTACATAATATTTATACGATTTCATCTCCACTAAAGTGAAGTTTTTTCATTTGCGCCTGCGTTTCACAATATTGAATTTTTCGTGAAGATTGAAAGCGAGCTTTCTACATATTTTGATATTATTTAAAAAATCTATTTAATCAATTTCAGTGCAAAATCGCAGACGCAGATTCGATTGCGAAGAATCGATTTATGATAACACAAAATTGTGTTTTGATTTATTTTATCAACAAAATATTTAATAATTTATGGTACTATATTTTTCGGTTACGCTTTATAAAACTAACAGCATCTTTGTGAATTTCATTCCCATTTTATAAAAGACGTAACACCTGTCAGTTTTTTTGTTTATAGAGGACGAATTGTGACGCCACTGGCGTCAAGAATAGCCAATTACAAAATTGCATTCGTCTTAACAATTAATTGTTAAAATAATACCACTTTCACATCTGAAACAAGAAAACTATCATTATATGAATTAAACGACTTTATTATATCTATGGGTGAATTCCTAAATGCAGTAAATGTGTGCAGACGGCATTTAAATTATTGCAACACTAATAACAATGCTGCCGTAGTTGCAGAAATAAAATTTTTTAGCTAATATATATTTCTTATGTTTATAAGCAAGTAGTGTGCACCATCAAAAGGGTTACTATTATTTGGATAAAAATTGTATGAGCAAAAGTAAACAAATAACATTTATTGTAGAGGGGCAACTCTATACGCGTAAAACTACGTAAGTCGAGACGAAAAATAAGGAACATCTTTTCCAGGCGCAAGTTATTACGTATTCGTCCATATGCCATTCGCGCACGTCTTGAGTGCAACGCTTTATGTAAATATACTGTAAGTAAAATGTAAAAAACAGTTTAAATGCGGTGACATTTTAAATTTGTAAAATTTGGCCTAAACCGAATATCAGCCGAAATCACAGTTTTGGGCCGAATCCGAATCGTACTCTAATATATATCATAATTGTAAACAAATAAAAAAAATTATTTTAAAAATTTATTTCGATGCGGGAACTTTTTTTACCAAAATTACCTATAAATCTAATTTTTATTATCAGTACGACATTACCCATAGCGTACTACGATGAAGAATTTTTGGCAAAAAAAAGTTGTTCCCCTAGTGCGCAAATAACTAATTAAATATTTCATATCAATAAATTATAACGTAAATACGTACAACACGCTTAATAATGATGTTCCATTGAGAAATACAATACAAAATATACATCAGCACTTAAGAAAATTGTTGATTGAGAAAGTTATGTTTTCTGCCTAGTGCGCAGTCACACATATGTACATATGTATATATGTAGACATTCTTCACACACTTTTCAAAATAACGAAATAAAATTATCCATAATGAAACATCTGTTATTTTAACTGCCTTACAAACTGCATACATACATATATTTATGTATATTAGAGTAGTTGTAAAAATAAAATTTGGATTTCTTCAAATCTTACACCCCAAATCGATTTTATATCTCATAACTTAATAAATATAGTATGTATTTACAAACAATTTTCTTTTAGAAAGTTGTTGCTTTTTCCTTACCGTCTTTTATCTAAATCGCATATTTAACAAAATAAACAGTGATATGGAAAACAGTCAATAAAAATTAAAATCTCAAAAAAGCCAATAATTTTAAAAATTTTGTTAAATATTTTGTTCTCTAGGTTGATAGTGATTTCTTTAGTTATTTGGGCCTCTGAAAGAGAATCTCCACTCATTTTTTATCAGCTCTAGTTTTCGAGATATACCGTTATGTCAAAATTGAAGGAACTTGCACGACATATGTATATTAGCGTAACTGGAGAAAGGTTTACTATATTCAGTAAAAAAGAAAAACCAAATTCGGCAACAAAATTATTTTTAAGCCGGACAAAATTTGATTTAAATCTACCCATTTGTTTCAGAGATATCGTAATAGTGTTAGCCTGAAAATTCAAAATTGTATACAAAATTTAAAAATTTTTGTTTTTAAAAATCCATAAAAAAATTAATATAGTAACCGGGGCCCTATTCCACAAAAAATTTTTCAATTTTTCACTTTGCACTTATCAAATTGCATTTTTTGGCAAAGTGATAAATGTTTCTGTTCCACAATATTCTTTTCAAATATCACTTTGCACTAGCAAATTTTTGCAAAGACTTTGCTCATTGTTCCACAAAGACTCTTTGCATTTCTGTCTTATCACTTTGCATTGCTAAATACATGTAACTTGTTAAAATGAGCCGCAAAATAAAAATGAAAATAACATAATTCTAGCAAAAACCCGACTTCAGTACGAAGAGCAATATACTTGATGGCTTTCATATAAGCAATTTTGAAAATCGGTATGCAAATGGAGGAATTGTGCTCTAATAAATATTTTAGGCGGAGGCGTGGAAGACTTGACCCACGGACTTTCGTAGAAAAATTATGCGACCAAACTCTAAGCAGACCGTTCCAAGCAAAAAAAGAATTTTGGAAGGCGGAGCTATGCGATAATCAATATTTCTGGGGAAGGGGGACAAATTATGGTACCAACCTGCAAGGGGCGTTTGCAGCAAACTTCCCAACTGATTTTCGGAAAAAACTATGGAACAAAACTGTAGTCAAACCCTTTCAAACAAAAAAACAATTTTGAAAATCGGTTCACAAATGACAAGGTTATGGCATGGGGGGAGTAAGTTTCCCCCTCCAATTTTCGAAAATAATTGTAGGGCCAAACTGTCAGCGAACGTTTGCAAACAACACAAGGATTTTGAACATCGGTTCACAAATGACATAGTTATGGATTCGGGGGGCGGAAGGGAGACCAAATTTTCCCCTACCATTTTCGAAAAGAATTATTGAGCCAAACTGCTACAAACCCTTTCAAACAAAAAAGAATTTCGCCCTCCGGTTTTCGACAAACAAATTTTGGGACCAATTTTTGTCAAACCGTTTCAAACAAAACAAGAATTTCTAAAATCGGTTTACAAATGACAGAGTTATGCATGGGAGGAGCAAATTTCCCACTCCGATTTTCGACAAAAATTTTGGGGCCAATTTTTGTCAAACCCTTTCAAATAAAATAAGAATTTTGAAAATCGGTTCACAAATGAAAGAGTTATACATGGGGGAGCAAATTCCCCCCTCCGATTTTCGAAAAAAAAATTATGGGACTAAACTGCAGGCAAACTCTTTCCAACAAAAAAAGAATTTTAAGAATCGGTTTACAAATGACAGAGTTATGCGTGTACAAACATAAAAAAGTAAAAAAAGAACATACACACGAATTGATAACCTCCTTCTTTTTTGAAGTCGATTAAAAAAACTTGCAGTTTTACAAGTTATTAAAGAAAAAAAGGAAATTTTATTTGGTAGTTTTCAAAACAATAAAGTATTTTTTAACCGATTTAAAAAAAGAAGGAGGTTATCAATTCGCGTGTATGTTTTTTACTTTTTTTATGTTTGTACACGCATAACTCCGTCATTTTTTTTTACCGATTTTCAAAAGTCTTTTTGTTTGAAAGGGCTTGCTTGCAGATTGGTCCCATAAATTTTTTTCCAAAATCGGGGGGGAATTTTTTCCCAAAATATTAATTACCGCATAAATCCTCCATTTATGCACAGATTTTCAGAATTCTTTTATTGTTTAAAAGGCCTTGCTTGCAGGTTGGTCCCACAAATTTTTTCGAAAATCGGGTGGAAATTCCCGACCCCCCCAAATATTGATTATCGCATAACTCCTTCATTTAAGGATCGATTTTTAAAATTCTTTTTTTTCGGAAGGCTATGCTTGCAGTTTGGTCCCACAATTTTTTTTCGAAAATCGCTAAAACTAAATGAATCATCAAAAAATTAAAAAATCGCCAAAAAATGAAAAAAATCACATAAACGAAAAAAACGCAAAAAGCAAAAAAAAAGCGCCAAAATTAAAAAAAACGCCAAAAACCAAAAAAATCGCCAAAACGAAAAAAGTGTCAAAACAAAAAAATCGCTAAAAATAAATTCCACAAAAAACCGAAAAAATCCCTAAAAACGAAAAAAGCGCCAAAACTGAAAAAATCGCCACAACTAAAATAAATCGCTAAAACTAAAAATATCGTCAGAAAGTGAAAACGTTAAATAAATGCCATAACCAAAAAATCGCCAAAAATAAACAAATCGGCAAAAAACAAAAAAAAATTGCAAGAAACGAAAAATCGTCAGAAAAAAATGTAAAAAATCACGAAAAGCGCCAGAACAAAAAAAACCCAAAAAACAACGAAAAATACATAAAAAACTAAAAAACTAAAATTAAACAAGAAAGCACAACGAAAAAACTGTCAATATGACAAACGGAGCAAAAACAAAAAGGGATATACATATGTGTATTCGTACGGAACCCTTTGTGTGCGAGCCAAAGTCGCACTTTACTTAATTTTTATATTAGGTTTGATTTTGTGTCCAGAGGAGGGAAAATTTTTTTCAAGGTTGGAAAACCAACATTTTAAAATGGTTTATAAATTGAACTTAAAATGCACTTTTTCAAAAATTTTTTTTATTATACCTACTATTATATTATATATATGTAAAAAAGGTTGGACTATTTCTCTTCAAAGCTATTTTCATAATTAAAAATAAAATTAAAGATTTTTAACCGGACCTTTATCCAGTTTTATATATTTGCAAAATATTTAAGGTGACATTTTGAAAATATCGAAATCGGAATATGTATTATGGTTTTATGGACGATAAAAAATATAAAAAAAATATTTTTGTTCTTCCCCGTATCATCCAAAACAACAATAATCTTGAAGTTTTAAATTCGATTTGTTGTTTTTTAATGTCTGTAAAAAGTGAATTTTTTTATTCTATTGTCTTTGCTCAATTATTAGAAGATTGCAATTTTCATTTTATTAGAAAAAATTTAGGCCCTAATGGTGTAAATCACGCAACATTTTACGAAAAAAACTTTCGTAGTGACTTTCGTAAAAAAAATCCACTCCAAAGAAGTAATGAAAATGTAGAGTTTGCGATCCGAGAGTAGTGCAAATTTGGAACATTTCTAATGATTATTAAATAGGTTTATCAGTGCAAGAAGTTCTCTTTTGCTGTACATAATCAACGAATTGGGAGCGATGTATGCGAAAATTTCCTTTTTTGCGTTCTATAATATTTTTCTGCAGGAAAAAGGCTAAACAGTTACACACAGTTACGCCACTTGTTTTTTTTTATACGAACTTACACGCAAAACAGTGTTTTTATGTATATTTAATTAAATAACTATTAATTTTTAGACGAAAATTAATTCATAAATTTCTTTAAAAAATAGATTTTTCAAAAAGCTTGGTGGGTGTTTTCTAACAGCCAAATTTATAAAAAATTCTTATTTTAGGTTTAAGACTCACAATTGTTATTGAACAGTTTCACGCTAAAAACTGTTTAATATAAAATTGCATTCATAAACACTACAATAGACATTGTGTGTTTTAAGGAAATTTAGATTTCGATACTGGCAACACCACCATGTTTTGTAGTTAGTGTTGCAATAAAAAAAATATGATTTCATCCGGATATTGAAATAAACGAATAGCTTTTTATTGTTTTCGTGTAAGTTAAGATTTTTTGAACTCTCTTTATAATATATTTCTCAACTTATTTAACAAACGTTTTCTATGAAGTAAAAGGAAAAAAGAGAAATGATTACAAAAGAGTTCACGCGACTCTTTTAATCATGTATGAAAAAGGTACTCGAATAAAGAGCCTATTTTCATTTGTGTTGATTGTTTCTACATCACTAACATTTCTTTTTGCTTTTATGTGTTTTGATGGTGTTTTTTGCTAATTTTGTTGCGAATTTTGTTTAACTTAAATAATTAAGTGACATATTCTATCAAATTTAAAAAAACATACGTAAACGCTTATAGCCATGACTTCAAGCTTTAATTTAAAGCATATCATGTATTTCTGTGTGCTAAATTTTCAAATATATTTGAAATTGAAATTGATATATCGATGATATGAATTTATTGAAGGTTTATAGTAGGTGCTAACCATCTTTAAACCTATTTTAAAATTTTCATGTAATATACATTTTTGAATGCAATTTTATGGAATTTTGCTTAAAAGTAGTCTGTTGCCCTGTTTTAAATATTTATGAATATGGCTGTAAAACTATAAAGGAACTACAACTTTTTATGTGACTAAAATAAATTTTAATATACTTGCTTTTATACTATTTCTTTTAAATTTTTAATATCGATTCTTTGGAAGCAATGAAAACGTAGTTCCTTAAAATTACTTCGAATTTTTTTACTGACATACATATATAACGAAAAAAACATTTATACAATATTTTTTTGAACTTACGAAAGTAATGAATATCTTTCGTAAACATTTTTCCTTGTTAAAAAATATAATTAAAATAAAAGAAGTAAGAGTGCTATATTCGGCTGTGCCGAATCTTATATACCCTTCACAAAGTAATATAAAAGGTATATCAATGGTCGCAAAGTATGACATTTAACTCGAGTTAGGACAAAGTGTATTTATCATTATAATTTTGTTTATTTCTCTTAGCTGTTGTTTCATTATAAATTAAATTACAAATTAATATAGTATAAAATTGCTAGCATTAGCTTAATCTAATTTCTCTGATTTTACACAGCGATTTTAAAATTCTCCTTTGAACACATGCCAAAATCGAGTTTAGTCGTTATTCCTTGAGCGCACAGATACATGTACATGCAATTATATACGAAATAGCTATGCAATAAAATCCAAATAACTTTCTTAATTACTGTTTTCGTAAAATATGCAATCTTTTATATATATCGTCATATAAAATGCAAAAGGGCCTATCTACATTTTTAAAAAAATTTCAGGAGAGATAAAAAACTTAATGAAAAGCAAACTATTGTAATTATAAAACCTATTTTTTCCAAGTAGTATCATTAATAAAGAATGAATTAATGATACTATGCTAAGAAAAGTTATAATCACAATAGTTTGCTTTTTATTCAGTTGTTTACCTTTTCTGAAAATTTTTTCAAAAAGTAGATTGGCCCTTTTGCATTTTGTATGATGATATGTAGCTATTACGTAATTAAGTATTTTGTAATACATACATAATTTATTTCATTCAGTTTTTTTTTAAATTTCTATATCCATATTTATAAATATTTAAAACAGGGTAATAAACTACTTTTAAGCTAAATTTCATAAAATTGCATTCATAAATGTATATTACATGAAAATTTTAAAATAAGTTTAAAGATGGTATGCACATACTATAAACCTTCAATAAATTCATATCATCGAAATATCAATTTTAACTTCAAATATCTTTGCAAATTTAGCACACAGGCATACATCATATACTTTAAATTAAAGCTTGAAGTCTTCGCTATAAGCGTTTAAGTATGTTTTTTTTTAATTTGATAGAATATACCGCTAAATTATTTAAGTTAAACAAAATTCGCAGCAAAATTAGCAAAAAAACACAATCAAAACATATAAAAGCAAAAAGAAATGTTAATGATGTAGAAACAATCAACCCAAATAAAAATAGGCTCGTTATTCGAGTATGAGTATGAGTCGTATGAATTCTTTTGTAATCATTTCACATTTTTGATTTTACTTCATACAAAACTTGTATTAAATAAGTTGAAAATTATATGTGTCGTTTATTGTAAAAGTGGGGTAACTCCATATATTTCTATATATATATTTTTGTAGAATGGTATCACATTTAGTCATATCTATCGTAGTTACAGTGAATATTTGCACCAAAACCCCATAGATTGCGTTACTTGTTTACTCGCGGAAGTAAAACTGCAAAATATTCACTATAAAAGGCTCGTTTTCTCGAAATTTAATTACAAGGAGATAATTCACTGTTACAATGAACGACACATATTATAAAGCGAGTTCAAAAGACTTAACTTCACGAAAACAATAAAAAGCTATTCATTTATTTCAATATCCGAATGAAATCATATTCTTTTTATTGCAACACTAACTACAAAACATGGTGGCGTTGCCAGTATCGAAACCTAAAATTCCTTAAAGCACACAACGTCTATTGTAGTGTTTATGAATGCAATTTTATAGTAAACTGTTTTTAGCGTGAAACTGTTTAATAACAATTGTGAGTCTTCAACCTAAAATAAAATTTTTTATGCATGTGGCTGCTAATGTGTAATTTACGCATCAGATACCTATTTGTTGATATTATGTGTTTTAGTTGTACAAAAAGTATATTACAAAATTGGTATTCTTAAACATGAATTTTTAGGTTATATACAGTTCATTTCGTATTAATTTATGCAAATTTAAATTTAGAATAATTTGAGCTCAAAATATATTGATTTTCTAAATTTTTTGCAATTTTTCTATTTGGTACTAAGAAATTGCATCCCAAATAACTATTTTATTGCTTTTATTTATTTACTATTAATTTATTTGCTATAATCTATTTTTTCTGTTATTGATTTTAATATCTTATGAAAAATAAGTATATTAAAAGAAACTTCTAAGAAACTTAAAGTTTCCGGCGCCGTGATTTGAACTCAGCTCCCGAGAGGAAAATAACTGTAGGGAAACCGCTTAGCGCTCTCAGCCAAACAGCTTCATAGTTTTATGGGTTTAATATCATATATGTACATACTTAATAAGTTTCTGTCTTGCAGGATGAGTCATACAATAATTCAACTAATATTATATGAACCGTCCTACAAAAGATCGGATGATAGGGATTTTAACGACTAAACGATTTTTACCCTAAATTTGAAGATTTTTAAGAATTATAAGTCGGGTAAGACAACTTTTTAGAACTTTCAAAACAATTTTAATAAAAGTAAGGAGTAAAAGGTACAGTTATGCTAATAACTAATCAGTTTAATGTTAATATTTTTAGTATTACGTTTTTTAAAACCTCTTCTCTCCATAATTTATCAACTGCTGCATATGAATGCAGCGTCGGCTCTAGCATTTGGCCAGGGTGGTGCGAGATTTGATTTCGGCGGCCTTTAGTCAACTGAAAAAATTATGATATATATTTTTAAAAAACATGTTTTTGAAGCTGATTTAAAATATTGTTATTGTCTTTATTTGGCTTGATGAATAATTTTGTGTTACTTATTATTTCTTTTCATTTACATATCTATCGTCAATGTTGGCAGCCTGTTAAAACTATGAAAATGCTTTTATTTTTAATAACTTCCTTTTTTATATACAAAATAAGGAAGAATCTTTAAGAACTTTATTATTTGACATATTGTCATAATTTTATTTTAAATGAAATTTATTTGCTGGAGTTTAAGCAATTGTCTATATGCAGTATTTCGTTGGTGCTTTACCAACTCATTAGTAGACTTTAAACACAATTTTGAACAGTTACAAACCCTTTATCTTATGTACAAACTTTTAAAAACCATTTGAGAATTTACAAATATATAAATGATTTTCAAAAAATAAGCATAGTAGGCTTTGAAACTTTTACAAAACCCAGCAAATAATTTTTTATTCGATATGAATCTATTTTATTTTTCTACACCTCCATACAATTAGAAATCCATTGGATAACAATAAAAGTATTTATAAGGCAAAATGAAAAATAAAATCCAAATTAAACCTTTAAGAACTTTATTATTTGACATATTGTCATAATGTTATTTTAAATGAAAGTTATTTGCTGGAGTTTAAGCAATTGTCTATATGAAGCATTTCGTTGGTGCTTTACCAACTCATCAGTAGACTTTAAACACAATTTTGAACAGTTACAAACCCTTTAAAAACCATTTGCGAATTTACAAATATATAAATGATTTTCAAAAAATAAGCATAGTAGGCCTTGAAACTTATACAAAACCAAGCAAATAATTTTTTATTCGATATGAATCTATTTAAATTCTAATAATAAATAAATAATTATATATATTATTATTATATATATTATATAATAATAATAAATAATTCAGGTTAAAATCTAATTTTGTACAGAAATCTACTTAATAAACATAATGATAATTAATAATGAATAACATAAGAAATAAATTCACAGTTTTTACACAAAATAAACCAAATTCTTATCAATAGAGAGATCAATTGTGTTTTTAACTCAATAAACAGTATAATCACATGTTTAGCTAACAGTTTTTAGAAAAATAATGTACATACAGTACAGTAACTCGGTAAGCCTCAAAAATATTGAATAAATAATTCTTTAAGCTTAATCAAAATTAAACATCGTATGCTTTTTGGAATTTTCTACTTTAAATACGCAGAATTTATAAAAAAATTTCGCTAGGATGCAAAGCTATACTTGAGCGTTGTTTTTTTAATTGTTTAAAAATTTTTATATATTATATACATCCATATGTATGTATGCAGCAGCTGATAAATTATGGAGAGAAGTGGTTTTAAAAAACATGCAGTACTAAAAATATTATCATTAATATGATTAGCTTTGGCATAACTATTGTGCTAACTAGCTTATAATTCTTAAAAATCGTCTAATTTAAGGTAAAAATAGTTAAGTCGTTAAAATCCCATTTTTGACACCGAAAATCGTCAAAATGACGATAAATCATCAAATTGGCAACCATCCCTATCATCCGATCTTTAGTAGGTCGATTCATATAATATTAGTTCAGATATTGTATGATTCACCCTGCAAGCCAGAAAGAAACTAGTTAAGTACATATGTATATTAAATTAAACTCTTTGAAGTTTGTAGCTGTTTGGCTGAGAGCGCTTAGCGGTTTCCCTATAGTTATTTTCCTCTCGGGAGCTGGGTTCAAATCACGGCGCCTGAAACTTTTATTTTTGTAGATCTTTCTTTTAATGTTAATATACTTATTTTTCGTAAGATATCAAAATCAATAACAGAAAAAATAGATTATAGCAAATAAATTAATAGTATATAAATAAAATCAATAAAATAACAGAAAAAATAGATTATAGCAAATAAATTAATAGTATATAAATAAAATCAATAAAATAGATACAATTTTTTAGTACCAAATAAAAAAATTGCAAAAAAAAATTTAGAAAATCAAAAGGTTTTTAGCTCAAATGATACTAAATTTATATTTGCATAAATTAATGCGAAATGAAGTTTATATAACCTAAAAATTCATGTTTAAGAATACCAAATTTGTAATATACTTTTTTTACAACTAATACATGTAATCTCAACAAATAGGTATCTGATGCGTAAATTACACATTAGATATTTAAAAAAAACTCTATTGAATAAATTATGTATGTATTACAAAATACTTTATTTCGTAATAGCTACATATATACAAAAGTTTGCATATTTTACGAAAACAGTAATTAAGCAAGTTATTTGGAAATTATTGCATAGATATTTTGTGTATAATTGCATGTACATGTATCTGTGCCCACAAGGAATAACGAATAAACTCGATTTTGGCAAGTTGTCAAAAGAAATCTTTTAAATCGCTGTGTAACATCACGGAATTTAGATCAAGCGAATGCTAGTAATTTTATACTATATTAATTTTTAATTTAATTTATAATGAAACAAGAGTTAAGTTAAGAGAGATAAACAAAATTATAATGATAAATACACTTTGTCCTAACTCGACTTAAATGTTATACATTGTGACCACAGATATACCTATTTTATTACTCTGTGAAGGGTATATAAGATTCGGCACAGCCGAATATAGCCCTCTTACTTGTTTATTTTATTTTTATTTATTTATTTGATGAACTAGCACAACAACAAAAATATATCTTATAAGTTACACTGCTAGTGATGATAGCATACTGATATATACTAAACACAAAAGTTTAAAATGATATACAAACATATCGTGCTATAACCGCCAAAAAAGCTTAAGCGCCATAAAGTAAATTTTACAGGAGAACTATTTTTTAGTTATCCTTGGTTTAAATCGAAGTAGAGCCCTTATATTGGCTATATAGGATTGTGTTGGATTGTTATATGTAATGTTAATAGTTTTAATAAATTTCCTATAAGACAACGCATGTTTGTGTAGGTTAAGATATTTTAAGATATTATTGATGCCACGAAAAATCAATTAATTTAATCAAATTATTTTAAACCTAGTAATTATTATCTTTATCAAGCTGTTCTTTAACCGTTTCATTGAGGTCCTTGCCGTTTTTGACACTAGTTTTGCTCTACTTGCAAAAGAGAATTTTAGCTTAAGCGACACATTGCAGTTACAAAAAAATGTAAACAAATTAAACATTTAAAGGGAAACTGCACTTAAGCTAAAATTTCTTTTGCTGTATTTTCGTAACGGTACATGGCAGGACTTTGAAACTTTAACAGATAGTCCGATTTATCGTAAATAATCGATTTTCGTTCAAAAACGATTTTCGAAAAGCATGTCGCTTGAGCTTTTTTGGCGGTTATGGCTCGATATATGGAAGAATCAAAAATTTTTGAGATAATAAATACAAGTTAGTTTAAAAAACGTTTAACCTATGTTTAACTCAGCGTTTCCACCTGACAATGCTGTCTTGAATTTTAATATTTTGTCTTCTGTTTTATTTTTATTTATTTTTTTTATTATTAGTAAAAATAGCTCGCAAAAATTACGTATTACTGGAACTCAAAATAATTGCTAGAATTAGGGCCTTATTTTGTAAAACGCAACGCTAAGCGTTGACTTATTTTATATGTGTTTTGTTTTTGCAAATTACATTTTTTCCATACAAAATTTATCAACGCTTGGCGTTGCGTTTTACAAAATAAGGCCCTTATTGTCGGAACACCTACGTCACGAAGACTACTATCGGCGTTTTCACAACTAGTATGCATTTGTTATTGTCATTGCCAGTTTAATCTTTGTTTAACATTTAAAATAGATACGTATAAATAACACTGTGGAACAAATTCAAGATAGCAAAAGTTAGGTCGAATCTGAGAGTGAGGAGTGAAAATAGAGGCTATATTACAAGACCCGTATCGCGGCGTTTGTTTATGTTAGTTCGACTTTTTTTAAACGATCTTCGAACTTTGCAGTAAACTGCCGATTTTCAGCAAATTGTTTATATGGGTTTTTGGCTATAACTCGTCGACAAATTGATATTTTTACATCTGTAAAAGCCAAATTATTGCTAGAGACCTGTGCAACAATTAAAATTTTTAAAAAAATTGATTTAGAAAATTTTTGTGGTGCTTATGAAGCAAAATGTTGCAAAAAATTTTTTTTCATGCTTTTTGAAAATATTTTCCACAAAACTAACTGCCGGGCCCACTATGTCGACACGATTCTTTCTTTCTTACAATTATATTTAAAACAAAAACAATATTTTATAATTTGTTTTTGTTTTAAATGTAATTGTGCGAAAGAAAGAATCGTGTCGACTTAGTGGGCCTGGCAGTAAGTCTTTTTTGCTTTCTGTTTGATCTATAATATGCTTTTCAGTTTCTTCAGCAAATGCGCCACTGGTGTTCTTTATATTTGACTACTTCCAGAATGTGTTTCAAATTATCGAAATTTTCACTAGTGTTAGTGCTATACGCCATCGGAACAGAAGGCGTTCTATTTGTCTTGTGCAAAAGCACAACTTTTAAGCTGATTATCGATGAATAAACGGCAATCATCTTTTTTATAGGTTAACCCTATCGTCTCCATTAACTTTTCAATATCGTTGCAATAAGCGAAATTTTTTGCATCATTCACATTGAAGAACTTTTCTAACTCTTTTTGGCGTTTTCGATATGCTAGTACTTTGGTACCTTTCGCCAGCAAATTATTTCCTTTCAAAAATGAAGCCAGTAGTTCTGATTTTTTCTGAGTCAAACAGAAATTTGCAACAATTCCATCCAATTGGTTTTGTGTCACTAGGATTGGGTCCTTTGATGTTTCATAGGATGTACCTTCACCAGGGTCGTATTCTGAGAAGAAATCCATGGATGTAGCAGCGGCGGTTGTAGTACTGATATCTGTTTGAAGATCAATACTTCGGTATGTTAGTACTGGAACGAATTCTGAGTGCGTTAATGGTAATTGGACACTTGGCACTGTTACATAAGTTTTATTCTTTGCTTTCCTTCTATTCAAAGTTTTATGGTAGTTGATACATCCATAGCAGTTTTCTTCTTGATGCGGGCTGTTGTCTAACCACATCATTGGTATACCTTCTTCTTTCCACTTTTCCATTGCATAAGAGTTGAATTGTAATTAAAGCAAACTTTTTTAGGGGCATAGTTTACGTCAGTGATAAGCTCTTGCGAGAAATATTGTTTATAGGCTTGACTCTGTATCTCGAGATTTTCCGTTATAAAGAAAAGAGGATGCTGCATCACATAATTTGCATTTACTCGAGAGCTAGTTCTTCGATTAAATTGAAAAAGATACAAGGCTCGAAAACAAGATAACCTTTAAATTACGTCCTTATTAATTTTTTAACAGTCTTATAGTATCGGAGATATTCAGAAAGTTTTATAAAACAACATGAATTTTTTCAAAAAATTTTGAAAAAAAAATTTTTAAAAGACTCACTAAAATTTTAACCTGAAGAATATTTTAAATTTTATTCTTAAATGTGATCCAGTACTTTTCGTTTATAGGTACTACTGTTTATAGTCACATTAATGATATAGTCCATTTTATCTGTATTTATTGCTTCCATTACCAAATTTCATAGAAAATATTCACGTTATAGTCCAATTAGCGATATAAGCACATTTGGCATCTATCTTCGGTTCACAAAGACTGAAGTTCGTATATACAATTTGCGTTATAGTCACAATCGAAAAATATAAAAAATTTTTTAGTTATTGAAGCCACAAACCATTTAAAAAATTACTGTGAAAGCATTGAATCGTTTAGTATTCCTGTCACCAACTCTCCACTAGAAGAAAATATTACTTTTAGTCCTTTGTACCAGGGATGAAATACCTTGTTATTAACTTTTCTATGCGAATTTGGTTATATGCCTCCGAATGGCATATATGAAAATTAGGCTTATAGTCACATTAGCGATATAGTCCACAATTTGGTGCAACTAAAGGCTGTGACTATAAGCGAAAAGTACTGTAACTTCATGATATACATTTAAAAATAAAAGATTATTTATTTTCGTTTCGGTTCACAAATGCCATAGTCCCATTTTCAAAAAGAATTATTGGGCCAAACTGCTAGCGAACCCTTTCAAACAAAAAAGAATTTGGAAAATCGGTTCACAAATGACAGGTTTATGGATTGGGGGAAGCAAATTTCCCCCTCCGATTTTCGACAAACAAATTTTGGGAGCAATTTTTGTCAAACCCTTTAAAACAAAACAAGAATTTTCGATAAAAACCAAACTGCAGGCAAACCCTTTCTAACAAAAAAAAAATTTTTAAATCGGTTCACAAAGGACAGAGTTATGCGTGTACAAACATAAAAAAAGAACATACACACGAATTGATAATCTTCTCCTTTTTGTCGGTTAAAAAGAGCTGATTGTTATATAGTTTTATCTCCTGATTACGATGGCGTCATTAGTTTTTCTTTAGCAGCTCTAGTTTTGAATATCTAGTGACATTTAGCATTTGCATAATTTACCCCGCTTTTTAACCGCCTTCAAAAAAGGAGAAGGTTATCAATTCGTGTGTATGATCTCTTTTACTTTGTTTATGTTTTTTTTTATTTTTTTATTTATTTGATGAACTAGCACAACAAGAAAATATATCTTATAAGTGACAGTGCTAGTGATGATAGCATACTGATATATACTAAATACAAAAGTTTAAAATGATATACAAACATATTTGGAATAATTAAAAATTTTTGACATAGTAAATACAAGTTAATTTAAAAAACATTTAACCTATGATTAACTCAGCGTTTCCACCTGACAATGCTGTCTTGAATTTTAATATTTTGTCTTCTTTTTTATTTTTATTTATTTTTTTAAATTTTTAGTAAAAATAGCTCGCAAAAATTACGTATTACTAGAACTCAAAATAATTGTTATAATTATTGTCGGAACGCCTACGTCACGAATACTACTATCGGCGTTTTGACAACTAGTACGTATTTGTTATTATCATGACAGCATTGCCAGTTGTAATCTTTGTTTAACATTTAAAATAGATATGCATACATAATTGAAACTTTTATGTGACAGAACAAATATGTAATAAAGTGATATATTACACAGGTCATCACGATTTATAAGGTCGGTGTTTCCTTAGTCAATTTGAGCTGAGTATCATCTCCATTGCCTATAAATTACTGTTTTTTAATTGACTCTTTATCTCGAGAATTTCCGTTATAAAGAAAAAAGAGGATGCTGCATCACATAATTTGCATTTACTCGAGAACTAGTTCTTCGATTAAATTAAAAAAGGCATGAAAACAAGATAACCTTCAAATTACGTCCTTATTAATTTTTTAACAGTCTTATAGTTTCGGAGATATACAGAAAGTTTTATCAAAAAACATGAATTTTTCAAAAAAATTAAAAAAAAAAATTTAAAAGACTCACTAAAATTTTAACCTGAAGAATATTTTAAATGTTATTCTTAATTGTGATAACTTCATATGTTACAAATAAAATGAGTTTAAATTTATTAAAATCATTTCATAAGTTCTGAATTTATTCACAATTCAATGATAGCACCTAACTAATATATAATAGAAATTCCCGTACAAAGTGATTTTCTTAACAGTTTTTCTTAATTTTTGTAAGTCAGCTTAAAACAAATAAAAATTAAAAATAAATTAGTAAAATATGTGCTACTACCAAATTGTGAATAAATTCAGAACTTATAAAATGATTTTAATAAATTTTAGCTCATTTTATTTGTAACATATGATGCTCGCACAATTAAGAATAAAGTTTTAAATTTTCTTCTGTTTAAAATTTTAATGAGTCTTACAAAAAAGATTTTTTTTAATTTTTTGAAACAATTTATTTTTTTGATAAAACTTTCTGAATATATAAGCAATAATTTTGATTAAAACTCGCTAAAACTGTGGAGAATGCGAAAAATTTTAAAAATCGGTAAAACTGTAAGAAAACTGAAAACTTGCAAAAAGTACCTTTTATCGCGAACTTTGCAAAAATTCGCGAAAACTTGAAATGTCGGAAACTAGCCTTAAAATTCATTAGAAATCGCCAGCAACGTTAAAAACAAAAAAAATTCGGAAAAGTTGCGAAGAAATTGCAAATTAGCGAAAAATTTCTGAATGTATTAAAGAAATCACTAAACCTGTAAGTAATAACAAAATTCGTTTTTCGGCATAAATTATTTACTGAAAATGAATTGAATGCATTGAATTAACATTTAAAATACAACAAAATAACGGTACAACAAATTTGTCTGTTCACAAGCACATAAGCAAGTGTTGTCTTTTTTTAAACGATAAGACATACGACTGAGCTTGTGAATTAACAATTGCTTTAAGTTGTAAACAGTTTTCGTACTTGTACACTGAGATATTTTTTCATAAAATTTTTTAAGTTATTTTTTTAGCCCCCGACAAAAAAAAAGGGGTGTTATAAGTTTGTAATGTGTGTCTGTGTATCTGTCTGTCGGTACGAGTCCACGTACAGACCCACGGCTGGACCGATTTTGATTTAATTTTTTCTGTTTGAAAGGTGACTTGATCGAGTGTTCTTAGCTATGTTTGAAGAAAATCGCTCTAGCCATTTAGAAGATCTTTGCTAGATGTATTCTGTTGAATCTGTGTGTCTTTGACGCCGTGGCTCCCAAACTGGTCAATTGATTTTGACTTAATAAATTTAGTTTGAAAGGTGACTTGATCCAAAGTCTTCTAACCTATGTTTGATGAAAATTGGTTCAGCCGTTTTGAAGTCATCTATTTTCTTTGGGTGTTCTTTAAATTTATAATTTAATGTTATTAGCTATACATAGCATTATTAAAAATATAATTTCAGCTTGACAAATTTATATTTGAGCTTGTAACTTGACAGCACTTAAAATATCTTGACAATCAAGCTCATTCAAGCCCGTCTGGCAAGCCTAGGTAGTCCCCATGCGCACATATTAGCTTGGGTAGCCAATGCTCCTGAATACGCACTTGAAAGAGATTATGACAAAGCCATCGATCTGATAGACCTTCTTATTTCAGTATCTGCAGCAGAGGCATCAGATAATATTAAATTACAAAAACACAAGCATACTTTTACATGCTATAAAAAAGGAGCAGCATCAAAAATAATGCAAAATAATGCCGGGAAGATGTTCCAGATGATAATGAAAAAATAAGAGATGTTGTTGGTAGACTTCCTGATCAAAACCCATTTCAAGAATTATGCAATGACTTGAATGTAGAGATAAATGATGATTTACAAATTGCAATGCTTAATATACTTGGAACTATAGCTAAGAAGAAAGAAAACATAATGTCGAATAATGGTTTTTATGATCTTATGCGAGGTGCTAATGAACAATAGTTAGAGATCATGCTGCATACAATACATCACCTGATATCTGACAAGTGAACCAATAAGAGACCCGTTGCTCATATATTTAACTGGACCAGCTGATAGTGGCAAAACTTTTGTAATAGAAGGAATAATGGAAATATATAATAGATTTTCAGATACTGATGGCATTTTCAATGCCTATATAGCGTGTGCATAAACTGAAAACGCTGCTCCGGCTATAGGTGGTTCAACTGTTCATAGTGCATTAAGCATATCATTGTCCAGGGTAATCCCACTTAATATTGAAAAAGCTAATCAATATAGAACTTTATTCAAATATGTTAAAGTTCTTATTATTGATGAAGTAAGCATGGTTTCCGCTGAATTATTGGAACATATTGATACTCGACTGAAACATATTACTGGTCTATTTACGAAAGATTTTGGCGGATTAGATGTTATACTGATCGGGGACTTGCAGCAATTACCTCCAGTAAAGGCCATGCCAATCTTCAGGCAAATTAATAGAAGAATAACTGGTGAAACAACTTGGAGGAAATTTAAAAGGTTTTGAATTAATTCAAGTAATGCGACAAGAAGATCGTCAGTTTGCCGAAATTTTAACGAAGATTGGAGATGGAAATATTTTAACGGAAGAAGAAATACAAGTAATGGAATATTTGTCACAAAGCAAGAAGCTCAGTTAGTATGTCCTGAAGGTGTAAGACTTATATTTACAAATGCATAGGTAAATAACTACAACCATTCGATTTTGAGCTGTGTTTGTGGGTTATCATAATGCTGAGCAAGAAAATTTCGTTAGGCAGAAGTTGCATAAAATGAGAATGGATGATACCGGTGGATTGCCGTACGAACAAATGTTTTTCTTAACAGACCTTACATGATAACTACTAACATAGATTTTACAGATGGTCTATCAAATGGCACGGTAGGAAATTTATATCATGTGGAGAGAGATGAACATAATAAGAATTTAGATGAAATTTAATAAGAATTAAACATAATAAGAATTTAGAAGAAATTTCCAAAATCGTGTGGACGAAAACTTGCAATAAAATTCAAGAAATCTTAGGGCGCGGATCAATCTCGACCACGATGCTGTACCAATCACATCTCAGACGTCATCTATTCCACTTAATAAAAATTAACTTAATAAGAGTAACGAGGATTCAAGGTTTATTTATGGTTACTAAAGAAAATACTAAGGATAGCTGGAAATTTTCGATCGGTAAAACAGGAATACCTCTAAATTCTTCTCAAAATGATAAAACAGATAAGCATCACAAGATATCAACAAGTCATCGAGAATATCTAATGTTAGAATTAAAAGGTTACAAACCAATACACTGCAAACAGCCAACAAAACTCTTTTTGAGTTCATCTCTAACAAGATTGGAGTATCTGTATTTTCATTCAGTTGCCAAAGCTTACATGCACATGTGGTTGATCTGAAAAACGATTCTGTCGTGAAAAAAAATCAAATGTGCTACTTCTGTCAGAAACTCGTATAAAAAATGAAGAGCCAATTGATATTCCGAATTTTAAATTTATAAGTTACAAAAGACCTGAAGTTCGAGCAGCGGGGGTAGCTATTTATCACAAAACACTTGATACATCACGCATTATCACTTCGTATATGGGTTTGGTGTTAGCGCTACTGATATAGGCGAGATATGCGTTGCTCGCTGTCATTCCAGAAATGGACAATACTTTTTGTTGGTTGCCGTTTATATTTCACCTGAAAAATCGATTAGGCAGATTCAGAAATTTTTATTTGAACGTTTGATGATTTACACAAAAGAAGGTTCCGAAATGCTCAACAATAGATTTGGCAAAACATTTGACGACATACCTATGATATTAAGTGGCGACTTCAATCTTAACTTAGTAGATGATAAAAATCTACCATTAATTGACTTTTTGAATGCATCATTAGGTTTGATTATGTCCAATGATAGAAAAATCAGCACTACAAAATACAGGACGACGATTGATGCGGTTTTTACAAGATATTTAAATAATTTCCAGTCGAGCATTTTTTATCTTACTTCAGTTACCACAAACCCATTGTATCCTTTTTAGAATATAGCTAGTTGTATTTATTTATTATTTGTATAAAAATGTACCTACTATTTATAGAATAAACAAGGATCAACATTTAAAAATGGAGATTTTTAAGTTTTCACTTCTGTCGGCAGTCGTTAATGTCGTTAATAAATGTTTTAAAGTGTTTTTTTTGGAAACTCACCTGGATCATCCACACGTTTCCGTTTTATATTATTTCCATGTTGATCTGTGGCTAACGGAGAGTTATGTTGCTGCTGTTGCTGACTTTGTTGATGGTGATGCTGTTGATGATGATGGTGGTGATGATGATGATGGTGATGGTGTGGATGATGGATACCTAGAATACCATTTATACTATAGCCGGCTGTTCGATGTTCTCCGATACCATTGGCGGTACTTTGGTTGTTGCTGGATGAAGAGGTGGTGCTGGTGTTACTATTATTCGCTGTACTGAGTATATTTTGTTGCTGCTGTTGATGTTGCAATTGCATTGCAGCAGGTGCTGCTACCGGCGATGCTGCCGATGTCGTCTCCGAGGCTGGTGCATGTGTTATTACAGAGGTGGCATTGTTACTGCTAATATTATTATTACTGTTGTTGTTATTGCTGCTTCCAATATTGTTGCTGATATTTGTGTTATTGTTGCCATTGTTATTACTACTACTATTATTGTTATTATTATTGGTACTATTATTGATAGCGGCCAAATCATTGCCAGCATTTTCCAAATGATCTATTATACTACTGCTACCGCTGTTTGTTACGCCAGAACCGCCGTTCGCATTCCCAGTGCTTTGCTGGGACTGATGATGGACATGCTTTGCCTTTTCAGCCGCCTTATTTCGCACAATTCTGAAAAATAGAAAAAGTGTATATAGTATTTATATACTATATGTATGTGTACATTATGGTTCATTTAATTCACAGCTTTTAAACTTATTAACAGCGTTACTAATTTGGCATATTTAACGCTAAATGTAGTTTTTTTCAAACTTATTCAGCCCAGTTGTAGTTTGTAATAACTGCAGTTATCTTTATAAAAAGGTTAAAAATGAGCATTTACTTCATGGTAACCCCAATAATTGAATTTGGTTGACAAATAAACAAAAGTTGTACTAGATTAGTTACTGTACTATGTTTTAAGTACAGCAAGGCTATTTTTAATAACATGTTAACAACACCATATGTATCATTATAAATTATAATTTATAAGAATTTTTTTAACGGTTTATATTTATTTATTGTATCTTCAATAAAATTGAACTAACAATATGTAATCAAATCTTAACTCTAAAAATTTAAAATTTTAAAGTCCAGCCAATGCCACACAAAAATATTTGCTTCAGCGGCTGGTTCTTTGGTTGTTTGCGTGTCTCATGTTCGGCTGAGAGCAAGAGTGTCCCTCCTTCTCAGCCGAGTGTGGCCTCTAAAGTTAATGATGTTTCGGGCTAGGGGATTTGGGTGTAACTCAAGTTTTTTTTATGTATCTTGTCCCGTGTAGCTAAACAATTGGTGCATCGTTTCTGTTTCTTAAATCGTTCATCGACAGACATATTCATAAAAACAGAGTATAGGTAAAGGGGGTGGCAGTGCTGACATAAAGAGCATTTCTTCGGTTTGTTCAAGAATACATTCGTATGGAAAGTATTCACTTTCCGGGACACACGATCACATTTGAATACTGAATTCTTTTTAGAAGTGGATGGAGACGGATTTGCGGACCTAATATCTGTTACAGACTCTAAGGTGTGGAAACGACTAGATAAAAACTCATCCATATTCTTCCACGTAGGAAAGTCAGTGCTGCTCCTCAGCGATTACTCCCACAAATTCAATGTGACATCTGGCAGGCATGTATATCAAATATAAACAAAAATAAAATCCCAGTTATCAGTCTTGATATCGAGCAATGCTAAGTTGGTAACACAATTGTTGATGGTTATCTGAAATGCTTTGAGACTTGGGCCTTTAATATTTAATAGTGGTCATTTTTATATACACTAAAAAAATAATGTTTAAACAAAATCGCAAAAACAAAATAGAAAATATGTAAATTGATTTTTTTTCATTATTAAAACAAAATTTGCTACGCAAATATATGACAAGGGACTTAAAATAATCAATTACATTTCATTTGTTTAAATAGATGCACTGTATGAATTAATAGTGGTTAGGGCTCGTATATATATATATATATATATATATATATATATATATATATATATATATATATATATATATATATATATATATATATATATATATATATATATATATATATATATATATATATATATATATATATATATATATATATATATATATATATATATATATATATATATATATATATATATATATATATATATATATATATATATATATATATATATATATATATATATATATATATATATATATATATATATATATATATATATATATATATATATATATATATATATATATATATATATATATATATATATATATATATATATATATATATATATATATATATATATATATATATATATATATATAATATATATATATATATATATATATATATATATATATATATATATATATATATATATATATATATATATATATATATATATATATATATATATATATATATATATATATATATATATATATATATATATATATATATATATATATATATATATATATATATATATATATATATATATATATATATATATATATATATATATATATATATATATATATATATATATATATATATATATATATATATATATATATATATATATATATATATATATATATATATATATATATATATATATATATATATATATATATATATATATATATATATATATATATATATATATATATATATATATATATATATATATATATATATATATATATATATATATATATATATATATATATATATATTATATATATATATATATATATATATATATATATATATATATATATATATATATATATATATATATATATATATATATATATATATATATATATATATATATATATATATATATATATATATATATATATATATATATATATATATATATATATATATATATATATATATATATATATATATATATATATATATATATATATATATATATATATATATATATATATATATATATATATATATATATATATATATATATATATATATATATATATATATATATATATATATATATAATGGGTGATTTTATAAGAACTATCGGAAAGTAAAAAAAATGCATGAAATATTTATTTGGGTCGATATAATTTAATGTTTGAAGATTATTTCATGCAAATGTTGGCCGCGGCTGCGCCTCAAATGGTCCATCCGCTTAGTCCCATTTTGGCATACTCTTTCCAACATTTCGGCCGGTATCTCACGAATAATGTTGGCAATGTTGGCTTCCAGTGCGTCAATCGAAGCGGGCTTGTCGCTATAGACATTAGCCTTAACATAGCCCCACAAAAAATAGTCTAGAGGCGTTAAATCGTACGATCTGGGCGGCCAATTGACTGGTCTCAAGCGTGAAATAAACTGTTCACCGAACTCCCCTCTCAATTGGTCCATTGTTTCGAGTGCTGTGTGGCATGTGGCACCGTCTTGTTGAAACCACATGTCATGCAAGTCAAGCTCTTCCCTTTTTGGGCAGAAAAAAGTTTGTTATCATCGCACGGTAGCGCTCACCATTCACAGTAACGTTGTGATTCGCATCATCTTTGAAGAAATACGGCCCAATGATGCCGCCAGCCCATAATCCGCACCAAACGGTTGTTTTTTGTGGATGCATTGGTAGCTCTTGCAATGCTTCTGGCTGCTCTTCACTCCAAATACGGCAGTTTTGCTTGTTCACGTATCCATTCAACCAGAAATGAGCCTCGTCGCTGAACACAATTCTTTGATAAAAAAGTGGATCTTCATCTAACTTTTCAAGAGCCCATTCACCAAAAATTTGGCGTTGTGGTAGGTCGTTTGGCTTCAATTCTTGCACCAGCTGTATCTTATAAGGCTTCACACCCAAATCCTTCCGCAAAATTTTCCACGTAGTGGAGTAACAGAGGCCCAATTGCTGCGAACGGCGCCGAATCGATAATTCACGGTCATCACCAACACTGGCCGATACGGCTGCGATATTTTCTTCAGTTCGCACTCTACGTAAACGTGTTGGTGGTTTAATGTCCAACAATGTAAATTTGGTGCGAAATTTTTTTACAATAGCCCGAATACAAGCCTCAGTAGGTCGATTAAACTGACCATAAAATGGAAGAAGCGCGCGATGAACTTTCTTAACAGAGCACGCATTTTGGTAATAAAATTCAATAATTTGCAAGCGTTGTTCGTTTGTAAGACGATTCATGATTAAATTATAGACCAAACTGAAGATGTTTGACAGTGACACAAGATACAAAACGTGCGTGAGCTGTCAAAACTAGTGTTGCCAAAAAGATAATAGCAAAAAAATCACTCGTTATATATATATATATATATATATATATATATATATATATATATATATATATATATATATATATATATATATATATATATATATATATATATATATATATATATATATATATATATATATATATATATATATATATATATATATATATATATATATATATATATATATATATATATATATATATATATATATATATATATATATATATATATATATATATATATATATATATATATGGAACCTATTAAGTAGTTACAATTTTTGGAGATCGGTGAAGGAAACAGAGTCAAACATTTTCATCATTGGCAAAACACAGCTAAATTTCATTGGATTAAAATATTCAACATAAAAAGCAAGTAAAAATAAAATACAAAAAGGTATGTGCAAATAATTTTGCAAAAGGTAATACATAATTAGTGAACAAAAGTAACTCAGTAAAAACCTAAGCACAGCTACATCACATGAATTCAAGAGGTACAAAAGCCAGTATATTTGCTCTCGTTGTAAACAGAAACACCATTCCCTATTACGTCGTAGCTCTGATAAGCCATCCACCATCCCAACTACAAATCAAACTGAAGGGTCGACTTCAACTAACCCATTAGGCTTAACCCCAGTGGAAAGACCCATTTCGTCAGCTGAGGCTGCTCGAATACGTCATTCCTATTCAACTCAATTACAGTCCACTCAGTCGAAGCTATTTCTTCTCGGAACAGCTTTGGTTAGTATTAGAGTAGGGGATCTCACGTGTACGGTGTGAGCTGTTATCGACCCAGCATCTGAAGCCTCATTTATATTCAAATACTTACAGAAAAAGTTATCGCTACCTACTCGAAACTCTCACACAAGCATCATAGGACTTAATGGTTCTGTTTCAACCACATCTTCGCAAATAAGTAAAGTTCAGATCAAATCACCACAGGAACCGCTGTTCCCAACTATGGTGAAAGTCTTTGTGGTCGAAAAATTAACAGGACAGTTGCTTTACCACCCTTTTTCACACCTTATCAAATCAGAATTTTCTGATATACCTACGACAGATATTACCGCTCCTTCTGGTGCTCATGTAGATTTACTTCTGGGAGGCGATGTTTACCCAAGAATCATTCGTAGCGGCATTCGATGGAACAATGATCAGACCCTTATTGCACAACAAAGTGTGTTTGGCTTGATAATTACGGGTCGAACCACTTTCCATCCACAAACTTCGGAAGTCGCTTCATTTTTCAATAAACTTGATGTTAATGATCTCTTAAGTCGGTTTTGGGAGCTTGAAGAGGTACCTGAAGTAACTCAAGTGTCCGATGATGACAAATATTGTGAAGAGCTGTATAGAAAATCAACGTATCGTGATGAATCAGGCCGTTTTGTGGTCTCGCTTCCCTTCTTTCGCACTTTCCCTAACGAAAAAGGTCTTGGCCAATCACGAATTATTGCCATGTCTCAATATATTCGTAATGAAACACGTTTAAGTACACATAGAGTCAAAATCGATCTATGACTGTGTCATACTTAAATACTTGGCCCTAAGTCACATGACACAGGTTACCCCAGATTTGTCTGCTATCCCAAAATCTTATTATTTACCCCACCACACCGTGTTGAAGCCAGAAAGCACGATTACCAAATTACGTGTAGTTTTCAATGTCTCAAGCCCATCTTCGAACGGTGTTAGTTTAAACGAGGTCCTTTAGCCCGGTTCGCTTTTACAAGCCAATTTGCTAGCCCTTATTCTCAGATAGCGTCTATTCAAATATGTTTTTAACGCCGACATTGAAAAGATGTATCGACAGATACTCGTAAACCCCATTCATACCCCTTTTCAACGGATATTATTCCGAAGTTCACCCCACGAAAATGTTTGTGACTACGAACTAAAGACAGTTACTTTCGGCGTTAACTGTGTCCCCTATTTGACAATAAGAACTTTGTTGGAGTTAGCAATCAATGTGAAAATGAAAACCCCCCATGTTTCTGAGATTATAAGAAATTACATGTACATAGATGACGTACTTTTTGAATCTCATGATCCTGTTAATGCCATTAAAGCCCGAGATGACATAGCCGTGTTCGCCTCTGCAGGCTTCTCTGACAACTCTATCATTTGACAACTATATCATTGACAACTCTATCATTGACAACTCTATCATCTGACAACTTTATCATTTTGAGAGGCATATATCCCAAGCATTTACTGGATACAGAATTTTTAAATCTTTCGGACTCATGCATATCAAAGCCGTTAGGTTTACGATGGAATACGGGAGCCGATTCCTTCTACTTCAATCCCGTGAACGATTCTAATAAAATTCATTTCACTAAAAGAGCGATTTTATCCTACATCGCAAAGCTATTCGACCCAGCTGGATAGTTGGCCCCAAATTTGACTGTTGCTAAAATGTTAAGGCAACAAATATGGAAAGATAATGCTGGGATGAGATTATTAAACCATGGACGCTCCAACGGTGGCAAGATTTTCTCGCAGACTATCTCAATATAGGAAAGGTAAAAATTCCTCGGTTTCTCGACTATCATCCTACTTTCTCAGTTGAAATACACAGATTTTCTGACGTATCGGAAAAGGCCAATGCTGCTACGCTTTACATTAGGTACCAATTCCCAGACAGTTTGACGTATACACACCTTTTAGGCTCAAAAACAAAGGTTGCGCCCATTAAGTTTATCACTCTTCCCCGTAAAGAACTTCGTATAAAGAACTTATAAGCACTTTCAAAAACAATTTCCCAATGCGAGCTATCGCTCCATTGCGAGTTATCGCTCCGATTCGACAATGGTCTTAGCGTGGCTAAGAAACTCCTTATAACTGGGCAACCTTTTTCGCTAACCAGACGGCGACAATCGTTGAAAGTACCGACGTTAGCATCTGGGCTCATGTGGATTCTGAAGATAATCCAGCGAATATAGCATCCCGAGGCTGTTCAACTAGAGAACTTAGTAATAACGAGTTATGGTGGCATGGTCCATCATGGCTTAAGTTATCGCCATTTTATTGCCCTCTGAAGCATGATTCTTATGAAACTAGTGAAGAAGCACAAAAGTTTCTACCTTTGACTTCTTAGATGGTTTTTTAGATCTTCCTAGAGCTATGCGAGTCTTAATTATATGTTTCGTTTGTTCCATATGACTCATCCTCAACATAAACAAAATCGTCAACATGATTCGACTTTGTTGCATCAAGCTGAAATTCAATTTGTCAAAAATCATCTTGTAGTACTATGTTAACGCTCACATGTTTGCGAGTACGGTTTACTATGCCAAGGCTCTCTCTTACCTAAAAAGAGTCCTTTCTCTGTATTAATCCATTTATATTTTGAAATGATGCATAAACTCTTTCTTCATGGTGAAAACTCCTAGTGCGACTAACAAGATTTTGGGTCCCAAAATTAAGAAACTTGATAAAAACAGTCATTCACAACTGTAAGACTTGTGTTTTACAAAAACATAATCCGATTCAGCAGATAATGGGTGAACTACCATCAGCAAGAACAGTAACGTCACTGTCGTTTACGGTAACCGATGTAGACTTTGCGGGACCGTTTGACATAAAATCATATGCTGGCCGCGGTTGTAAGATGTCCGAAGGATATGTATTAGTATTTATATGTTCCTCCACTAAACCAATCGATTAAGAAATTACCACAGAGATTTCCACTAATGCTTTTCTTGCTCATTTGCTCGTTTCTTTTCTCGCCGTGGGTGTCCCTCCTCAATGTATTCAGATAACGGTACTGCATTTGTCGGAGCGGCTAACACAATGTTAGAAGGCCGAAAAGAATTCTGAAGTCAGTACAGCAACATATATGTATTATCCCAGCATTTATATCAAAACCTTGACTGGCACTTTATTCTTCCAGGTGCGTCGCACATGGGCGGATTATGGGAAGCCGGTGTCAAAAAATTTAAGTCCCATCTAAAGAAAATCACCAATTCACAGAAATTAACGTATATGCTTGTCAGAGTAGAAGCCTGTCTAAACGCCAGACCTTTGTGTCTTATCAGCGATGATCCCACAAAGCTTAAAGCTTTAACCCCCAGACACTTCTTAGTAGGATCGCCTCTTTTGGCCCTTGCAGAGCCAAATGCAGCCGATAGCTCAATAAGTCTTGTTAACAGGTGGCAAAAGTAGAAGATACTTCATCATCACTTTATTGTGGAAAGAAGAGTACCTGAAAGAACTTCTCAAACATACCAAATGGCAATACCCCAAACGTGATTTTGCTCTTAACGACTTAATAGTAATAAGACGGGAGAGTTTGCCGCCTAACCAGTGGCAGCTTGGACACATAGAGAAGGTCACACCAGGGTTAGACTCTAAAGTTAGAGTTGCTTAAGTTCGTACATCACGAGGGTTAATAACAAGACCAATAACTAAACTTGTACTACTCCCCCCTTGCGAAACCAAATAAGCAATATTTTTCTTATTTACAGTCATCATGTCATCACCGCCACGTCGCTTGAAAAATAATAGTCAAAGTCCCGAAGGTGCATCAACCAAAAATACGAAGATGACGGAAATATCAACTGCACGAAAATATAAGGACTGCCGTTACTGCGACAGAGAGTATACTTTGAGGAAGCGTTTTCGTTTTCGACGCCTCTCAGTTCAAGAACACTTTAGGTGTGGCGACGGTTTGGATATTCCTTCTATTGTCTAGCGCACTCACATCTTGTAAAGGACTGTAGAAATACTGACAGATGTAAGATATGTCTAAGTGATCACCATACACTCTTACGCCGTGGAGTTAAGAACGAAAAGAAGGAAAAGCAAAGGTCCCAATCTATAAATAAAAGACAAAATAGAAATCATTAAACAACATCCAAACCACATCACCAGTTACTGCCTCATCGAGTGGTGCACCCACAATCGTTATAAATGTAACTTCTAAAATATAATCGTTTTCATCGAAGCTTTTATTCTCACAATGTACTACAGTCCTATACATTTATGTAACATATTCTCAATTTGAAGATGATTTTAAATTAACTTGTCACGTATGTATACATCTACCCCAATTTCAATGTTGCAATACTGCAAGCTGGGCGGAATGTTTACGCTATGGATTAATATTTTAAGTTTATATTCTTATATTTTAAGTTAACCTCTGATTGAAACCCAAAGTATATCCGTTCGGTTAAATTTACTTTGGTCTCAAATATCTCTCCCTCTCATTTTTGAGTTGAATTTACTTTCAATGATCGTTATAACATGGTGATAATATGAATTGTAATTGCTGTAATTTTTTAATTGCTCACCAATCGCACTATTTGCGTAAAGTGAAACTTTACGCAAATAATTTAAGTATTTTTGAATCCCAACAGTTTGTGCATTTTTTTGTATTTCATCGCCGGTACATCCCTATTGAGAAATAATCATCCCTCATCCAAACATATACATATGTTGAAGATTTACTTCAGTTAAGATCATTGAACACACTTCATTGTTTGTGTGAAAAATAATTACTAAACACATACCTTTTGTATATGAGACGAAACAAATAATTAAACACAAAAAATATATTATAATACTACAAAAAATTAAAAATTTCTTACGTCGCCTAATCGACTGAAATTAGCCGGTTAACCGTTAATCGAAATTACCCAATTTTATATTAACCGTTCAATTAATCGGGCAGTAATTAACCGGTTAACCGTTGACCGAATGAATACCCTGGTATTTACACATTCCTAAAAAGTCGCTAAGGAAGAGGCGCCCGTTTAAAATAAGGTCAGTTGGTTTGTTAGAAACAAACGTTGACATAGATTACTGGGGGGTATTAGCTAATTCCTATGCGCATTTCACTGGGGCAAATGCAGATCATCAGGGAACCTTTACCTAAGAATCTCATAGAAAAGCTAAATATATTGTAGCAAACTTTTATTTAAATAAATAAGAAGCTTCAACAATATCAAAGCTTAAACATGAACACAGTAATCAATGATGTTTTTTATTTTCTTACTTTACCATATACTACAATAGGCAGGCTTTTTTCCTGCTCTAATTGTAGATGTAAGAAGGAATGTAGAAAAATAAATGTAACAACAACAACTATACATTTAATATAGTGTGATGTCAAACAAGTGTTTTTTTGGCCGGGTGCATGATTTAAATTATGGATTTAAATTAGTATTAAGTATTTGTTTAATAGTTTAACAAAATCCAATAATACTATTGCCAACGATTTAATTAATAATCTGAAGATTAGATATAATTAGAGACAAATTCAATTAGTTTATACCTTCACTCTGGAATATTTCCTTCTAGCAACAGTGTTTTAAAATACCGTACAAAAACGGTAACTAAGGAATTTGGAAATAAACTATTTTGCAGAGTGTCCGTTACTGAGCTTTGCCAGTATGAGTCAGATGATGGGCTGAACGTGGAGGAAACTATCGATAGTAATACAAGCAATCTTGTTTAACAATATTAACCGATATAATTAGAAGTGTTAAGAATTTGAAAAAGAGAAATCCAGGAAAAGGACTGAGAATCTAGATATTCTGTATTATTAATTGCTTTCGATTTCTTCATCATCTACGATAAGTAAAATGATTTTTAAATGGTTTTATTTAGCTTACCGTATTTGTGGAGTTTGTGCATAGGTGGAGTTTGGCTCAAATCTAATAATTGAAAAATGTAACCCCTTCCTGTTGTCCGATTGATCTGAAATTTTGCATGCGCCTTTAATTTTCGCTAAAATTTAATATTGTGATTAAAAAAGTGGGCTGCACCACGCCCATAAAGATTAACATTTAGTTTTACCCCCTTACTGTTAACCAATTGCACTGAGATTCGGTGGACAACTTTACTTACAATGACTCTACAAGTTTGTATTTAAAAAGTTGGCGGAGCCACGCCCATAAAAAGAAATACTTAGTTTTAGCCCTTTCTCACAACCGATTGATGTGAGATATGGTAGACACCTACACTTACGATGACTATAAAATTTTGTAATTCAAAAATTGGGCAGCGCTACGCCCATAAAAAGTAATATTTAGTTTAAGCACATTCCTGTTAACCGATTGATCTGAGATTTAGTGGATACCTTTACTTACGATGACTATACAATTTTGTATTACAAAAGTAGGCGTAGTATTATCTATTTTCACAAAGCTAATACATACATACATATGTACATATTTGTTGACACATATTTTACTTACAATCGGGCATATTCTGAAAACCATTTCGTTTTGAAATCTGCTGCTTTCAGGAGAGAATTCAACCAAAAAGGTCACTTATTGCAGCTATTCAGTTAATTTTTATGCCTTAAATGCTTCAGATATTTTATCCGAACTAAGCTACGAATACAAATTGCTAGCCGAATATAAATTGCTAGCTTTTATCCGTTTTGATATTTTAAATTTATTACTTTTTTTTTTATTATGAATATTGATTTATATTTTTTCAATGACACACAGAAACAAACCAACAGCTTGCAAGTAAAACAAAAAACTAACAAAACTGCATTCAAGCAAGGGATCGAAAAAAAATTTTTGGAAGCAGAGAGCCATATCTCTTTTGTAACCATAGCTTGATTGCAAACTAACTGCTTTAAAATAGTATGGACAATATTTTATTGTTATATAACCATACTTTTGTCGAATTTTTAAATATACCATGATTGTAGCTAGAATTTTTTTTAACAAAAAATTCAACCATGTTGCAATTAATATGAATGCTAATAATAGCATGATTAAATGTTAACATAAGTTTTTTGTCGTAAACTAATTACGGCTCACAATTATTTAAAGCAATAATAAATTATTTGCCGCAACCATAAGCTATATCGGCAAACATGACATTCTTGACGCAACCATGACACAACTATATCTCTTCTCTGCGTGTATATTGTCAGCCTCCTCAATATGGATATTAAATGCAAGCGCTTGGCTACTATAATGCAGTACACCACGAAAAAAAGTCTAAATCCAAGGTAAAGTCCGAAACTAAATGCCAGATCATAGAGTTCAGGACACAAAGAAAAAACTTAAACAAAAAATAAATAAAATTTTTAATTTTTTAAGTTAAATGGTTTTATTGTGATGAAACATAATAATGATGCAGATAATGCACTAAAAGCTAAAAAATAATTACGTAGTACCAGGTACCATCTACCACACCACTCTCCTGACCAACATAGGGCATTGATCAGACTAAAATAAGACCGTTGAGCATTTTGATTATAGATAAACGAAATTCGACGCGCCCCACTGTTTTATTTTAGTGTGATCAATGCCGTATGTTGGTGAGGAGAGTGGTGATCTCTGGTACTAAGTAGTTATTTTTTAGTGCATTATCTGCATCATTATTATGTTTCATTACATAAAACCATTTGACTTACATTTTTTTTACTTATTTTATTCCAAGTCAAGTTATATCAAAAGAAAATAATTGCTTAAATCCTAGATATTTAAACCAAATTGATTTTCTGAAAGATTTTTTAGAAGATCTCCTTAAACTATTGAAATAACTAATAAAATAATCTCACAAGCTTTTTAATTTTTTAACTAATATATATTTATGAAATTTTTTTGTTTGATTTAGTTCGAGGATTGTTGTTTGTTCTGTTATTGTTTTTTTAATAGTAAACTCAAAATAATAAATAATTTATGCATTTTATTTGTTGAAATTACTTGATTTAATAAAAACCTTATTATTCGTTTAACCGACTAATACCGAAGTTAACCGATTATTAACCGATTAAGCTAAAGCCTCTATTAATTATTCAAGCGATTATCCATTTAAATCAAAAGTCCGATTAAATGAATACCCTAGTAAATGCTTTTAAAAGGAAATAAATTTGTGTAAATAATTTTGAAAACTGAGGTATAAAACTCTCGTGGTTTTAATCGAGAACTGACAATTTATTAAACGAAAATTTGCTAACAAAGTCTATACAGATTAATGTTTTCAATAGAGAAGATTTTCTGTTGCTAACTTATGAAGTCCTCAAATTTTGTTTTATTTCAAAGTTTACTTAAATTTCTTAATGTGTAAATATATATGCCTAGGACTGTATATACAAGGTGGGCCATTTAAAATGTTAAATTTGAACTAGAATAAACTTTATGTTTATTTTTATTTTCAGGTTTATGTTTGACATTTGGCCATCCGATGCGTTTTCGCTTCGCCCAATGGGAAGAAGATTGTTTGACAGGAGATGAAGAATTTTACCGAAAAATCGTGTTTTCCGATTAAGCTCATTTTCGTCTCGGTGGCTATGCCAATAAGCAAAATTGCCTCATATAGGGTTCAGAAAACCCAGACGTTACTATTGAGAAGCCAATGCATCCACAACGAGTCACTGTTTGGTGCGGATTTTGGTCCGGCGGCATCGTTGGGTAATTTATCTTTGAAAATGAGCAAGGAGCCGCCGTTACCGCCAAATGCAGCCGATAGCTCAATAAGTCTTGTTAACAGGTGGCAAAAGTAGAAGATACTTCATCATCACTTTATTGTGGAAAGAAGAGTACCTGAAAGAACTTCTCAAACATACCAAATGGCAATACCCCAAACGTGATTTTGCTCTTAACGACTTAATAGTAATAAGACGGGAGAGTTTGCCGCCTAACCAGTGGCAGCTTGGACACATAGAGAAGGTCACACCAGGGTTAGACTCTAAAGTTAGAGTTGCTTAAGTTCGTACATCACGAGGGTTAATAACAAGACCAATAACTAAACTTGTACTACTCCCCCCTTGCGAAACCAAATAAGCAATATTTTTCTTATTTACAGTCATCATGTCATCACCGCCACGTCGCTTGAAAAATAATAGTCAAAGTCCCGAAGGTGCATCAACCAAAAATACGAAGATGACGGAAATATCAACTGCACGAAAATATAAGGACTGCCGTTACTGCGACAGAGAGTATCCTTTGAGGAAGCGTTTTCGTTTTCGACGCCTCTCAGTTCAAGAACACTTTAGGTGTGGCGACGGTTTGGATATTCCTTCTATTGTCTAGCGCACTCACATCTTGTAAAGGACTATAGAAATACTGACAGATGTAAGATATGTCTAAGTGATCACCATACACTCTTACGCCGTGGAGTTAAGAACGAAAAGAAGGAAAAGCAAAGGTCCCAATCTATAAATAAAAGACAAAATAGAAATCATTATACACACCTTTTTTCTCAAAGAAACAACATCCAAACCACATCACCAGTTACTGCCTCATCGAGTGGTGCACCCACAATCGTTATAAATGTAACTTCTAAAATATAATCGTTTTCATCGAAGCTTTTATTCTCACAATGTACTACAGTCCTATACATTTATGTAACATATTCTCAATTTGAAGATGATTTTAAATTAACTTGTCACGTATGTATACATCTACCCCAATTTCAATGTTGCAATACTGCAAGCTGGGCGGAATGTTTACGCTATGGATTAATATTTTAAGTTTATATTCTTATATTTTAAGTTAACCTCTGATTGAAACCCAAAGTATATCCGTTCGGTTAAATTTACTTTGGTCTCAAATATCTCTCCCTCTCATTTTTGAGTTGAATTTACTTTCAATGATCGTTATAACATGGTGATAATATGAATTGTAATTGCTGTAATTTTTTAATTGCTCACCAACCGCACTATTTGCGTAAAGTGAAACTTTACGCAAATAATTTAAGTATTTTTGAATCCCAACAGTTTGTGCATTTTTTTGTATTTCATCGCCGGTACATCCCTATTGAGAAATAATCATCCCTCATCCAAACATATACATATGTTGAAGATTTACTTCAGTTAAGATCATTGAACACACTTCATTGTTTGTGTGAAAAATAATTACTAAACACATACCTTTTGTATATGAGACGAAACAAATAATTAAACACAAAAAATATATTATAATACTACAAAAAATTAAAAATTTCTTACGTCGCCTAATCGACTGAAATTAGCCGGTTAACCGTTAATCGAAATTACCCAATTTTATATTAACCGTTCAATTAATCGGGCAGTAATTAACCGGTTAACCGTTGACCGAATGAATACCCTGGTATTTACACATTCCTAAAAAGTCGCTAAGGAAGAGGCGCCCGTTTAAAATAAGGTCAGTTGGTTTGTTAGAAACAAACGTTGACATAGATTACTGGGGGGTATTAGCTAATTCCTATGCGCATTTCACTGGGGCAAATGCAGATCATCAGGGAACCTTTACCTAAGAATCTCATAGAAAAGCTAAATATATTGTAGCAAACTTTTATTTAAATAAATAAGAAGCTTCAACAATATCAAAGCTTAAACATGAACACAGTAATCAATGATGTTTTTTATTTTCTTACTTTACCATATACTACAATAGGCAGGCTTTTTTCCTGCTCTAATTGTAGATGTAAGAAGGAATGTAGAAAAATAAATGTAACAACAACAACTATACATTTAATATAGTGTGATGTCAAACAAGTGTTTTTTTGGCCGGGTGCATGATTTAAATTATGGATTTAAATTAGTATTAAGTATTTGTTTAATAGTTTAACAAAATCCAATAATACTATTGCCAACGATTTAATTAATAATCTGAAGATTAGATATAATTAGAGACAAATTCAATTAGTTTATACCTTCACTCTGGAATATTTCCTTCTAGCAACAGTGTTTTAAAATACCGTACAAAAACGGTAACTAAGGAATTTGGAAATAAACTATTTTGCAGAGTGTCCGTTACTGAGCTTTGCCAGTATGAGTCAGATGATGGGCTGAACGTGGAGGAAACTATCGATAGTAATACAAGCAATCTTGTTTAACAATATTAACCGATATAATTAGAAGTGTTAAGAATTTGAAAAAGAGAAATCCAGGAAAAGGACTGAGAATCTAGATATTCTGTATTATTAATTGCTTTCAATTTCTTCATCATTTACGATAAGTAAAATGATTTTTAAATGGTTTTATTTAGCTTACCGTATTTGTGGAGTTTGTGCATAGGTGGAGTTTGGCTCAAATCTAATAATTGAAAAATGTAACCCCTTCCTGTTGTCCGATTGATCTGAAATTTTGCATGCGCCTTTAATTTTCGCTAAAATTTAATATTGTGATTAAAAAAGTGGGCTGCGCCACGCCCATAAAGATTAACATTTAGAGTTACCCCCTTACTGTTAACCAATTGCACTGAGATTCGGTGGACAGCTTTACTTACAATGACTCTACAAGTTTGTATTTAAAAAGTTGGCGGAGCCACGCCCATAAAAAGAAATACTTAGTTTTAGCCCTTTCTCACAACCGATTGATGTGAGATATGGTAGACACCTACACTTACGATGACTATAAAATTTTGTAATTCAAAAATTGGGCAGCGCTACGCCCATAAAAAGTAATATTTAGTTTAAGCACATTCCTGTTAACCGATTGATCTGAGATTTAGTGGATACCTTTACTTACGATGACTATACAATTTTGTATTACAAAAGTAGGCGTAGTATTATCTATTTTCACAAAGCTAATACATACATACATATGTACATATTTGTTGACACATATTTTACTTACAATCGGGCATATTCTGAAAACCATTTCGTTTTGAAATCTGCTGCTTTCAGGAGAGAATTCAACCAAAAAGGTCACTTATTGCAGCTATTCAGTTAATTTTTATGCCTTAAATGCTTCAGATATTTTATCCGAACTAAGCTACGAATACAAATTGCTAGCCGAATATAAATTGCTAGCTTTTATCCGTTTTTGATATTTTAAATTTATTACTTTTTTTTATTTTGAATATTGATTTATATTTTTTCAATGACACACAGAAACAAACCAACAGCTTGCAAGTAAAACAAAAAACTAACAAAACAGCATTCAAGCAAGGGATCGAAAAAAAATTTTTGGAAGCAGAGAGCCATATCTCTTTTGTAACCATAGCTTGATTGCAAACTAACTGCTTTAAAATAGTATGGACAATATTTTATTGTTATATAACCATACTTTTGTCGAATTTTTAAATATACCATGATCGTAGCTAGAATTTTTTTTTAACAAAAAATTCAACCATGTTGCAATTAATATGAATGCTAATAATAGCATGATTAAATGTTAACATAAGTTTTTTGTCGTAAACTAATTACGGCTCACAATTATTTAAAGCAATAATAAATTATTTGCCGCAACCATAAGCTATATCGGCAAACATGACATTCTTGACGCAACCATGACACAACTATATCTCTTCTCTGCGTGTATATTGTCAGCCTCCTCAATATGGATATTAAATGCAAGCGCTTGGCTACTATAATGCAGTACACCACGAAAAAAGTCTAAATCCAAGGTAAAGTCCGAAACTAAATGCCAGATCATAGAGTTCAGGACATAAAGAAAAAACTTAAACAAAAAATAAATAAAATTTTTAATTTTTTAAGTTAAATGGTTTTATTGTAATGAAACATAATAATGATGCAGATAATACACTAAAAGCTAAAAAATAATTAGTAGTACCAGGTACCATCTACCACACCACTCTCCTGACCAACATAGGGCATTGATCAGACTAAAATAAAACCGTTGATCATTTTGATTATAGATAAACGAAATTCGACGCGCCCCACTGTTTTATTTTAGTGTGATCAATGCCGTATGTTGGTGAGGAGAGTGGTGATCTCTGGTACTAAGTAGTTATTTTTTAGTGCATTATCTGCATCATTATTATGTTTCATTACATAAAACCATTTGACTTACATTTTTTTTTACTTATTTTATTCCAAGTCAAGTTATATCAAAAGAAAATAATTGCTTAAATCCTAGATATTTAAACCAAATTGATTTTCTGAAAGATTTTTTAGAAGATCTCCTTAAACTATTGAAATAACTAATAAAATAATCTCACAAGCTTTTTAATTTTTTAACTAATACATATTTATGAAATTTTTTTGTTTGATTTAGTTCGAGGATTGTTGTTTGTTCTGTTATTGTTTTTTTAATAGTAAACTCAAAATAATAAATAATTTATGCATTTTATTTGTTGAAATTACTTGATTTAATAAAAACCTTATTATTCGTTTAACCGACTAATACCGAAGTTAACCGATTATTAACCGATTAAGCTAAAGCCTCTATTAATTATTCAAGCGATTATCCATTTAAATCAAAAGTCCGATTAAATGAATGCCCTAGTAAATGCTTTTGAAAGGAAATAAATTTGTGTAAATAATTTTGAAAACTGAGGTATAAAACTCTCGTGGTTTTAATTTGCTAACAAAGTCTATACAGATTAATGTTTTCAATAGAGAAGATTTTCTGTTGCTAACTTATGAAGTCCTCAAATTTTGTTTTATTTCAAAGTTTACTTAAATTTCTTAATGTGTAAATATATATGCCTAGGACTGTATATACAAGGTGGGCCATTTAAAATGTTAAATTTGAACTAGAATAAACTTCATGTTTATTTTTATTTTCAGGTTTATGTTTGACATTTGGCCATCCGATGCGTTTTCGCTTCGCCCAATGGGAAGAAGATTGTTTGACAGGAGATGAAGAATTTTACCGAAAAATCGTGTTTTCCGATTAAGCTCATTTTCGTCTCGGTGGCTATGCCAATAAGCAAAGTTGCCTCATATAGGGTTCAGAAAACCCAGACGTTACTATTGAGAAGCCAATGCATCCACAACGAGTCACTGTTTGGTGCGGATTTTGGTCCGGCGGCATCGTTGGGTAATTTATCTTTGAAAATGAGCAAGGAGGCGCCGTTACCGCCAACGGTGAGCGTGCAAGAGAGTGACATGGATGACATTTGGTTACAGCAAGACGGCGCCTCATGTCACACAGCCAACGTAACCATCGATATTTTACGCGCTGTTTTTGAAAATCGAATAATGAGCCGAGATTGTGATGTCAATTAGCTGCCTCGGAGCTTTGATTTGAGCGCTTTGGATTATTTTCTGTGGTGAGCAATTAAGGATAAATATTACGCAAACCATCCGGAGACAATTGAAGCGTTGAAACATAAAATCGAAGCTGCCATTGAAGAGATTCGAGCCGAAACAATCGAAAATATACTGAAAAATTGGGTTGATCGGTTGGGGAATTTCCGAACCAGTCGTGGTAGTCATATTAATGATATTGTGTTCCATTCTTAAATGACAAAGTTCAACCTTCCAGTAAAACCTGAAATTTTAAAAAATAAGCAGTCCTTTTTTATAGCAGATACATATTTAAAATTTTGAATGGCCCAAGCTATACCAGTGCTGTTACGAATATTCGTATTCGAATCGCTAAATATTCGCCTCTTTCATGACTATTGTATTCGTATTCGCCAAATTCAAGCGAATATTTCACAAATATTTTGCGCATACGTTCCAAAAAAATAGTACATGAAAATATACAGAATATTAAAAAAAAACTTTTAATTATTAATAATTTTAACTCTAAAAAAACCTTTGTCTCTAAATCAAAATAATAATCTTCTTTTAGTAAAGAAAAACAAACAAAATATATTTCACAACGATATAGTGTTTAAAAAGTAAAGTCCTGTAGGTACATATGTTGAATTAATAACACTATGCTAGTCGAAAAAACCGACAGAAGGGGCACCCAACGGATAAACTTAATTCGAGTACGCTGATTTCAATGGCGTTTACCGTTTTTCAATGTTAGCTCTTAAAAAGGAGATATTTATGATTTAAAATTTCAGTTTTTGGGCCATTTTCATTGGATTTAAGACGCAATTCTTAAGATAATTGGACGAAATTCGGTTCATAAGTTAGTCATGCATAACATGACCAGAAGGTTTTTCCAAAAAGCGGGACAAGAACAATTGAAAAGCGGGATTCTGAAGAAAATATGTCCAAAAAGCGGGATTTTATAAAATATGTTGTGGAAAGCGGGATGATGTAAAAACACTCCAATTCTATGATAATACGAGTGCACACATGATTTCTTTTAAATATATGCAATTATACAGTTCCATATCATTACTTGAAATGCAAACCACGTAACTAATAAATAATTCAAAATCGCATTGTTATTTCATTATTGCGTATTACATCGAAGCGCATGTCCGCACAAATTTTCAAACCTTTATCATAAATTTTCAAACCTTTATTATAAAAACGAAAAGAGGCTTAACTTAAGGAACTTGAAGTGCATACATATATTATTAAATTTTTCCTCTCGTCTAGAACATTTAAAAAAAAATATATATGTACGTGATTTTCCGTTTCAGCTAACGATATGTACTTAGGAAGTCCATTAAAATTTTAAAAATTTGTAGAAGTTGTCTTTAAATCGCCATTTTTAATTTCTCCGTTACAATGAAACAAAAATATACTGATGACTTGGCATTATCACCAAACGAAATGCAGGAAATACATATATGTATTCTTGATATATGAAACAAAAATTTTATAAATTAAAGATAATTTTGTGTCGAGCACGATAAACATAGGCCCCATTATGATTCACAACTCAACTAGGTTGGTTGACAAGTGCGATAGATTGGCTCATAAAATCCCCCATTTTAAAAGTAAGCAAAATTAGCACAATACATAGTCGAAATAAAAACCAAAACACAACTGATAAAAACCAGTTGTCTCACTTTCATGAAAGTTGTAATTCATAATAAGAATTTGACAACTACGACTGAACTAGCAATTTAGTTGTGAATCATAATAGGGGCCATAAAGTCGTTTAGACCCAACAAAAATAAGAAAATTGTAAAAACAGTATAAGTGAGAAATCAATACTTTTGCATTTTTATTAGGTTTGAAGGGTGATTCACATAATTATAAATTTTTTCTCGATGTGAGAACTTCCCACAATTTACAGAAACGAGGCACAGTAAGTGACAAAATTCGAAGTTATCTTTCATACAAAATTGCTTAAATTCAGTTTATTGTTAAAAGAATATTTTCGATCACAAGCAATTTTCTATGGAAAAAATTCTGTCTTGTAACTTTGGTATGTTTTGAATCCAAATTGATTATTAGGCTAAGGTTCTTAACGTTATATTCAGAAAGAAATGGGAATGATTATTTTTTGTTTGATCTAAGCATCTTATGTTCTATATGTTCGGCACAAAATAAGTTTTAGCGTTTGGCTTTCAATACTCCATCTTAAGGCCAGATTTTGTAAATAGCATTTTGCGTTTTGAAATTTGTATGGAACAAAAATTTTAAACGTATTTGCGTTTCTTTTCATACAAATTTGAAACGTTTAGAAACGAAATTTTTTACAAAATCTGCCTATTAATATTTTTTCCATCTTAATGTAGAAATTTTTAAATTGAAGTTATGAATTTTAGTCGGACTGTATGGTTTTTAATTCAAAGATGTTTGATTATTCTGGGTTGAGAGCGTTAAATTTAATTTTTGGAAAACCAAACATTTTTAATGATACGTGCCTTACTTGACTTCACCAGCCTTACACTGGAAAAAGGTATGGCAAGAGCTCTGATGATGAGATAGTGATTGATGCACAGAAAAAACTAAATTTCATTTTCTGTGACGGAATTCAATGAAATAGTAAATATTTTGTCTAGGAACGGACCTACAAACAAATTTGTAAATATGTATAGACAAAAATAACTAAAAAATTTTATTTAAAAAAAACGTGTTTTTTTCAGTGAAACACTTGTTAAATCTATAAAACAATTTGTCTATTTAAAAATTGTAAACAAAACAATTTGCTAAATCAAACAAAAAGATTTTCTAAATTTTCTGAAAAATAACAAACAATATTTTTGTCTGAATTTATAAAACAATTAGTCTAAAAATACTAAACAAAATAGTTTACTTAATCAAACAAAAGTATTTAGTGGATTTTTTTAATATATCAATTAAAATTTTTTGACCAACATCATCATCATCATGCATTAAGCATTTATGAAATTTCACTTTGTTAAATCTGTTCAAGTCTAAAAGAATGAATGAGAATTAAGCAAAAAGGTTAAAGGCCCAACTATAATATGCATACGCTAGCTTAAGGTAATGTCAAAAAACAACGAAAAGCCTGTCAAATACTTAAGCAAATTATAGAACACTTTCAGCTGACTATATTGAACTTACATGAATGTATGTATACAGCGTTGCCATTTTGGTTATTTTTACATATATATCGCACTTGTTTAAGACCAAGATTCTATTCTACATGACGGAACGATTCATTCGCAGGAAAATCTGATAGAATTCTTCCAGATTTTCTTATGAATGAAACAAGGTGTGTCGTTGGTGCCATAATATTACACAAAAATTATTAAAAAATAAACGTTTTGAAATATTTATGCTATTTTACATATTTCGTCAACTACTTTACAATAATATACATTCATAGTACAGCTATATTAAGCATATGTCTAATTAATAAAGCATACATTGCTGTTTTTTAGCAACTACACCAAAAAGTGCAACTCTGATCGGATAGAGAATAGTAATTTATGATATTTTTCAAAAAATTTGCAAATCGGAAAGACTTGCAAATAAATCTTTCACACATATTCACTTAAGCCACACTATAATACTTTTTGAGCACGCATGAGTTTTTTGACAGATCTAAGAACTAATGACGTTTTCTTTTCTACAAAAAATTTAGCACTGTTTTATTTTTTATTAAATAAATCGGAGTTCAGCATTTTTTTAAAGCAAACCTTTACCTTCATAAGATATGGTACAATAATTTCTAAAAAATTCACTTACATGAAAAATGATTATACATATTGCAAATTTTTATTAAAAAGTGATTGCTTGCATTTTTTTTGTAGAAAAGAAAACGCCAATATTGCTGCGTTACTTTGAAGGCTTTTTTGCCTTATTGCTAAGGTATTTATTGCTAGTCAACACGGGGGTAGGTTTTTATTATTTTTATTAGGTACATAAGTATTTTATAAATTATTTTTTAATTTTCACATTTTCGTTATTGTTTCTCATGTATGTAATAATATTTTTTTAACATTTTGGTTAAAAAAATTTTTTGGTCGTGGCAACACTGTATGTATGAATAAATAAAAAAATAAAATAACAATTTACAAAGAGCTGATTCCGTACGGAAAGTGCGTTCAGTTTGGCTCTTTGCTTAAACAAATGACAACTGAGAGAGCCTGACGAAACTTTTTCTTAAGTACATTATAGTTTGAAACATACAATTTCTATGTATTCGCACCGTTGCTTAAGCTAGCTTAAGCCAAGACATGCATATTATAGTTAGGCCTTAACGAATTGATTCACCCAAAAATATTCAGTAAACAAACTTGGTACAACCGCATTCCTTTTGCTATCATTGTTGTTGTTGTTATTTGTGTGTATGTCGTCATCGGAGCTGTTTTTTTTACAGCACAGTTTTTCTTGTTGTTTTTGGTGTTCGCGCTCTAAAGAAGAGTCAAACAAACAATTCATAGATTATGGACAGAACATTTACTGAAAATCAAATTTATTTTTAGACAAACTTTTGTTTGAAAATTTTTTGGTGATAATCTTTTCTGTGTGTCGAAAACAGAATACGTCAGTTCGACGCATATACAGACAAGAATTTGTCTTTTCAGTTTTTACATGTTTTGAAAATTATTTTCTCAATAAAAATAATTTAATTGAAAAATTTAATTAAATGAACTTAATCCTAGATATTTAACGGCCATATGCATAACAAAAACTTGACATGGCGTTAGCATAAATGACGAAATTGAACTGGAATTTAACGAGTTTTGATTTTAAATTTTAATTTTAAAATCGCAGTAGATTGTAGCCGAAACTCATGGCTATAATCTGTGATGATTTTTAATTCAAAATTATGGAAAAATTCAGCAAGATTCTGTTCAATTTCATCATCACTCATGATAACTTCATGCCTAGTTTTCGTTATGCACATTGTCCTAAATATTTTTAATTAGAAATTTTGAAGCAATGTCTAAAAATTCATTTTTTTCAATTTTAAATGGGCTTAACTCAATGAGTTGTACTGGCTGAAAAAGAGGAAAGATATTTTAAAACTCGAAAAAGCGGGAGAAAGCGGGATAAAAATTTTAGGCGGGATCGAACTCTTAAAAGCGGGATAATCTCGCCTAAAGCGGGATGTCAGGTCAGGTTAGTCATGCACTACAAATATACCAAACTAAAATTTGAAGAGATCGGTCCATGTTTACACCTAGTCTTCATACAAGCATCCATCAAAATTTCACCTAAATGTCGATAGATTTCATGAGTTGTTTTAGATTCAGCTCAAATTAAATATATATATAACTTATTTTTGTAGAAATCATACTGTGAGTTTTGAACGTGATCGTTGCTACACGTCAAACAGCGTATACAAACTACGCACAGTGATGTAAATTAGAAAAAAAGTAGTAATAAGTATGGAACTTCTAAACTACTAAATGGATTTGTATAAAAATTAATTTGGTTGCAGAAGAGGAGTCGGGCTTTAGGAATCGTGTCTCATCAAGTTCTTAGCGGCACCACCGGCGGAGCTACAAGGGCTGAAATTTGGCTACCTCGGGTAAGAAAAACATTGCGCGGCCTGTAACTTTCGTAAATAAATACCGATTTGTAAGATTTCAGGCGCGTTGGATTTTGTTAGACAAAATAAAGAAAAAATGTGCTAGCAATTGTTTTTTTTTATAGTTTAAGAGATATTTCACTTCGAAATTAAAATGTTAAATTTTTTGCATCGACTTTTATTGGTTTTTCTGACGTAATTTTTTTACTAATCCTTTGATTTTAAATTGTAGTACACTATTAAATTTGCTGATAAAATTTTAAGTAAACTCACCGATCAAAGCTTTGCAATTTCTTGAGCCGTTAAGTCGTAACAAAGGTCTAAACTCAAAACTTTGAAAGTTAACTAAAAATTCGTCGATTTTTCAAAAAAGTGCTTCATAAGTTTTAAAATTATAAAAAAATATTGTTAGAAATGCTAATTTAATTTTTATGCACAGTGAAAGGCCATGCTTTAAAGATGAATTGAGCGCACATTTTTGTTTATTGTAAAATCTTACAAATCGGTATATATTTACGAAAGTTACAGGCCGCACAATGTTTTTCGTAACTTATGAACGAATTTCAGCCCATGTAGCTCCGCCCCTGGTGCAGCTAAAAACTTGATGAGGCAGAATTCTGAAAGCCTGACTCCTCTTCTGCAATCAGATTAATTTTTATACAAATCCATTTAGTAGTTTAGAAGTTCCATACTTATTACTTCTTTTTTTCTAATTTACATCACTGTGCGTAGTTTGTATACGCTGTTTGACGTGTACCAAACGTACCAATAAATCGATCACGTTCAAAACTCACAATATGATTTCTACAAAAATAAGTTATCTATATATTTAATTTGAGCGGAATCTAAAAGAACTCATGAAATCTATCGACATTTAGGTGAAATTTCGGCGGATGCTTGTATGAAGACTAGGTGTAAACATGGACCGATCTCTTCAAATTTTAGTTAGGTATATTTGTAGTGCATTACTAACTTATGAACTGAATTTCGTCCAATTATCTTAAGAATTGCGTCCTAAATCCAATGAAAATGGTCTAAGAACTGAAATTTTAAATCTCAAATATCTCTTTTTTAAGAGCTAACATTGAAAAACGGCAAACGACATTGAAATCAACGTACTCGAGTTAAGTTTATCCGTTGGGTGCTGTAAGAAAAAAATAGTGTTGAATTCATGCACAGTAGAAGAATGCTGAACTTCAAAAATAAAAGTTTTGAACTATTTCTCCTTCAATCCTATTGCGATTCGGTGTGTAAATAAGCCCCTCACCACTAAACATTCGCTCGCTCCAAACATTCGGTGGTGGTGTCACTAAATATTGCCTTGCTGTAGGTAAACGAAGCTCGTATTGATCCTTATTTATTTTCCATCATGTCAGTGGGTCGACGTCCTTTGCCACCCGTTTTCCGCCAATTTTTCTCATCGGGATGTCATAATAACGGTAAATACGTATAGTATTGTGGCAGTTTTTCTCAATTTATTGTTATGGACTAGGGTTTGGGAATCGGGAAATTAAAGTACACATTATTTCATAAATATATGGACTTTATTTGACATATTTATAAAATGTAGTAAGCTAGAAAAATTAAGAAAATTGTATTATAATCCTGTTGTTGCTTAATATCAAAACATTCTCAATGTTTATTTGAAATATTAAAAAAGTTCGTTTGACTGATTATACGACTAAATTTACACGATGAAATTGTTTAATTTCAAAGTTGTTACGAGTTTCATCGTCTGTTTAAACACTAAAATTGCCACAAAATTTTTTTAATTTGCACAAGATAAAAATGTGAACGGTTCAAACTTATACCGAAATCTCATCAAAATTCCATAAAATTGCTATTTTTCCGAACCCGATTACGAAAAAAATTATTGCTTGATTCGAAAACTACATACAAGATGAATTTAGTAGAGAGTGTCGTTTAATCACTATATCAGAACAAGGTAGAATATTTTGTATATGTAAATATCAATGATTGCAGGTTTGTAATCGTTTCCTAAAGTAAATAGTTCGATTGTAAACGAACTTTGAGCGATTTTCCGCAGAATTTATGAAAACATTTTGCAAAGTTTAGTAGAAATTTTTTGTTCATAGAAGCTGTAAAAACTTTGAGTTGTCACGACTTAATTTCATTCTACGCTATTATTGAAACCCTGAAGGAGATCTTTTAAGAGAATAAAATAGTAAATTCAAAACATTTAGACAGACTGTGGCTCAGAGTATGTAAAATTCGGCACAGCTGAACGATAAGGATGCTCCCGGAAATTTGGCAAGAAATATAAATATAGCCAACACCACGGAATTAGTTAACAAGATAGGGAGCATACAGATAACAGAAAATACTAAACTAGTCTCATTTGATATAAAAGACTTATATCCATCAATCCCAACAGCAGAGACAATAAACATTCTACATAAAACACTACTCAATAAAACAGAAGACATGGATTTTTCAATGCAACTCACAAGCACGCTAAAAGCCACATTGGAGCAAAATTACTTCAAATTCAACAATAGCATATATAGGCAAATCAACGGACTAGGAATGGGAAATCCAACATCAGCAATACTCATGGAAGTATTTATGCAAAATTTAGAAGAGAAATACGTAGAGGAGTTAAAAACAAATTTTGGGGTAACATTCTATGCAAGATACGTGGACGATGTTATATGTGTAATAGAAGGAAATATGGAGGAGCAAGTTCTGGATCTACTGAACAAACAACACAAAAACATAAAATTTACAATGGAAGTGGAGGAGAACGAAAGGATAAACTACGTAGACCTAACTATTAGGGCAAACAAGAGCTCAAATAGAATTGAATACGAAATATACAGAAAACCAACCGCTACAGATACAACAATTCACAATTCATCAAACCATCCTCAACAACATAAGAACGCAGCAATTAGGCAATTAATAACGAGACTTGAACGAATACCCCTAACACGTGAGGCCTATATGAAAGAGTTAGGAATAATATATAACATAGCGGAAAACAACGGATATAAAAAAGACCTAGTTGACAAGATTAGAAAGGATATCGAGGCAAGTAAGAAACGGAACAGAGAACAGGAACAAGAAAAGAAAACCTGGGCTACCTTTACGTATATGGGAAAATCAACATACAAACTGGCAACAACATAGCATTCCAAACAAGAAACATCTTGGGTAGAATACTACAGAACAGAACAAACGAAACAGACTTCCTAGATAAACAAGGAGTGTACAAATTAACTTGCACATGCCAACACAGTTATATCGGACAAACTGGAAGAAAGATAAAAACAAGATTTCGCGAGCACATGAGAGACTACAACAAGAAACTGAGAGAACCAGGAATAACACCAGAATCGAATTTCGCAAACCACATATTCGACAACAAATGTACACCAGGACATATTAGAAAAACAGTTAAACTATTACATTCACAACATAAAGGACGGCGACTGAACGTATTAGAGAACATGGAAATATACAAGCAAACAATATTTGACGGAAGAATAATAAATGAACAAATAAACACTGCTTCAGACGTAATATTTGAACCGTTAAAATATTTTTACACAAAAGAAAACAATAGTACAGGCAACGTAGTAGAAAATGAACAAGACAAAAGGATTACCCAGAAACGTACAATTACGGATTATTACCTACGTAGGGATAAAACAACTGATAACTAATAGAGCAGATTATAAACCAAATATTAAACACAAACATAATAGTAAGAGAAACAGGTAGCAGGTAGAGACACACAAAAGCATATAGAGGCGAGAGAAAGAGAGAGAGAGAGAATGAGGGGGAGAGATAAATAGGGAGCAGAATACAAAAGGGATCAAGGAAGGAAGTTAGGTATACAAACGAATTATAAAAGAAACAACGTACAACAGAAAAACGATTTAGTATTCAATAGAACACTGAAGATGGCACATAGCCGAAACCGGTCTGTTTTCAAACCAAATTTGACGTGGGATGACGGAAAATCATTCCAAATATAAGAAGCATTCCTAGCTAAAAAAGTTATATATGGAAACTCATATATGCTTCAGATCCGAAAATTGAGGGTATATGGACATATATATAATACCTATATATATTCATACAGCATATATGTATGTATTTTATACCAACCTATTGAATTTTTATATTAGTACGAATATGTGTATGTAATTTTTTTCATTTATTTGCCATAAATATTTCACGATATCGATGGGGTTGGTAAAAAGGGACAATGTCACACCATTTTTAACAACAGATTGATCCTTTTTACGCAACAATATCGATTTGTACTTCAAAAACATTGATAAGTAAAGATAAAAGTTAATACTATAATAGTATAATCGTGAGTACGTAAGACAAATTTGGCGTAACTCTCACTCTCAAACACCATACATACAAAATTTAAGTTTCTTTATATTTATGGTACTTGAAATTAGGAGATACGGCGAGTAGTCTTGAATTCGCTTATATATACACCTTACTTGTTAAGCTTGTAAAAAGTTTAATAAAATAAGCACACTTTCCGACATGGCTTCACCTTGGCTCGAATTAGGGCATCCTGAAAACGATAAATCCTGAAATATAAACAAATATTAAAACCATGCATTTTATCAATCCTATTATTTATTACCTATAATGCGTCTTCTATTATCTCCATAGTCTTCCTAGATCTTTTTGAGCATATCCAGAAAGCAAGCAATTATTATGAATACTCCAAATATTAGTTTTGTGAACAAATGTCCTCATATTTTTGCAAATGATTCAATTTAATTATTGTCGACCTTTTTTAATAATCTATGATTTTGATGTTATTTGGTTTTATTCCAAAATTCAGGCTTTCAAGGTCACTTTAAATGATATATATTTAAATAAATAAAAACTTACTCATTTAATGTTTATGTTTTCCATCCTACGTTTCGTTGGTGTTTTTCCAACTTCTTCAGGGATGATTCTTTATTATAATCTGGCAACCACATATTTATAAAAACAAAAGTAAGGTTTATATTAAACAACATTAAATATCTGTCTTATTCCTTTCTTATTAATTGCACTTACATTTAATCTTTAAAATGTCCACATAATTTAAAATATCACAGTGTTTTGTGTAAACTGGACAACCACAAAACACAATATATTAATATATTAAAAATGTATAAATTAAAAAATGTATGTATAAATTAAAAAACTAAAAAATATATCACAGCCAATTTCCTCTCACTATTGTCGTCACTATACTAGAACTATGGTATAGCTAGCATTAATGTTGTCGATGTCATCTTTAGTGTTTATTGCTTTTTCACCTTTTTGTTGGATTCTTAAACTCTCCAAGGTATATCTTTTATTTACTTTTTCCTCTTTATCCAAAACTCTTACATCGTCAAATATTGCTGTATGTCCCCTTTCAATACAGTGTTGGGCCGGTGCAGTTGATTGTTTGCTTTTCCTCATATCTGCCTTATGCTCATCGATTCTAATTCCTAAACTTCTCTTGATTGTACCGATGTATACTTTGCCGCACTGTTCGTCGTCGTTACCATTGCATTTTATTTCATACACCACATTACTTTGGTCCCTTGTTTCGATTTTTGCTTTTGTTTGTATTTACACAAATGTTTAATTGTTTTGTTGGGTTTATGTGCAATTGTTACATTCTCTTCTTTAAGTTTGTTGTTTTCTGTAAGTTTAGGTATAAAAGCTACTCCGTAATATTTGGTGTTACCAGCTGTTTTGTCTTCAATGTTATCCCGCGTGTTTGTCCTGTTTGTTACTTTCGTAATTAAATTATTTATAATATAGTTCGGAAAGTTGTTCTTCTTAAGGATGTCTTTTATAATTAGTATATTCTTTGTTTTAAACTTTTCATCGCTCAATTTCAAAACTCTACTAATTAAATTGCTTGCTGTGTTAATTTTTTGTTTCATTGGTTGCGTTGATATATAGTTAATAACGCGACCAGAAGCAATTGCTTTTGAGTACCAGTCCGTAATTAATTGACCTCTTCCCCGGTATATTTTCATATCAAGGTATGGAATAGATTTGTTTTCTTCTTTTCCGATGGTGAATTTTATTTTTGTATGGTAGCTGTTAAATGTTCTGAGTATTATTTCTTCATCTTTGTTCTATATAATGGCGAATAAATCGTCTACATACTTAGTTATAAGTTTTATTTGTACGTTTTCTTTTTGAAGGTCCTTAATACTGGTGTCAAGAAGATTATCTAATATAATGTCCGCAATAGTTGGTGATAAAGGATTGCCCATAGGCATGCCATAAATTTTATTAAATATTTTTCCCCAAAACATGAAATAATTGTTCTCATTGAGGCAAAACTTTAACAGCTCCAGGAACCTTGTCTTCGGTATTTTTGTATACTGTTGTATGCGATTCCATTTTTTCATAATATTATTTATTGCTAAGTGTATGGGCATGTTTGTGAAAAACGATACCACGTCAAGGGATACTAGGATCTCATCTTCGTCTAAAGCAATTTTTTCTATCTTGTCCTTAAGCTCTAATGAATTTTTTATATTGAACTCTTTGATAATAATATTTTTTAGAATACCTCCAATATATTTTGATAGATTGTAGCATGGTCTTAGTGGTACATCAGGCTTATGTATTTTAGGGAGGCCGTATAGTCGGGGAGCTGTTGCTGCATTGGATGTTCATCTTATCTTTTCCTGGATATTAATGTATCCCTTTTTATATAGGTCCATTACTATTCTGTTGTTTGCTCTCTGCAGTTTTTGAGTTGGGTCTATTCTAGTGGTTTTGTATGTACTTTTATCATTGAATAGTTTGCCCATTTTATTTCCATAATCACTTCTATATATAACTACGGTTTTGTTTCCTTTATCTGATTTTGTAATCACGATTTCATTATTGTATTGCTTCAAGAATTTTTTGTATCTTCATAAATACTTAATATAAACTTTTCTTTTTGATCATTTTTGCATGTTCTTTTATGTGTTAATATTCTATTTGCAATCCTTGATCTCACTGTTTCTTTTTCTGTGTCATCATTTAAGGTCTGTACCCATTGTTCTAAATCTGCTATAATATTGATTGTCAAAATGTTTTTATTGTTAACAGGTAGTGCAAATTTCGGTCCCATGGATAATAGCCATTTGGTGTCTTCTGGAAATTTTATATTTGTCATATTGATGAACCATTCTGTGTTAAATCTAAAATTATATTTCTCCAGTTGTCTTTGTCTTAGTAGTTTAATTTTGGATGCATGTGTACTTTTATCTCTTGATATAATTATTTTATATCTCTGTTTCTGTCTAGCCATAGAATTGCCATATTCTTCGTTATTTAGTGATCGTTTGAGTATGTGTTCTTCGTTATTTATTTCTCTACGTATATCTTTAATGTTATAATTAGTCTCTTTTATTTCCAAGTTGAGAATTTTTAATTGAAAATTTCGCTCCATTTTTTCCAGTTCTTGTGAAATTCTCGTTGATGTGAATAGATGTCTTGTATTTTTTGTCATATTTTTCAACTGCTTTGGTATAACAGCCTTTCTTCTGCATTCAAGTAGGTATTTCAGTCTTTCACTTTGTTTTGCCAGTCTTTTGATATTTGTTTTCAATAGCGAGCAGAGTGCTGCATTATACTTTACTCATATTTGTTTACTTTTTGTCGCATCTTTTATTCGCCGATTTTTTTAGAAATATGGAATTTAAATTAATCATTAATATCATTACCATTATTTTTTACAAACGCGAACAGCGAAGTATTTACTTACCATTTTGCGATATTTTGCTTTATTTAAAAATGTATAGCTAATTTTCATGTTAAGCGTTTTTAAAATAAAGTTTTTGTATTATGTATTTTTGATAAAATTTTTAATTTTAATTGTCATGATGGCAAACATGACAATCAATATGCGTACAAATATGTATGTATGTATGTAAGGATGTGCTTTCATATATGGAAATATTATTATATATGAGTCCATGTATGACTAATATATGTATATACGGTCTCATATATGAGTCGATATACTTAGAAATTATTCATATATGGGTGGATATATGCAGCCACATATCGGAGACTTCTTCATGTATGATGCCATACATTTCCATTTATAATCCATACATACACATATATATTCATATACTACCAATATGTGGTCCATATATAACTTTTTTAGTTGGGTTACGCTATTTATTTATAAAATCATTTGGAGGCCTTAAATGAAATGTGTGATTAATAAATTACAGTAATATTCGTCAATTAGTTTTTATACAATCTCTTACTGTATAATAACTATAAACTCTTATTTGCCTGAATTCACTTAAAAATTTGTTTTAGAATTGAAGCCAAATTTTAAAAACCACCGATTTTTGTTCAAACATATGTACCCCAGAAATGATATTATCCATTCATCAACAAAAAAATTTATGATAACTTCCAAACAGCTGGACCGATTTTCTTCAAGTATAGACTAGAGTCTAATAACAAGTACTCAAAAAATATATATTTAAGTATTTACTCTTAATTTTATTAACTGCGTATAGTCATAATTGTTGTACAAATAATCCGTAGGCACATATATTTGCTTTCAAACAAGTATAATTATATGCGATTCCAACACACAAACGCATCTGTACAACTATAAATAGAAGCGGACATGATTATTGGAAGTATTAAATATCTGTCATAATTATACTTAGAGCATTTTTATACTTAGAGTATGTATATTTATTCGGATAAAATAAGAATACTTGAGAGTATTTATTCAACATACGGCTCTGTATGCGTTTGTGTGTATTAAATAGATGTAAAAGATGATTTGGCTGTTTGAAATCATTAATCAAGTATGGGGCTATTTCTTCATTTTCCAATTAAAATAACTTATATTTAAATTAAAAATTTATACATAAATAAAACCATTTAAAAAGAGCATTTCGAATAAAATATTTTGAGGCAATACGGAAATATTAGAATTATATATTTGTTTTCCATTAACTAAAGCGCTTTTTCGTGTTGCGGCGCGTAGGTTTTTATTTTACATCTTAAAATTTGGAAGCTGAAATTCACCAAAAAATTATTAGTAGCTCATTCTTAGATTATTTTTACAAAAAATACAACAAAAGAAAATCAAGTAAAAAATACGTACTTCTAAGAGTAATAATGTTTAGTTCATACATACACAAAACGGCAATAAAACATTTAAGTTTTGACCCGTTTGTTCTTGTAAAAAATGTTCAATGACTTGATTTGTACAAAAATAGGTACATATAAACAAAAATCAAACCACAACAAAATTGCTCATACCAAAGACAAACTTCCAACAAAATACATAAAGGAACACTGTTTGCATTTGGCACTTCTCATGCGATTTGGTTTTCATTTCAAAACAAACATTCCCAAAAAAATTGTTACTATAAAAATTAAACAACAAATGCATACATCCTGGTGATAGCGAAACTCAAAAATATACCCACCAACAATAGCACTCTTAAAATTTTTTGTGCGTACTTTACTGAAAATCACCCTATTCAGCAGGTAGGACCTGCATTCAATGCTTTTGTTGTTGTGAAATTAGCAAAGAAAATTATTGATAAATAATACCATCACTTTATAATTTCTATGCAGCTGTTTGTGACTTTGTTTTGACTTGCTTTGCACACAAAATGGGAAAAAATAAATTCCATTTACAAAAACGAAATAAAACAAGCACACTTGCTGGACAAAAGGATTAATGAATATGACGCGATGGATTTTCCCGCAATTAGTGTGTTTGAAATTAAAAGAAAAAAATATTAGCTCACATTTATGAATGTAGTGATCAATGTTTTTCAACTAGTTTTGTTAGAATATTTAATTTAAAAATTCAATGGAGGAGTTGAAGCAACATTCGGTAACTGTTTACTCGTTAAATAGGTGAAATTTCCCTATATTTTGCTGTCAAAAAATTTTTCAAATAAATTTTACAGCAATAAAATATATCAAAAATTTTACAAAATTAACGAGTAATGAGTTACCGAATGTTGCGTGAACTCCATCAATATTAATTTGTGTAATTATAGTTACTAGAGAACTAATATTTTGTAATTTGTAAAGTGATAAAATATTTCGAATAAATATATGTATATGTAGTTATAAATGTTTTTAGCAATCAAGCATTATTAAATCGCACTTGCCATCACTGTCATGCAATCTGTTGAACAGCAAGTAAAATACTCCTGTAATTGCTTATGCTGACTTTAGACGACATGTATTTTACATCTGACTTGTCAAATTTCCCACTGCAAAAGTGATACATGCCGTGTGAAACATATGAAACATTGTCAGATGACATTTACAGAAGCAAAGTCAGATGAAAAATTTTCAATTAGAGCGTGTTCTATTTTCATCTGACATCAGCTGTATTAACATTAAAAAGCAAAGAGCGCTTTATATGTTTACGAAAATTGTGCAAAAACTCAGCTGTTGTGAACACTCAGAGGTTATGTCAGATGAAATTGCACATGTACGTGTGAAAGCAAATATTATAAACCGTCTGTAAATTGACAATTTTGACAAACATGCGAAGTTACATATGTCTCACACACCTAACAAGCCATATGGAAAAAACATGTCGTCTAAAGTCAGCATTATGTGTATCCGGATAAATACTTGAGAGTATTTTTATACTTGTGTGTATGATTGTAGCTGATACAAATTATAATTTTACTTATAGTCGTTTGTGCTGCGTAATTTAAATAATCTGTATGCACATAATCGCTGGTTGTTTGTATTTATACGTATTAGGCTTAAACTTGAAGAATATTTTTGCGAATGCGGATGATTTTTATTTTTAATTGTACGCATTTATAGTTGTTTGACAGCCAATACTCACAGAGTACTTAAAATGATAATTATGTCATTCTCTGGTATAGACTAGAAGATATTAGATCAAGTCACTTTTCAAACGAAGCAGAAAAAACTAAATCAAAATCGGTCCAGCCGTTTGGTCTGTACATCCACACAGATACACGAACACACACTACACTATTTTTAGGATTAAAAATCACTAAAACTAAAAATATCATCAAAATCGAAAATAATTTTCAAAAATGTTTTCTGCAGAGGCTTTATATAATTTATCAATACCTGCCATCTTCTAAAAATAATTAAACAACTATTAATATTTGGCCTAAAACAAAATTCTTCATTGTGACAATTCCATTTCTTATAAAAAATACGGTTATTGTTTTGAACACCGTAACTCAGGAACCAAGAGAGAACACAGAAAAAATTACACAAAAATGTTTAAGTTAAAATCCAAGATTCTGTTGGAACTTTTGTTTTGTTCTAAGAGCTACACACATCAAATTTACTTTTATAGTTCTGAAGATATAGGAAAACTAATAAATACTTGGTATGAGGGGTCCCCTCGCCTTAATATGTGTCCAAGATTTTGTTAGGACTTTTACTTTATTCTAAAAGCTACCCACATCAAATTTAGAAAACCTGACTACTATGGTTCTGAAGATATAAGAAAATTAATATCTTAAGTTTATATTTATTAAGTTTGAGATCAGTTGTTTTATATAAAAATTGTATTAATTTATTTATTATTCTCCAATATTTCGCTGCCAACAATGGGTAGCTTCTTCAGGGATATCCACTGAAGGGTTATCCCTGAAGAAGCTACCCATTGTTGGCAGCGAAATATTGGAGAATAATAAATTAATTAATATAATTTTTATATAAAACAACTGATCTCAAGCTCAATAAAGATAAACTTAATATAATCAAAAAATCGAAGGAAAAACAGAAATACTTTTAAAATTAATATTTACTACTAGAGAAGATACACAAAAATTAATAACTACTTTGTATGGGATTTTGTTGAAACTTTTACTTTGTTCTAGGAGCTATCCACATTAAAGAGAGCTTCACTATTATAGTTCTGAAAATATAGCAAAATTAGTTATTAGTTTTTATAGGGGTACACCGCTCCCTCTGCTATAAGTCCAAGATTTGTTGGAAATATTACTTTGTTCTAAGAACTTCCCACATAAAATTTAGGGAGCCTCACTACTATAGTTCTGTAGATATGTATATTAAAATTAATAATTACTTTGTATGGGGGATACCCGTTTCCCCCTCCTATACGCCTAAAATGTTGTTGAAACTTTTTTTCTTTGTTCTAAGAGGTATCCACATCAAATTTTAGAGCTTTAATATTATAGTTCTGAAGATATAGGAAAATGAATAATTACTTTGTAAATTTTTTGCTTTACTCTAAGGTAGGGCTGTCATATGTCCTGGTTTTCAAGGATTGTCCTGGTTTTAGACAAATAGTCCTGGTGTCCTAGTCCATTCTAAAATTGTCCTGATTTTTTGATACAGGTCTATGCAGACAAAAATTTAATTTCTGCTGATTTTTGTTATGAACAGATGTTAAGCTTTATGTTATAACGCTGTTTACGTGAATAAATTTTACCAGCGTTTGTTGCCTGAAGCTTATAGCGTTCAACTACTCGATGAAATAAACACAGGTGGCTTCGCCAGCCCATGTGTTTATTGTCGCCCCTTGTAATTTTAATGCATTTTTATCTTTGTTTATTGTTTCTCATGTATGAATTAGCTGTTAAGTTTTGTATCTATTGTTTACTTGTTGGACATAAATTTTAAATATATGGTAGATACATGTATCAAAATAAAAATTTGTTGCGGGTCCTTTTTATATGATTACTTTTTGGAATATATCTGTGCCCTGCGAAAAATTCGGTGACAAATGATCCAAAAGTACTCGTCCTATGACTTGAGAAAATGAGACTGGTACCAAAACTAAGGAGTAGTGAATGGTGAAAAAAAGATATATTGTGTAAATGGTCACATATTAACCATTTTCAGTCAATTTAGTTAGTACTCCTGCTAGTATTGTAGTAAACGGCACTGAACAAATTCGATGCACCTGGATCTAAGGCCTATCACATAGTATCTTATAATATTAATTGTCTCCCTTCAATGAGACTGCCATGCCACTCAGGAACCTGTTCCGCAACTATATTCAGATATTAACTCCAGCTTAACTGGTATTTATAACATTGAAATATATGTTCCCCTATGTTGGAATGGGTAGTGTACTAGCCTGTCATGCCGGAGGTTGTCGGTTCGAATCCTATCCAAGACACCGCGTAAAAATAAAATACAACTTCTACTTGGATTTGTAACAATAAAAAAATAAATTAATCGATAATTACAGCTGAATTTTGGAATAATATTTATATATAATCTATATTATTCTACATCGATTAGGACTCCATAAGATAGTTCAGGGACAAGTTACAAGGTGCATACAAAGTATCAATTAACCCCATCCTAGGCCAACCCCATGTAAAAATGGCTGGTCCGCTTCATGGGAAGAGTTAGAACTCAAACTGGTCCCTACCACCTGGGGACCGGTCACGTGACTTGTTTTGTGTCAGTTCCGTTTACCGTAGGGTGGTCACAACCGTTAACAGCTCAGGTCGTGTTAAGACAGTATTAAATTTTTGGTGTGATCGAGTATATTCGTGTCTAAATCAACTCGCTGCCAAATTTTAAGTTTGTAACTTTTTTAAGACGACAATTATCTATAAATAAGTTAAGGAAAAACAATCTGACGACTGGCTGGATGCGAGTTTTTGACACTTTAAACAGCTCTCCCGAAACTTTTTGAAAACGACTTAAACTGTTAAGGCTTGTGACCACAGATATAAGGTGTTGTTGTACGTTCGTGTGTAATATGTATTATAAATGTCCTGGCCGACTGGTTCAGATTTCTGGCAGCTTTACTCTAAGGGTGACCCATTTAAACTTTGGCGAGATCTGCTAATATAGCTGTGCAGATATAGGGAAATCAAAAACTTAATTGTTTGGGGGGAAGGTACCTTGTTCCCCACACTTAAAAAAATAAAATAATCCTGTTTTAATTTCCCGATCGTCAGTAAGAGTCTTCCGAAAATTCAGCACAATCAGTCCTACCGTTTGGCTTCCTATAAGGAACAAACAAACTTCCAAACACAGATTGATTTTTACATATATACCCAGTAAAAACTTATCATGTTTTTTTAAGCACTAAGGCAATAAATCACATAATAATACGCTTTCAAATAATAGCTTATTGCAGAGCAGTGAACGTATATGAACGTATATGAAAGTTGCGAGAAAGTTGCATATACTTACAGTTTTAGTGCTGAAAATGGTGACGACTTTTAGCGCTTCAAAAAGCGCGTTTTATATCAAAAATGTAGTACTCGTCATACAAAAATTAGCAGCGATATCGGCAGGTTTGTAAGCACTAGTTTGATTCTCTCATAGTAAAAACCTGATTTATTTGAAGCAATTTTTCACTGGGTAGATATATAGATATAGTGTAATAGTGAATTTTTACCTTTCTAATATGGGGAATAATCGTAATGAAATAATATTGCCAAGTTCGCAGGTTACTAGATTTGAGATGGTATTTTACATATCCAGATCTTGATCCTCATTATGATCTAAGTACTTTTAACGGTAGAAATTTTTGGATAGACACGTGGTCGTATTTGCACATTTATGTTTTTGTGCGGATTTCTTTTTGTATGATGAGTTATAGTGAAATTTTATGTAGGACATATCGTACTATAACCGCCAAAAAAGCTTAAGCGCCATAAAGTAAATTTTACAGAAGTATTTTTTAGTTAACCTTGGTTTAAATCGAAGTAGAGCCCTTTTATTGGCTATATAGGATTGTAGTGGACTGTTATATGTAATGTTAATAGTTTTATTAAATTTCCTATAAGACAACGCATGTTTGTAAGGGTTTTTGACACTAGTTTTGCTGTATTTGCAAAAAAGAATTTTAGCTTAAGCGACATTTTGCAATTACAAAAAAATTTAAACAAATTAAAAATTTAAAGGGAAAATGCACTTAAGCTAAAATTTCTTTTGCTGTATTTCCGTAACGGTACATGGCAGGACTTTGAAACTTTGACAGATAGTCCGATTTATCGTAAATAATCGATTTTCGAAAAGCATGTCGCTTGAGCTTTTTTGGCGGTTATGGCTCGATATTATTAATACAAAGTAGACCCATCCCCATACAATCCGTTTTTGTGGGATATTTCTAAATAAACACACAAGTTATCGTTTTAACGCATTTTAATTGTTGAGTTCTTCCTGGCGTTCGAGTTGATTTTTGATGGTTTGAAGACTTGTAGAATTTTATGGCAAATATATGTATAGGGCATTTAGCCCGCGATATCGCTGTTGAAGGGAATTTTTCGCCTTAATACGAAATTATTCTTCGCAGTGTTTTACAGAACAGTTTTGAGCAAAACTTAAAACTAAAATGTAAGGATAACAAGATTTCGTTTGACGATTCACAATAGCAATATGCAAAAGTGAAAGAGTCCCATCCTTTTACTCCGCCTAAAATTTTTTTTGGTTATATGGTTGTCTACGTGTTTGGGTGAGAGCAAGAGTGTCCCTCCTTCTCAGCCGAGTTTGGCCTCTAAAGTTAATGATGTTTCGAGCTAGGGGATTTGGGTGCAACTCAAGTTTTTTGATGTATCTTGTCACGTGCTTAGAAAACACTGTCTTAACCAGCGGCACATCTAAATATTTATGAATTCGCTTGTTTCTGACATACCATGGGGCTGCTGTAATCGTACGGAGTATTTTATTTTGTCGCCTTTGAAGTTTTTCTACCTTTGATGCCGAGGCAGTGCCACATAACTGGATACCGTAGGACCATATTGGTTTTAGAATGGAGTTGTATAGAAGAAGTTTACAAACTAAGCTTAAAGCAGAGTTCCTACCAATGAGCCAATTCATTTGAGCTGCTTTAAATTTCATTTGGGTCACCTTTGCATTTATGTGGGACTACAATGTTAGATGACGTAAACTTGCTAAACGTTAATACACGTGTATTTTGTGTAAGGTTCACTCTACTAGAATTAGTCGTAGAGATGCCAAACTGGTAGTCCCGAACCTGAAAATCCGGGGAGTTTACGAATTTTACAGATCCCGAATCCCGGGAGTTTTTAATTTGGAGTCCCGGGGCTCTTGGGATTTCCTACTCCCGTTTTTTACAAAAAATTAATTTTTTAATGTCGTCTTTTAAATAAAATATTATTTGAAATGTCATGTTAGAGAATGCTAAGTCAAAAAAAGTGCAAAACAGAGCATTAAAATATACAAAAACAAATCTAGTTTGAAAGCACAAAACAAGGACAAACTATCGGACAGGATTTAAAAATATGCCGGTTGTCAATTGCTATTCGAAGTTTTAAAATGCAACTCAGAAGAAGTACAGATGATTATATTATAAATATAGGTATATTGAGAAGAAACCTTGTCAGGTATATGGTTGCGTAAAACGCTAAGTTCTCATATTCTATATTCAAAAGTCAAAAGTAAGTTTTAATTTGACATTAAATGTAAAAAAACTACGATAGAATTTACTAAAATCAAGCATGTGCTATCACTTTTATCAATAACTGTAGAATGTGATACATTTTTAAGTAACACTATTGCCAGATGAAAACTTTATTTCAGATACATCAAAATCAAATGAATTGTTAAATTAAAAAGTCAAAAAGCTACTTTTTAAATCAAAAATAACTGTTTTCAACTAAAAACATTAATTTCTTAATTATATTTTTCGGGATTAAAAAATCCCGAAAATCCCGGGATCATGGTTTGGGATTTCGGCACTCTATTTCTAAATCCCGAAACCCGGGATTTTAAAAAATCAGTCCCGATTAGCATCTCTAATCAGTCGTTAGCAAAGTACGAATTTGCACACACATGTGCAGCACATGCACACTAAAAAATCTGGCACACGAGTAAGTGCCAATTTTGGTGTGCTTGATTTTGGCACATGTACGTTAGAGCGACTCAACTTGTATGGAAGAGAAAAAAGTGATTTTGTTGCTCCTCTGAAAATAAAGCTTGATATGTTTTATGATGATTCCCAAAATATTTTGGTTCTAGCGTTAACCATCCGTGAGCTGGACCATTTTTAAAAAAGGTATTTTTTCAGTTTTTAAATTTTTTTTTGTACTTTGCTCCAAGACGACATAAATAAAATTTGGTATATTGACCACTTGCGACCTACTAATTGCAATATTTAAATAAATATATATTTTCGTTTCGGGTTTTCATACAAATTCTACGTATTTGGAAATAATGTTCTGCTTTTCAAATTGAATCTGTTTGTAAATAATGTTAATTAATTTTTTTTTTGTGATTATTCACATAAAACGCGAAAATCGCGATATATTTTTTCAAATATAGGCAATATGGGTATCAACATTTTTAATTTTTCAATTATAACAACCTGGTGATAAGCAAAAGATCCGTTTTCAAACCGTGGATGCAGTGAGATAAATTTAAGTTTTCAAATATTAATTTTTTAGTTGAATACATATCGCGACCTTAGTATTGTTTTGGCCCACCGACCATTTAAAAAAAATTGAGTTAAGTATGGGGTATATATATTTTGAATGCCTTCTTTCAGAATCCAAAATCTGTTTCGCGAAATTGTACACGCATAACTCCGTATACTGACCCACTTTAAAAATTCCTTTTCTGTTTGAAAGGGTTTGCTTGCAGTTTGGTCCCATAATATTTTTTTAAGCTCGTTGTGGAAACTTGCTCCCCCAACGACCAACTCTGTCATTTGTTTTTTTTTTGCTTATATTTATTTATTGTATCTTCAATATAATTGAACTAACAATAACTAATCAAATCTAAACTCTAAAATTTTAATTTTAAAGTCCAGCCAATGCCAGACAAAAATATTTGTTTCAGCGGTTGGTTCTTTGGTGGTCTACGGCTCTCGTGTTCGGCTGAGAGCAAAAGTGTCCCTCCTTCTCTGCCGAGTGCGGCCTCTAAAGTTAACTATGCTTGGGGCTAGGGTATTTGGATGCAACTAAAGTTTTTTTATGTATCTTGTCAGGTGTTTAGAAAACACTGTCTTAACCAGCGGCACATCTAAATCTTTATGAATTCGCTTGTTTCTGACATACCATGAGCTGCTGTATTCGTACGGAGTATTTTATTTTGTCACCTTTAAATTTTTTCAACATTTGATACCGAGGCATTGCTCCATAACTGGATGCCGTAGCACCATATTGGTTATAGAATGGAGTTGTATAGAAGAAGTTTACAATCTAGGCTTAGAGTATAGTTCCTTCCAATGAGCCAATTCATTTAAGCTCCTTTTAATTTTATTTGGGTTGCCTTTGCATTTATTTGGGACTTCTATGTTAGATGACGATCAAGATGAACACCGAGATATTTTACTTCAGTGTGTTGAGGTATAGTTTGGCTGTTTATTTGTATAGATGGTCAGATTTCTCTGCACAATGTAAAAGTAATGCATAGACATTTTTGTTCGTTAATTTTTATCCGCCGTTGTTCCAACTGGGGTATATAATGTTGCAGTTTGCGGGAAGATTCTTGATGGCTTTTGTGAACACATAGAAAAGCTGTATCATCAGCGAATGTTGATATGTGTCTGTTACTGCTTACCGGTTACTGCTTACTAAGTCAGAGGCATACATGAGATATAATACAGGACCGACGATGCTGTCTTGTGGAACTTTATCTTCAATGGGTTGCGACGGGTTTAGAAAATTACCTTCTTTAAAAAAAATTTTCACTCAGCTAAGTAGCTTTCTAAAATCTTCATGGTGTTTTCGGGTAAGTTTTGCTTTAGTTTATGTATTAAACCTTCGTGCTATACTTTATCAAATGCCAGAGAAACATGATGAAGAGCGCAGAACAATATTTCTTTTCTTCGAAGGTTTTTCTAACCAGGTTCACAAGTCTATGTGTTTGTTCAATCGTGCTATGTTGTCTGCTAAAATCGAATTGATGGTCTGGAATGCGTCCAGTACGATTCAGTATGGGTGTGAGCTCACTAATGAGTAGCTTTTCAAATAGTTTTGACATGTTAGACAATAGGCCTATACGACTCCACCTTCGTATGATCTTTGCCTGGCTTATGTATCATGGTAAGCATTTGAGGCGCAAAATACTGTTAAAAATAAATAGAATTATCCGTTTTGTAGTATAGGGTAGCTCTAAGAGCATTTTATTGCTTATTTTTATCAGCACCTGGAGCTTTTATCGAGTTTAAACTTGCAATACAGTGCTCAATCTCACGATTATTGAACCTCAAAGTAACATCTGGTATAGCGAGGACTGGTGGCAGCTCAACTATAGTATCAGACGTATTTGGAGTAAATACTTTCTGCAAGTGGTCTGCAAACAGAGTACCTTTTTCAGCGTCAGTTCGTGCCCAGTCTCCATTCGAAGCTCGTAATGAAGGGTTATATATCACTGGTATTTTGAGGCCTCGGGCTGCTCTCCATAGCAAATAGTTTTTTTGTGGTGTTGCGTCGAGCCCATTCAAATTTCTGAAGAGAAGCGGTTTTTGGATATTCTAGGAGAGTTTTCAGCTGTTGAGTACCTTCTTTCATCCCAGATTTTAGCTGAGAAGATCTGTAGTGTTGCTATTCTCTATGAAATCTTCTTTTTTCGGATAAAAGTCGTTCTACATCTGCTGAATAAATTTTATTGTATCTCACCTGAAGATTTATAGTAGTAGCATTAAGAGTTTTAGACAAATTGTCCTGGTGTCCTGGTCCACTCTTAAATTGTCCTGGTTTTTTGATACAGGTCAATGCAGACAAACATTTAATTTCTGCTGATTTTTTTTATGAATAGAGGTTAAGCTTTCTGTTATAACGCTGTTTACATGAAGTTATTTTACCAGCATTTGTTGCTTGGGGCTTATGTCGTTCAACTACTGATGTAATAAATACAGGTTGCCTCGCCAACCCATGTGTTTATTTTCGCCCCTTGTAATTTTAAATGAATGTTCTATTTTTGTTTATTGTTTTTTATGTATGAATTTCATGTTAAGTTTTGTATCTATTGTTTAATTATTGGACTTAAATTTGAAATATATGGATGATACATGTTCCTTTTCATATGATTAGTTCTGGCAGGCGTTTTTAATGGAATATTTTCTGTGCAATGAGCACTCAAATATTTTTTGTATTTCAAACAATTTATACGCGTGGTTGTCATCGTTAAATCACAAGTGGGTGAAGAAGCTGTATGTGAATATATAGTGACAATAGTTGGTGAGTGATCTGAAGACAAATATAAAGATGCTTCAACTTGGATCATTTCGGGCACACCCTTTACCACTCCAAAATATATAACATCAGGCATTTTTCGGAGATCTGTTGGCCAGTAAGTTGGCTGCCCGCTTGACATAACATTCAAACGCATTTTTGAAATTGTGTCAAACAAAAGCCGACCCTTTGGCGTGATGAGGCGAGATCCCCAGAACGTGTGCTTAGAGTTGCAGTCACCGGCAGTCAAAAAGCGTGGGCCTAGTGAATTAAAACATCTACTATATTGATTTTCTATAATAGAGTACCTGCGAGGAAAGTAAATTGATAAATTCTCCAGGTTTTGATGAAAAGCTTCAATGCAGATGATAGTTGCTTGAAGATAGTCTTCACAATGATTACTCATTAAGTAGTGTTTTAATCGCGATTTTATTAGTATACTCGAGCCACCACAAGCTCTACCTTGGGGGTATATCCGTTGATTTTAAAAAAGCTTCTAGCCGTCCAATGCGTCTCAGAGATAAGCATAACATCAATTTGTTTATCCATCATGAATATTCTAGTTCGTTTTTATGTTGGCAGATGCCGTTTGCATTCCAGAAACAGATTTTTAAGTTCATGGTTTGTTTAATGCAGCCTGCAACAATGTAGACTGGATTTTCAACACTTCCTGCATCATGCAGGTCATGTTGGTTGTAAAAAAATTTACTGTTTGTATTAAATTTTCTATTGAAGTCTCAATTCGATCAAAATTGAAACCAGTGTTTTCGTTGGCAAGAGGCCGTTTTTGAGCTGTGGGCTGCTTAGACTTCAAAGCATTAGCGTATGAGAACTGACTGTTTGGTACGTTTTGCGGTATGGCCTGGTTAGCCTTAAATATATTGGCGTATGTAGGACGGCTGGTAGCTGGTTGGCCCAACTGGGGATAATTGGCATTGTCGAAAGTAATAGGTTGAGCATAGGTGTGATTACGTCTGTTAGACAAAGACTGCTTAACATGTACATAGACAGGGCAGCCCCTGTAGTTTGCAGTGTGGTTTTCATGGCAATTGCTACACTTTTTAATTTTAGAATCATATTTTGTTTTATCAGAATTGGCAGTGCTGTGTATTTCACCACAGACGACACAAACGGTGTGCAACTTGCAATATGTTTTGGTGTGGCCATATTCTTTGCAATTCAACATTGAATGGGCCCTGCTCGCTTGTGTGGTTCCTCTACGGTAATTCGTCGGTACAGCAAATATGTTAAGCTATAAATCGGTTGTACTTTATTTTTTTTTTTAATTTCATGTTACCTGGTTCCAGTTCCACACGAAATAGTGGTTGGGGAGTCGCTCTCTATTTTTAATGTGAGTAGCTTTTTCCACTTTAAACTGATTATTTAGTAGATCCGCTTTTACCTCTTCTGGATCTACGTAAGAATCGATACCTTTTATCACTACCTGGAGGCCTTTCGCACTTTTCAGTTGGTAGGTGTAAATAATTTTATTTTTTGTTTCAAACTCCGAAACTACTGAGCGGTAGTGATTTACTTCGTTTACTTGAATTTTTGTCTCATTAATCGCGCCATGTTTTATCGGGATTATGTAAAACGCCTCTTCACTGATTAATTGTATTAGCCTTTTAATTAGCTCATTTGTGTTTTTCTCCCTTAAGTATATTGGGGGCGGCTTGTTTGACCTGACAATGGTGGTTTCGTCTTTGTCGTTTTGTAGAATTGAAAACCGATTTTCAGAAAGTGCCGTATCAGATTTACCATCTTTAGGCATTTTCGTCTCTGGAGCGAGGTTTTTCGATCTTGGATTTTGTCTTTTTTTATTATTTACAATTTTAAAATAACGATCAATACCTATTTGGATTTTTGGTTTTCTGAATCATTTTCTAGGTGGCGACTTTCTGTCCTTTTTTCTTTTTCGGCCAGATGTTGGCTCATATTGTTGGCGCTTGTGCTTTGCTGTGAAGCTGGTTTCAAAAAATGCATTTTACTGTGTGTCATACACATTTACATTTCAAGAATCTCACTTAGGTAAATATGGTAATAGTGTTAATATGGCATAGTGTAAATATGGTAATAGTCATTCAATTTGAGCGTACCCGTGTACGCAAGTGTAAATTTTTGTTTATTAGGTTATCACATTCTGCAGCAACAACACTATCGTACTCGTTGCTGCATATATATGGTACTCATATATGTATATGAGTACCGAATATATTTCTTGTTTGTGTGTCTGCTTGCTCATGGGTTTATGACTTGCTTTACAAAGAGAAAAATAAAAAATGTATAGGTACGTCAAATATTAAACAAAACGGTGTTTGTTAATACTTTGTTGTTGCGAATATTTGTCTTTTTAATATTATATATTTGTATATTGTTTATTTTTTTCACAGACCGACCGCAAATTAATGGTTGTTTCTACTTCAAGTCATTTGTGAACTAATTTTAAAATTATTCTTTTATTTGAAAGAGTTTGCCTGCCTATAATTTGTTTGGAAAATCGGTAGGGAAATTTAATTTATATTTTCGGTTCTGGTCCCGGTCGAAAGTTGATACCAACCTTCTTTTTTTTAAATCGGTTACAAAAATAATAATGATGCCGAAAAAGTAACTAAAAGTAAAAAATCCATAAGCACACATTTAAGAAAAAATAAGCAATGCTGGGTAAAAATAGCCAGAACGGCAACGCTGTTAGCATTGTTTTTTTGTGGTTGGTTTGTCAAGTGTACCACACATGTGCCTAAATTTGTACACATGCACACGTGCAAGTGTCAATTTGATTTTCACATGCACACGTGCCAAAATAAACATACGAAAAAATCTGGCTCACGCACACGAGTAAGTGCCAATTTTTTTTTGCTTACTTTTGGCATATGTACGAAATTATATGGCACTTTCACATTTGTATGTGCCAAATTTAGGCACATGTGCTGCTCACTGATGTGCAAATCCGTACTCTGGTCGTTAGAACCTTGTTATTTTCATTTTGCTGATTGTTATTTTAATTTTGTTGTACTAAATTGTAATTAGCTTACAGCAACGTGAAAGCAATATCTCCCCAATTTTAGTGGTTTAAAATAGAACATTAAACTCTTAGATTATTTCCCAACCGTAAAAATATGATTGCTCTACATAACGTACATATTTTTATTTTATTTATTTATTCATGGTCTATTAACTACCTTACAGATCAATAAAACAAGCTACATATATTTAAACAATTAACTGATTAAATAATGACTTACATTGAAAACAAAATTATGTTACGTTTTATAATGTTAACATTTACATAAAAATCGTTAAAATTTTATATTTATTTTTATATATATATTTATTGTTATAAATCTGTTTTGCCGCTGTGAATTAATTCTCTGCTATTTTTGCTGTTGTTGTTGGCTGTTTGCTGTACCCGCCATCTTACCTACATACTTTGTTTTACGGCTTGTCTTTGCATGAAAATTTAGATGACTGGAAAGAAGTCCTCATGCCTGAAGTGCAAAAAAGATATTGGCAAAGGAGGCAGTGCCCAATGCGCCTCTTGTTTGCTTTGGGTTCATATTCAATGTGCGGGTATTTCTGAGCAATTGTGCAATTTGATGTCTTATAGATGTGAGTCATGTAAGAACAATGAGCAGTCACCGTCTGACCTAGCTGATGAAATCCGCCTCATCAACATAAAATTGGACGGTATTTCGAAGGAGATGTCTGCTCACCGCGAACATATCAACAAACAGATGCAAGGATCTGATATTCGTGAGGAGTTTCTGTCAATATTTGCTAAAATTGATAATGACATACCAGCTGTGCTACAAATATAAAAAGCTTGGAAAACTGTGTTAAAACCAAGATCAAGAAACTTGAGAGTGCCAACAATACCCTTTATCACAGTAGGAATAGAGCGGATGTTGTTATTTTTGGTTTAATGCCTGACATTGTTGACCTTGATAAGACTGTAATTGATCTGTGTGCTTGTTACAACATTAGTATTGGTGCTCTTAATATTCATCATGCTTGCAACATGAATAACAATAAATCTATTCTGGTGAGGTTCTATAATGTTCGTATCAGAGACCGCCTGATGGCTGAGTACAATAAGACCCGTTCGCTGAAGCTGAGTGACATAGTTATCAGTGATATTAACTCGAGTGATATTAACCTGAGTGATAATTTTTCCCTATGGCTGCGAGAATAAACTTCAGTTGCAAATGGCTCCTGAAGAAAATTATAAAAAAGTTCAAGGTGTTTAATGCAGATAAGCCGAAAGTATCTATTACTTATGCTAATGTATCCCAAGATGTAAGGAATTATGAGGAGTGCGAAACGCTTCTCTCTGGACTTGAAGAATAAGTTTTTAATTTTCGTTTTTGTTTGATTTCTTCCACTTTATTTGATTAGCTGATTTAAATAGATATGAAATCTTTAGCTGTGAATGTTTTTAATTTAATTTTTAATTCTATAATTTTTATTTTATTTGCAGATTATTTTTTATGTTTCCCCGCTATGATTTTCCCTGGTGATGTCACATAATAATAATCTTGATCCAGTTGGTAGTGGTTATTTTATTAAGAATGTGTTACATCCTTTTAGACGTCAGAGTATAAGACCTTCTGCTGGTTTTTCGAAAATCGATGAGCTAAAATGCATTTTAAGTGAATCTCAACTGGATCTTTTTGCAATTTCAGAAACATGGTTAAAGTCGCATATTTCTAATCGATCGGTCAATATTCCAGGTTTTAAATTTTGCCGAAATGATCGTACGGGTTCAAGAGGAGAAGATGTAGGGATATAAATGTCCAACAAGATTAGACATAAATTGTTTTTTAAAGTGGGAGAGGCTGGTGTCTGTGGGTCCCTTTTTGTTGAGCTCCGTTTTGGTAGCTCAAAAATTTTGTTCGGGGTTATGTACCTTCCTCATGGTGACATTGTTACCTTTGAGGATAGACACTACCAGCTGTTTCTAAATTATTCTAGTATTATTGTGGTTGGAGATTTTAACTATAACTTATTTGATGCAGCTAAAGCATACAATTTTCGTTCAATGTGTACTAGAAATAATTTATTTATCTCTCCTAATAACAGACCATCCCATTTTGATATTGCACATAACTCTACTTCTCTTATTGATTATTGGCTGTTAAGTGATCATTCAATTATGAGCATTCCCGATCAAATCCAATGACCACGTTTTCACATCATGCCTTGATTTTGCGTCTTTTTCGATTGACATTGACAATATCGTTGAGTACATAGAATTTTTGGATTATAATTTCATTGACTGGAACGGTTTCTTCGGTTTTTTGTCTGACTTTGACTTTTCTGTGTTTAAAATTTGCAATATTGATGAACAATGCTCTACACTTAACATCATTTTTGAACAGCTTTTGCTTTTTGTACCTATAAGGAGGAAGAAAATTATATATGAAGTTGATACGTGGATAAAGTCTGATAAAATGACCTCTGCTCGCATTTTAAGGGATTTGGCTTTTTCCCTGGATCCCTCCGCTTATAATAGAAAAGTTTTTTGGAAATATCGAAATAGCCTGAAAGGTGTAATACGTAGAGAAAAAAGGCGATTTTTTTCTAATTTGTTTAGTGGGCTTGACTCTGCGGGTATGTGGAGAGTTTTAAGGAGTACTGGTTGTATTGCTGATCGTGATTATTTGTTTGAACATAACATCAACGACTTCTTTGTTTGTACAGTAATTACCGCTTATATGCACGCCGGTTATTTGCATTTAACGTTTATTTGCATCCCAACATGAGCAAGTTTCTATTGGTATTAAAAAAACCATAAATATTTTTTGTATTTGCATTTCGCTTACATGCATTTCTCGCTTTTATAAACTAAAAAAATTGGAAATACAGTAATCTACTTTATTAATGTTTTTCCTCTCAGTATACCGAAATGCGGCTTCGCTGAGTAGAGATTTGTGCATAGACAGCATTCCGCCGGGCTCTATGGTTTTTCCCTGTCGGTATATCGAAAAGCAGCTTTCCTGAGTAAAGTTTTTAAATATCTCCCACTAATGAAGCCTGGCTAGGCAGAAAATCTTAGCTCAGCGAAGCCGCTTTTCGATATACTGAGAGGAAAATACTCTTAACCCCGGTCTAAGGCCGGCTACGAAGAGAATCTTTAGTAATAAAAAATTAAATTTCTTAAAATTTTTAATTATAATGGAAACAACTAATAAAATAAGGCTTTTAATTAAGAGCAATATTGACTTGGTACATTCAGATTTTTATTCATTGGAAGGTATCGCGATGCTATGCAAATTAAATGTATGAAGGTGCAATAAAGTCAATTGACCCTATTCCGTTTTCGGAAGCGCAATAAAGTCAATTGACTTTAATTCCCTTTTTGGTGAGAAATAAAGTCAATTCACATTATTACCATTGACCTTATTACCTGTCACCAAATCGACTCCCATTCCCACAACGGAACAGAATTCATATACTTCGTTCTGTCAGAAATGAATATTAAAAACATTATAACCGAAAGAGCATATTTTTATGTTCTGGGCGCATACTTAATGCGCATAAAAAACATCTTTTAGGGCATATTTGCGGTGTTTAGAAACAATTTTTCATAATTGAAATTGTGTGTATTTTTTCACACAAACAAAGAAATGTGTTTAGTGTTCTTAACTTAAGTAAAACTTAGCTTAACTTAACGCAAACTTGGCATACACTTATAATTAATGACGAAATTAAACTGGAGTTTAACGAGTTTTCATACTAAATTTTAATATAAAAATCACTGTAGAATGTAGCCGAGACTCATAGCTATAATCTATAACAATTTCTAATTTCAAAATATATGGAAAAACTCAGCAAGATCCAGTTCAATTTCGTCACTCATGCTAACTTAATGCCAATTTTTTGTTATGCATATGGGCCTGACACTTTTGGACGTGGCTATGAAAGAGCTTAGTAAAGACTCTGCTACGCTAATTGAACTTGAGGAAAGCTTTTGATTAATCTATATTCTATATCTATTTGTTTGTTTGTTTGTTTGCTTGTTTGTTTATTTTGTTTGTTTGTTTGTTTGTTTGTTTATTTTGTTTGTTTGTTTGTTTATTTTGTTTGTTTCTTTGTTTGTTTGTTTGTTTGTTTGTTTGTTTGTTTGTTTGTTTGTTTGTTTGTTTGTTTGTTTGTTTGTTTGTTTGTTTGTTTGTTTGTTTGTTTGTTTGTTTGTTTGTTTGTTTGTTTGTTTGTTTGTTTGTTTGTTTGTTTGTTTGTTTGTTTGTTTGTTTGTTTGTTTGTTTGTTTGTTTGTTTGTTTGTTTGTTTGTTTGTTTGTTTGTTTGTTTGTTTGTTTGTTTGTTTGTTTGTTTGTTTGTTTGTTTGTTTGTTTGTTTGTTTGTTTGTTTGTTTGTTTGTTTGTTTGTTTGTTTGTTTGTTTGTTTGTTTGTTTGTTTGTTTGTTTGTTTGTTTGTTTGTTTGTTTGTTTGTTTGTTTGTTTGTTTGTTTGTTTGTTTGTTTGTTTGTTTGTTTGTTTGTTTGTTTGTTTGTTTGTTTGTTTGTTTGTTTGTTTGTTTGTTTGTTTGTTTGTTTGTTTGTTTGTTTGTTTGTTTGTTTGTTTGTTTGTTTGTTTGTTTGTTTGTTTGTTTGTTTGTTTGTTTGTTTGTTTGTTTGTTTGTTTGTTTGTTTGTTTGTTTGTTTGTTTGTTTGTTTGTTTGTTTGTTTGTTTGTTTGTTTGTTTGTTTGTTTGTTTGTTTGTTTGTTTGTTTGTTTGTTTGTTTGTTTGTTTGTTTGTTTGTTTGTTTGTTTGTTTGTTTGTTTGTTTGTTTGTTTGTTTGTTTGTTTGTTTGTTTGTTTGTTTGTTTGTTTGTTTGTTTGTTTGTTTGTTTGTTTGTTTGTTTGTTTGTTTGTTTGTTTGTTTGTTTGTTTGTTTGTTTGTTTGTTTGTTTGTTTGTTTGTTTGTTTGTTTGTTTGTTTGTTTGTTTGTTTGTTTGTTTGTTTGTTTGTTTGTTTGTTTGTTTGTTTGTTTGTTTGTTTGTTTGTTTGTTTGTTTGTTTGTTTGTTTGTTTGTTTGTTTGTTTGTTTGTTTGTTTGTTTGTTTGTTTGTTTGTTTGTTTGTTTGTTTGTTTGTTTGTTTGTTTGTTTGTTTGTTTGTTTGTTTGTTTGTTTGTTTGTTTGTTTGTTTGTTTGTTTGTTTGTTTGTTTGTTTGTTTGTTTGTTTGTTTGTTTGTTTGTTTGTTTGTTTGTTTGTTTGTTTGTTTGTTTGTTTGTTTGTTTGTTTGTTTGTTTGTTTGTTTGTTTGTTTGTTTGTTTGTTTGTTTGTTTGTTTGTTTGTTTGTTTGTTTGTTTGTTTGTTTGTTTGTTTGTTTGTTTGTTTGTTTGTTTGTTTGTTTGTTTGTTTGTTTGTTTGTTTGTTTGTTTGTTTGTTTGTTTGTTTGTTTGTTTGTTTGTTTGTTTGTTTGTTTGTTTGTTTGTTTGTTTGTTTGTTTGTTTGTTTGTTTGTTTGTTTGTTTGTTTGTTTGTTTGTTTGTTTGTTTGTTTGTTTGTTTGTTTGTTTGTTTGTTTGTTTGTTTGTTTGTTTGTTTGTTTGTTTGTTTGTTTGTTTGTTTGTTTGTTTGTTTGTTTGTTTGTTTGTTTGTTTGTTTGTTTGTTTGTTTGTTTGTTTGTTTGTTTGTTTGTTTGTTTGTTTGTTTGTTTGTTTGTTTGTTTGTTTGTTTGTTTGTTTGTTTGTTTGTTTGTATGTTTGAAAGCTATGGACTCTTAAGCCAGTGAACCGATCTTGCTGAAATTTTCACAGTATATTACTGATGATCTGGAAGGAACAATAAGCTATATAATTTTAAAATATTGTAATTAGGCGTGACTTTTCCCATATAGAAGAAACTTTTATTTTAGGATATATATTGAACTAATGAAGCTAAAGACTTAAAAATTTGTGTGAAGCAATTCTCATAAGGAAATTTTTCAAAAAGTTTCAGTGATTAAGAGTTGCAATATCATTCATCCGATCCCCCTAACAAGTGGTGATAAGCAGAGATGCACATGAGCACTGACGATGGAAGAGTGGCGGCTTCCGAAAACAACGATATTCTGTTCTGATGTATGCGTTGAAAATTAATTTGATGTTGACTTTTATTTGTTCTTTGGAATGTTGATCACATCTAATTCTCTTTGAATTTAACGCTATGAATTTTAGTCTATATAATCATTATGTATTAAAAGGAACTTAGTTTGCAATAAGCATATTGAACTAAATAGCTTATGTTCAGCCAGTGCTGGCTGGACTTTAGCCAACCAAACCGGTATCTTTGTGTTGTTCTGCTTTAATTAGTGCTTTTTGACCGGGTGACGGGGAAGGCCAGCTCAGCTCTAGTGTGTCTTTGTGGTAAACTTCTAGCTTTCTGGTTATTCGTTTGGTAATGTTTTGATACTTGTGCACTCAGCAAAGTGTTTGTGCAAAGTTAGGAGTCCATTCACAATAAGTTGTATGAAAATTTTTGTGTTTCTTCTTTATTTATTTATTAAATGTTACAAATTATATCATAACTTAATTTAAACGAGAATAGTAACAAAGACCTTCACTCGAACCCACAACGTCAACTCCGTAGCCTATCGGTCACACTGTAGCCTATCACTATTTACTAGCAATCCGAGGCACCCGTGTTTTTTCTTTATTAATTGTCTTACATAGAAATGTTGTTTGGGTTGTACAGCCAGATGATGAAAGTACGAGTGGGTTTGTTTTGGGTAGATTAAATTTATTTCGTTTTAATGGAAATTATTACAACAATAAAAGGAAAGACTAAAAGTAGTTTTGCTAAAATCGACATGAAACAACAAGCCCTTTTAAGGTTTCATTTTTATTTGCTGTTGATATGTTTTTTTTTGTTTTTGTTTCGAACTTACAAACAGCCTCAGGGGACAAATCTGTACAACATCATTGGTTTTATTTTCTTTTTAAAACTCAAAGGACTAAAATGAAATGAAATTTTAAGTCCATCAAGCATAATATTACTTGGAAATAACGGGATAAAATTGACAAATGTGATGCTATTTTAATGGCCATTGTTTAAAGTCACATATAAAGAGGTCCGTATACACATACATACATATAAAAATTGGAAATAATACTGCAACAGATTTATCTTAAGCACATTTTCATTCTGTAGGTTTTTCTTACTTTGTTTGATTTGTCCTTAAAAAAGTTAAACTTTACAAGCACATTTGCTGTAGATGCAAGAAAAAACTAAATTCGGTTAATAGTATAGATTTAACTCTTTTTTTCTACAAACCGTTTGTACAATATAGCAATTTATGAACACCACTTTACATGAAATTTGTAAATTTAATCGTTACAACAACATCTGTTCGCAACAAATCAAATCATTAGTTTAAAAAAATTATGTTTCAGAGAAGCAGTAGATTTAACGGTGACAAAATATGCAGGTCTTTAGACATACATATTTCCATTTTATGCAAATATTTTCGCTCCAGTTCCCAAACTGAACTAAACTGTGAAACAGGTGAATAGCTAAAATATCTAATTACGATTAGAAGTCCTTATGCTAACTTTAGACGACATGCATTTTACCTCTGGCTTGTCAAATTTCCACTGCAAAAGTTATACATGCCGTGTATAACCTTTGCAGATGACTTTGTCAGATGACATTTACAGAAGCAAAGTCATATGAAAAATTTTAAATTAGAGTGTGTTCTATTTTCATCTGACAAGGCATCTGACATCAGCTGTATTGAATTATCAAAAGTGTGGTTTGGCTGACAAAATATTAAAAAGCATAGAGCGCTTTATACATATCGCGACCTTAGTATTGGCCCACCGACCATTTAAAAAAAATTGCGTTAAGAATAGGGTATATATATTTTGAATACCCTCTTTCAGAATCCAAAAACTGTTTCGCGAAATTGTTCATTCATTATGCTCGATATCATCATTTTTGATAATTTTTTTGTAAAAAAAAAATTCTTAAATAAAAAAATAAAAATCAGAAATCAAGTGAAATACCAAGTTTCATCAATATTAACTTTTTATTCCATGTAAATATCTTTTCTAATATCATTTCTACGCTTACTTTCAATAAAAAGTAGAAAATTTCATCTTAATAACAAGTTACTCAATACACAGCAGTTAGTATACACATGGAGCAACAAAAGCTATTTTTATAAATAAAATAAAAAAGTGGCTACTGGAGCACACAACAAAATGTTTTATTTTCAGTAAAAAGATATTAATTTCTAATCGGATTGATGAAAGTTCACAAAAATGTACATTTTTCTTCCAAACATATACCGGAAGCAGTGGTGAGCATACAAAAAAAATTCTATCGGATATATTTTGAGAAAACTTTTTGTAAATCTTCTTTGTTGTTTTTCTCCATTCCGACTTTTTGGCATATGGGGCAAAACAATACTAATGTCGCAATATATTTATGAAAATTGTGCAAAAACTCAGATGTTGTGAATTCTCAGAGGTTATGTCAGATGTAACTGCACATGTACGTGTGAAAGCAAAAATTATAAACCGTCTGCAAATCGGCAATTTTGACAAACATGCGAAGTTACATATGTCACACACATCTGACAAGCCATATGTAAAAAACATGTCGTCTAAAGTCAGCATTAGGTCAAAGCACACGAAAAGAAGAGTGTCGACTGCCAATGTTACAAAAAGCCAATAAGGGAAAAATTCTAGGTCTTTAAGAATAATATGCTAAAAATATACCTAACACATTATAAAATATGTATGTACATTAGGGCAATAACTTTTTTCACACTTTTTGCGAGCGCCAATCTATTCCATTTGTCAACCCATGAAACATATATATATATATATATATATATATATATATATATATATATATATATATATATATATATATATATATATATATATATATATATATATATATATATATATATATATATATATATATATATATATATATATATATATATATATATATATATATATATATATATATATATATATATATATATATATATATATATATATATATATATATATATATATATATATATATATATATATATATATATATATATATATATATATATATATATATATATATATATATATATATATATATATATATATATATATATATATATATATATATATATATATATATATATATATATATATATATATATATATATATATATATATATATATATATATATATATATATATATATATATATATATATATATATATATATATATATATATATATATATATATATATATATATATATATATATATATATATATATATATATATATATATATATATATATATATATATATATATATATATATATATATATATATATATATATATATATATATATATATATATATATATATATATATATATATATATATATATATATATATATATATATATATATATATAATAAAGAACTTTGGTTCTAAGATTTTTTTTATTTTAAGTTTCAGTTTTAATATAATATTATAAATAGATTAATTACTCTATTAGTTAATGCAAATATCGGGAGCAAACATTGTTGTTTCTGTGTAATATTTTAATTATTTATTTATTCAATTTTTCATTTTCTAATTCCTTAAGCACGTGCACTATTTTTGTTTTGTGATAATTTGTCGCGAGAGTTTTGTATTCTTGTACGCAATTTGTATTCAAATTAATTAAAAATTTTATTTTTTAAGGAATATGTATAAATAAATAGATTTTAATATATATTGTCCGAATCACAAACACTATGTTCTTGGTGCCACAAACAATTGACTTGTAAAACAGCTGATATCAGGTGTTTTGTCAGTTCAAAATAGAACACGCTCTAATTGAAAATTTTTACACTGTAAAAGCAGGCTGACATTTACAGAAGCAAATTTTCTTTGCTTTTACACACCATGTATGCATTTTGCAGTGTGAAATTTGACAAGCACACTTTAAAATACATAGTCTCTAAAAGTACCTTAAGCTAATACTATATTTATTAAGTCATGAGACATAAGACCATAATATTAACTGATAGACATACATACATTTTTAAGTTGTTTTTTAAACACCCATCGATTTGTGGATGAGAGACTTGAAGAAACCGAAATTAAAATTTTTTACAACCATTCTAATGTACATAAATGTCTAAGTGGTGTAAGTATGTTTGTGAAAAATAAGTGGCAAAACAAAACCTCCCCATGTTTGCACAGCTTAACGCCTTCTAATGATGATGACGAGAATACTAAATGACACAGGCTCAAAAACTTTATCTCTGACACTGCAACCCCTGTACCCTTTTATGGATTTGTTATCTAGTATAAAAACAAGTTGCCAAAGCCCAGTAAACAATTTTATTATATAATAATAATAAGTTCACATTTCAACAAGGATGTTTTTTCACGGAACGGGCTTTTTAGTACCCTTATACGCGAGACAGCCGGCGTAGCTGGTTCAGCCGGCTAAATTTCCTTGCAGGTAAATGGGTAATTTTGTATTTTTTATTGCAAAAATAATTTTTTTATTAATTTCAAAATTTTTTCGCAACTGTAAAATGGGTATGGGATAGTGCACGACTTTTCGATTTAGACACGCTAGACCCCGCAATTTTTTGAGTTGCGGAAAAAATGCATGAGCCGAAAAAGTGTGGTGGTTGAGGGGGTGGATTAGTGTATTTATATTAAATACAATGAGCCATTCGACGAAATACATTTCTGCTTTTGTTTTGTTGTTGTACGATTGAAACTGGATATTAAACATGTGGATGAGTGAAAAGCCAATTGTTTTGTTTAATTTTTTTTTGGCATTGCAAAAGTATTTATTTTGGTTTTGCTCATGTACGAAACGATTAAAAATATTTTAAGTTTGTGTATTCGCATGAAACGTTTGCGAAAAGTTTCGTTTGTTTGTACACTCTTTGGTGTACGGAACACTAAAAAGGAAGCCCTAATAAAAACTAAGCCGTTATACATACATACACACATACATACATACATGCATACATACATACATACATATATATATATATATATATATATATATATATATATATATATATATATATATATATATATATATATATATATATATATATATATATATATATATATATATATATATATATATATATATATATATATATATATATATATATATATATATATATATATATATACATACATACATACATACATACATACATACATACATACATACATACATACATACATACATACATACATACATACATACATACATACATACATACATACATACATACATACATACATACATACATACATACATACATACATACATACATACATACATACATACATACATACATACATACATACATACATACATACATACATACATACATACATACATACATACATACATACATACATACATACATACATACATACATACATACATACATACATACATACATACATACATACATACATACATACATACATACATACATACATACATACATACATACATACATACATACATACATACATACATACATACATACATACATACATACATACATGCATACATACATACACACATACATACACACTTACTGTTAAACCATAAAGTCAGCCAACCAGCCAGTCAATAAGATATAAAGATAAATAATAAGTGTAAGTAATGCTTGTAATCCACTAAGTGTGCCACAATTTTACAGTCAGGTTAGGTGGAAATTCTTTTAACAGTCACATTTTACTAGCTGATACTTTTATATCGGGATAATACTGATGTTAACAACTTAATAATAACTTATAGTTGATTCGTTTGTGCAAGAATGAATGCTTCAAAAATGTGTTCAAATAATGTGTTACTACTTGTGTATACATTTACGTGTTTGTATGTATGTATGTTTTTTTTATTCGTGGGATGAAAATCATCGAAAGACTCTGGCAGTGGTGGTGTTTGCTAGAAGTGCGAGATTTTAACACGCTAAAAACACCCCTTCACACTGACCCAAGTGCTCCCCGTGGTACTACCGCAAGGTTCTACGTCACGGGGTGGGAAAGGTTCTAGACCCTAAATCTTAACTACATGGATTCTTCTGCGAATCTCTTCTAACCTACGAAGTTCCAATAGAACCAATTTCACAAAATTACAAACATACGTCCAGTTATACAAAGATTCCAACATGATTGGAACGATGTTGTCCGGTCAAATACTTCGCCCTAAGAATACTTCTAAATACGCTTCTAAATCGTAGACAGATGAAGAACACATGTTCGGCATCTTCCGCGACATTGCCACCACAACTCGGACAAAACGGAACACTGTCATATCTGAAACGGTACAAGTACGACCTAAAACAACCATGTCCAGTCAAAAACTATGTCATGTAGAAGTTCAAGTCGCCGTGTCTTCTGGATAACCATATCCTAATGTCAGGTATCAGTCCATCTTCCCTTGTCAGTCGCCACCCGAACACATCCTTAAAATTTCAGAAAGCTACTTAGCTGAGCGAAAATTTGTTGTTACAGAAGGTAATTTTCTAAGCCCTCCGCAACTCATTGAAGCCGGAGTTCCTCAAGATAGCATCCTCGGTCCTGTATTATATCTGATATATGCCTCTGACTTACCGGTAAGCAGTAACATACTCATATCAACATTCGCTGATGATACAGCTTTTCTAAGCGTTCACAAAAGCCATCAAGAAGCTTCCCGCAAACCGCAAGATTATATACCCCAGTTGGAACAATGGCTACAACAATGGCGGATAAAAATTAACGAACAAAAATGTCTACACATTACTTTTACATTGTGCAGAGAAACCGGCCCATCTATACAAATAAATAACCAAACTGTACCTCAACACACTGAAGTAAAATATTTCGGTGTTCATCTTGATCGTCGTCTTACATGGAAGTCCCACATAAATGTAAAGGGGACCCAAATGAAATTAAAAGCAACTCAAATGATTTGGCTGATTGGAAGGAACTCCACTCTAAGCCTAGACTCTAAACTTATTCTATACAACTCCATTCTAAAACCAATATGGTCCTACGGAATCCAGTTATGGGGCACTGCCTCGGCATCAAATGTAAAAAAAATTCAAAGGCAACAAAATAAAATACTCCGTACGATTACAGTAGCCCCATGGTATGTCAGAAACAAGCGAATTCATAAAGATCTAGATGTGCCGCTGGTTAAGACAGTGTTTTCTAAACACGTAACAAGATACATAAAAAAACTTGAGTTGCATCCAAATCCCCTAGCCCGAAACATCATTAACTTTAGAGGCCACACTCGGCTGAGAAGGAAGGACACCCTTGCTCTTAGCCGAACACGAGAGATGTAAACAACCAACAGCTGAAACAAATATTTTTGTCTGGCATTGGCTGGACTTAAAAATTTAAATTTTAGAGTTAAGATTTGATTGCTTAATGTTAGTTCATTTTTATTAAAGGTACAATAAATAAATATAACCGAAAAAACATGCTGTTTTCTCAGGAACTGTAAGAGCTACGGACCTGAAATTTACACAGAGTATGTAAAACGTTGGGCGCTCCAACAACAAATATATGACAATTAAAAATTAAAGGGTGTTCTAAAGCGACCAACGAAACATATTGAAATTTTAATGTAATATACAGACACTTATACATATATAGATACATACTTTTAATTTTCAAAGTTAGTGTTAACTTGTGTAGTCTGTAAACTAGACTACACCAATTGACACTGATATTTAAAACAATAAAAATTAAAGGGTGTTCTATATGTTAGTGCAATTTTGACTATGTAATTTAGACAATTTGCTGTATCTTGGAAACCATAAGAGGCAAACTCTTGAAATTTTGAAACACGATAAAACTATGAAATTCTAAAATTTAATAAAAAGTCAAAACGAAAAATCGCCGATTGAATTATTTATTTATTTATTTATTCAATTCAGTAATAACAAAGTCTAAAAGGCCGAAGATTTATTACATAAGGATAGCAATAATAGACTACAATAGTACTCTATTAATACAGTGCTATATAAATATATATATATATATATATATATATATATATATATATATATATATATAAAAAACAAGTAATACTACTAAAGTAGATAAAATTCAGTCTCATTCGCTTAGTAAATACCTAAATATGAATACGTATGTACACAAATATAGGGATTAGTTTCATGGCTCCCCAGCCTTAAACACAATAATAAAAAAAAATTTAATACTGATGACAATAACAACCAAGGTCCATCTAAGTAGTGGTCGGCAAGTTTGACAGATTCGAAAGAAATTCTAGTAGTTTTCGACGATATGCATAAACCGACAAAGAAAAATGTCTTAAGTTAATAGGCAAACTGTTAAAAGATCGCGCAACACGAATGATTTTTCAAAAACATAGCAAGCTATTTGAGGAATAATAATCTGTGGATTTCTTACTGACCGGGAGAAGGCAAACCTATTACAAAGGGTGATTGGATTGCCGTTCCTAATGACACCATAGAAAAGAACCAGATTCCTAAACTCAAGAAAATTTAGCAGCAGCCTAGAAACTGGCATACATATTCAGAGATATGGTCACGAAAACCAATATTGTATGCGAAACGCACTATTATATTAACAATCGTTTAAGTCTTGACAAGTTGGTTCAATTAGCACCCGAAACAGCATCAAGCCCATACAGAACAAGGGGCATTAATAATGATTGAGCCAGTCTCTTTCTAATGTAGAGCGGTAAAAACAAGTTTGTCGAGAATAGCCTACGCAAGATTCCAAAGATCTTAACGTGCAAAGAGTTTAAATGTGGAATAAATTAAAGCCTATTATAACACCCAACACCAAAAGGCTGTCAACAAATTCGATAGCGATTCCATCTAAGCTTATATCAAAATCGAAATCAAAACGTGAAGATCTACTAAAACCGATAGCTTTTTTTAGCAATATTTAAACGAAGCGAATTAGAAAGAGCCCATTGCAGAACGTTGTCTAAACCAAAATTAATATTGCTTTCAAGCACATCAGAGAAATCACGTTCACACTTAAATAGTAAGAAAACGTCATCTGCATATATAAAAGCTCTACATATACATAATAAACAATAGCAGGCCCAGAACTGATCCCTGAGGAACACCTGCATCAAGTGATTTGATATTTGAGTTAGTTTCACTAACAGAAACCAATTGGGACCTACCATTCAAGTAAGACCAGATAAGTTTACAAGCCGATATAGAAAAACTAAATTCGTTTCTAAGTTTAATAACCATTTTACAATGGTCAATAGAATTAGAGGCTTTAGATATATCAAGAGAAACTACCACACAAAGCTCATCAACGTTAAGGCCTTCGCTAATAAGGTCAGTCATACATAGAATTAAGGAAGTTGTATTGTATCCAGGACGAAAAGCAAACTGTGATTCATAAAGAGATGGTAGAACTTTATCGGCTAATTGTAACTTCAACAGATGTTCCACAACCTTGGACAGGGCAGGAAGGATAGAAATAGGTCTAAGATCCTCAGGTCCATGAACCACCTTCGACTTAGGGATAGCTACAACACGTGCTGTCTTCCAAGCCGTGGGAAAAACAGAAGTACTAAAAATATTATTAATAAAGGAAAGAAAATTACCAGATAAGTAAGGGTAAATGAGTTTAATAAATTTAATGGATATATTGTCAACACAAAGTGCATTAGACTTAAGCATACGCAAGGCTTGAAAAACTTCTGGTTCAGTTACACATCGGAAAGAAAATCTCGAATCAGTATCAACAAACTCTCCAAAATAAAATGAGTCATAATTACTACAATTGCTACTACAGTAGAGGTGGAAAACTATCGATAGTGTCACTATCGAAAATTTTCTATATTTTTTTAAAAAACATATCGATATATCGATTCTAAACTATCAAAAGTTAGAAAACTATCGATATATCGACGATACTATCGTGATACTATCAAAGTTTTATAGTTCTCTGAGAATGCACTAAATATATGTATGTAAAAATGCTAATGAAAAGGGTTTTAAACAAAACAGAACATTATTTCGTAGCTCTATAAATAACAAAACTAAAATCCTTGTAACATTTCAATATAAGAAAAATGTGTGAGTTCAGTGATTTTTAAGTCCAATTTAACTAACTGATGATCGTTGAAAATAATGTCTAGTACAACAATAGTAGTAGATCATTTACTATCGATAGCGGGAAAAAATATCGATTGTTTTCAAATAATAATCGATTGCAGAATAAAAATATCGATAGTCACAAAAAAATGTTAATATCGATACCATCGATAGTGCCATCGATAGTTTTCCACATCTATACATGCATTTAAAAATTTGCACGACTTTGGGTGCTTATAAGCGAGAAATGCATTTATAAAAACTCGCTTATATGCATCGGTAGTGCTTATAAAAAAACTCGCTTATATGCTTCAGTGGTGCATGTATAAAAAAACTATAATGAGTAAACAAAATCCCAAATTTTGTTTTGAAAGCCTCGTACGCAGTTCCGCCTGAATTTAAGGTTCAAAATTTTCAGTTACTTCTACCAAAATTCATTTAAATTTCTTAATTACAATATACAAAACACAGAAATTTATTTACAAGACGAACAAAATGTCAAAAATGCCTTGAAAAACAATTGTCTGAACATTAATTTTTGTTTCAGTTGACAGAAAAAATATTTTCACTAACCCTTCGTCTGCACGTAGCAATTTTTATTGCCGGTAATTGTCAAATTCCATATGGAAAATTACACTATTTTGTTAATTAGTATTTTCTAAATGAAGATTGACCATTTCAGTAATAAAAACTGCTACGTGGAGACGTGTGGTAATATATTCAAAATCGTTTTATAGCTCTCATATCCCTGAGTAAAAACAATCTCACAGGTATCCTCACAGGCCATTGCAGACTGAGAAAATACCTTAACAGACTTGAGAGGCGTTGAGAGTAAAAGACTATGCAGATTCTGTGATTTTAAGCATGAAACTCCAGAGCATATTCTGATGGACTGTAATGCGTTATGCCACAGAGGATATAGCCAATTGGGCAAGCACCTATGGGAGGATCCGGAATAGCCAACACTAGAACCCCTGGCAATCTTAAGATTCCTCAGGAGAGTAGGTTTAGATGAGGTGCTCTAGCACCTGGCAAGGTATACAATATATCATCTTCGGTCGCAGTGTCCTGTGTTTCCCGTTTAGTCTAAATACATTCATTCATTCATGGTAATAGATATGACATCCCTGTATTAGACAAAAATGTTTAGCGGCCCACCAACTTGCAAATAATTTTGAAATTTTTCGTATTGTACAATAATATCGCCAATGTGTATGTCGAAGGTGGCCCAATATATTGGAAAATATCAAAAGACTTTTGGTTTTTATTGTACAACCACAACAATTGTGTGATGTAGTGGCAACATTGTTCTGTGTTATGTTTACTTTTTACTGTCAAAAATTTTTTTAAAATATTGTGCAGTTTATTGCATAGTATTAATAATATGTACAATAACATATGCAGTAATATTGTATAATGGATGCAATGTTGTGAACTAAGTATTCATAACCAAATAGCGCTGTCCACCTCCTTAGAAAGCTCTAGATTAAAAAAAATTTTTAAACAAATAGTTATTTACTGCCTTATTTATAAAAGGTTTATTTGACAACTATTGTATAGATAATTGTTAAATAAGCTCTTAATAAACATAAAATATTTTTTATAAATAATACCGTTAGTTTATTGGACAGCAAATGCATGTTACAAACTTTGCAATATATGTCTTCAAACCACATGAATCACTTCGGCATAGTTTTTTGCATAAGAATCGACCAAAGGCTGAAAATAGATTGTTGACGCAGTTGCGTACTTCATTCCATGTCACATATTTGATCTTGTTATAGGCAATATTTGAAGTAAAATTATATTCGAAAATAATAGCCGTATAAAATAGAGCTTATGAAAACAGATTGATGTATGTTTTAAACATTGGTAATTCAATAAAAAGTTGATAACAAAAAAAAAATTTGCTAAAAGCATTAATTATCCTAGGCATACAAGCGTAATATCCGGAAATGCACAAGTATGTTTGTGCAGTTTGGTAGATTTTGAAACAAAATACTCTTCGCAATATCTTTTTAAGATAAAAATGTTTAATTAGCTTTTATGTCAAAGCCAAAATAAAACTCTTGACAAAAAAAGCGCCAATTAAGCGCTTTATTAAAAAAGGCGCTAAACTGGCAACTCTAAATGGATGGGCCGCTTTAGTGATTTTTCACTTCAACTGCGTACTACCAAATAAAAAAATGCTCAAAAATTCATTTCACTTTGTTATTTTACACGTACTTTTTATTAAATTGTGAAAGAACTTTTTGTTTGCTGCTGAAAAATTGGTGCAGAAATATTAATTTTTGGAAAATGTACTTAACATGTACCGTGCATATATGAGTATTTTTTAATACATTTTGAAAAGATTTTTATTACTTTACAAACAAACAAAAATATCCTAAAATTTTCTAACAAAATTTTTATTTTTATTCATTTCAAGTAAATTTATTGTTTAATATCCAAATTATATTCAAATATTTCTATTATTAATTAAAAAATGTTGTTCTAAAAAAGGTTGTTCTCATGTTTTATGTAGTTTTACATGCATGTTGTTGTTTTTACTAAGATTGTATGAATGAGATAGTCAATTAGAAACCACGTTAGAAAATAAGATTTGCTTTCTCTTTCATACAATCTTCGTAATGTTGTTGTATAGTGACGGGTCTAGTTAGTTGCCTATGTCGTCGCTTGACTTTTCTTAAGCTAAGAGCCCACCATCGGCGCAATGTACCGATTTTCATCGCAATTCATGTACCGATAATGTGAACACACATTACTTTAGCAAATGCGACAATCTGGGCCGAAATCGTGCTGAGTATAAGCAATCAAAATCAGGATTGATGCGCCGATAATGTGAACACCCTTGTGCACAATGACGAGCAATCAAATTTTTAATTATGCACCGATTTTCATCGGCCACTTGTGCGCCGATCAAAGTCGACAATCAGCGCCGATACCCAGGCATGGTAAACGGTATTTTTAGATAGCACAATCGGACCAATAAAGTTTTACTTTTTCAACTTAATATTACTAAAAATAAAATTTTTAATCTATTATTCGTATAAATGAAATCATATTTATCTTTATTTCTACTATTGAACAAAAGAAATTGCAATTGAACAAAAGAAATTATAACTAAACAAACTTAGCCACTCCTGCTCAGAAAACATTTGTTTACGAAACAAAAAGAATAAAAAGGAAAATGATGTAAGTTTTCATTAAAATTTATTTATGAGTCATTATTTGTGAAGCGGACAAGGCAAAGAAATTTTTTAATATTTGGCATGCCTACACTTTTAGTAGATATGAATGGGTGTGCCAAATATTTTTTTTGCATGATGTATATTTGTCGCGTTATGGGGTGCTAAAGTGTTGCCGTTTCTGAAAAATTATTTTTTAAATTATTGTTTCGAAGTAGAAAAAAATAAATAATAAATAAGATAGATGTTTCTTATAGGAAATCGTCTGATCTTTTAGAAAAAATAAAATTAAAAAAAAAATTTCAGGTGCGAAACCGGAAATAACCAATTGAAAATAAAATTTGTTAAGTGTCGACATGTTTTATTTTTTTTTATTTCCTTACCAAAATTAGCCTAGGTGTCCTCATTATACCGTAAAAGTTTGATAATGTGATCTCCATAAGTTTAAAAGTTATGCAAAATTTCTTTACATGAACCCCACCTTTTGGTCATTGTTGTGGAGAATAGAAATAAGATATCGTGTAAACCTTTCGTTTTAAGTATTTTGTGTGTTCAGTATTTTATGTAAGACTCCACGAGAAATAATTTCATGGAACATTTTAACCCTGTAGCGCTTCGCGGAATGGGTCTTTTTTTACCCTTCCTTAAAGAGGGACAGAAAGCTTCCCTTCGGGGGCGCGATAGCGGGCTGGAATATCCTACAAAAAATTTTTTCATAAAATTTTATTATGAGTCTTAGAAGACAATAAATTTCTAAACTCAAGTGGAATGCCAGAAATCATTTTTTTCTACTTCGAAACAATAATTTAAAAAATAATTTGTCAGAAACGGCAACACTTTAGCACCCCACAACTCGAAAAATATACATCATACAAAAAAATATTTGACACACCCATTCATATCTACTAAAAGTAGAGGTATGCCATATATCAAAGAATTTCGGAAAAAAAATGTTTGCCTTGTCCGCTTAACAAATAATGACTCTTATGTATGTGTATGTAATTATTACATATTTTAATTGTTCCGTTTTTAACCTTTTAACGCCTTATCTTTACGGACATAGCAGTTTTCTGTTTTTGAGAGTAATCCATTCCAAAAGTAGCACTGCGTCTACCAACAAGAAAATAAACAAAAGCATATGAATAAATTTGCCCAATATAGAACGATAGTGTTACCGAATTGAAACAATTATTGTCGCAATTTGGTTTTGCCTGATATGAGCCGAAAAAGATTGTAACTATATGCGACGATAATGGGACCACCCAAAAATAAATTGTGCAATGTTTTGAATTGTGTGCCAATATATCGCGACCTTAGTATTGTTTTGGCCCACCGACCATTTTTAACAAAATTGAGTTAAGTATGGGATATATATTTTTTGAATGCCCTCTTTCAGAATTTCAGAAATTGTTCCTGGTTTCTGAGATATCAAGCATTCATTGTGCTCGATATCATCATTTTTGATAAATTTTTTGTAAAAAAAAATATTTTTTTTTTAAATAAAAAAATCAGAAATCAAATAAAATACCAAGTTTCATCAATATTAACTTTTTATTCCATATAAATATCTTTTCTAATAATATTTATACGCTTATTTCCAATAAAAAGTAGAAAATTCATCTTAATAACAAGTTACTCAATACACAGCAGTTAGTATACATATGGAGCAACAAAAGCTACTTTTTACAAATAAAATAAAAAAGTGGTTACTGGAGCACAAAACAAGATATTTTACTTTCAGTAAAAAGATGTTAGTTTCCAATCGGATTGATGAAGATTCACAAAAATGTACATTTTTCTTCCAAACATATGACAGAAGTAGTGGTGAGAATACAAAAAAATTCTATCGGATATATTTTGAAAAAACTTTATGTAAATGTTCTTTGTTGTTTTTCTCCATTCCGACTTTTTGGCATATGGACTAAACCAATACTAAGGTCTCGATATGACGACAAAAATTGTTACAAATTGTGCCATGTGCGACGATAGTCAGATCTGGGCTTTAGTGGGTGCCAAATTTGTATGAAAACTATTACGTTGTCGATCGCTTGGATTGTCGATAGACTTGTCATGCTGAAAATGCAAGCGAGCGATAGCGGTCGATATCGTGGGTTAAGCCCAGATCCCACTATCGTCGCACATGGTACAATTTGTAACAATTTTTTATCGTCCTATATCGGCACACAATTCTAAACATTGCACAATTTATTTTTGGGTGGTCCCATTATCGCCGCATATTGTTACAATCGTTCTCGGCTCATATCGGGCAAAACAAAATTTCGACAATAATTGGTTCAATTCGATCACACTATCGTTCTTTATTGGGCAAATTTATTCATATGCTTTTGTTTATTTTCTTGTTGGCAGACGCAGTTCTACTTGTGGAATGGATTACTCTCAAAAACAGAAAACTGCTATGTGAGTATAGATAAATATATTATGGCGTAAAAAGGTTAAAAACGGAACAAGTAAAATATGTAATATTAACATACACATACATAAATAAATTTTAGTGAAAACTTACCGCACTTTACTTTTTATTCTTTTTGTTTCGTAAGCAAATGTTTTCTGAGCAGAGGTGGCTAAGTTTGTTTAGTTATAATTTCTTTTGTTCAGTTGCAATTTCTTTTGTTCAACAGTAGAAATAAAGATAAATATGCTTTTCATTTATATGAATAATAGATAAAAATTTTTATTTTTAGTAATATTAAGTTGAAAAAGTAAATTTTTATTGGTCCGATTGTGCTATTTCAAAATACCTCTTACCAAGCCTGGGTATCGGCGCTGATTGTCGACTTTGATTGGCGCACAAGTGACCGATGAAAATCTGTGCACAATTTGATTGCTCGTCATTGTGCACAAGGGTGTTCACATTATCGGCGCATCAATCCTGATTTTGATTGCTTATACTCAGCACGATTTCGGCCCAGATTGTCGCATTTGCTAAAATAATGTACGTTCACATTATTGGTACATGAATTGCTATGAAACTCGGTACATTGCGCCGATAGTGGGATCTTAGCTTTAGGCTATAAGTATAACAAGTGCAATAACAATCAAGAAAAAAAATTTATTTATTTGTTTTTATATTTTGCGATATCTAACTACATTTTGTATAAGGGATTTTATTTTTATACAAGTGAAACATTTGAAAGTGGCACCACTGAAATATGCACTTCTATAACAAAATGTCAGCTGGTGAGCTGTCGCTGCCGCTTTCAAAATAATTAATTAGGTGGCTAAAGGGCGACAAATGCAGCTAGCGACATTTGAAGTCGCGTAGCCTACTGTGGTGAATTTGGATTAATGCATTAGTTTAATTTGACCACACGACAAAAGTAGCATGTACAATAACCAGTAGTCGTGTATCTGTGAAAATAATAATTTTTGTATATACACATTTATTCTATTTTTGACATTTTGCAGTCGGTAGCCGTGGTGAATGCGGCTAATGCTTTAATGCCAGCCATACACTACACAAGTTCAGTGCTCAAGTCTGGCACTGCGTAAACGAAACTAGTGATACACACTATACAAGTAAACTGTGCAGTTTTTTATTTTAAAGATACAGCGAAGAAGACACCATGTGCTAATACAGCGCTATTTTATTACTTGCTATACAAATAAAAAGAAAACAAAGACAAAAAAATTCACTTTTTTAAATCAATTTTTCGTAGACTTCGACTTTTATGATTTTCTTGCTGTAATCGGTGCTTTCAACATGCCATAATGCAAACGATTCTCCGTATAATTCTACAAACTTTTTCCAGAACATATTTTCTGCGCTATTTTTTGTTTTTAACTCTTCAAAAATCGCGACACAACTGAGCGTTTGCAACATACACTACACAAGTTCACTGTACAGTTTTAGAAACTTGAGCAAATATCAAATGCGTAAATAGCACAAACACCGCCATACACTGCACAAACGCACTGTACAGTGTCAGACTTGTGCAGTGAACTTGTGTAGTGTATGGCCGGCATAAGCTAAGTTGGCGACAGCTACGGCGGTGGTCGTGTAGTCGTTTAGCCTGCTGTCGTCTAAGTGTTTATAGCTTAACGCAAGACATAAAGAACACAGTGAATATCAATATCTATCAAATGAAATACAGCTCTAAGAGTAACAGTATGAATTAATTAAAGGTAGATGATATTCAATTCTGGACTGCAAACCACTGACCTTACACGAGTGGTCTAAGCGGTAGAGAACTCTGTAGAGATTAGCGAGAGCTATCGAAACATGTCATTTCATTCACATTTATCTCTAAATATATACAGTATTTTTCGGTTAATTGCACATCAAAATTTGCACAACTTTTTGTTCAATTAACCGGGGAACCAATTAGCCGATACCCGCTTAATTGAACAATTCGTTCAATTACAAGAATCCCATTTAATTGAACAGTTTGTTCAATTACAGAAATCACGCATAATTGGAACTACTAATGAATTAAAAGAAATCGCATATGTGCACTTTAAGTTTTTTTTACCTTAAACGAAAAAAATGCAAGTAACAGAAAAAAATGTACATATATGTGTATACGCAGGTATTTACTATTGTAGGTACATATGTACTATTAAATGCACTATTTATGTGCACATTAGTTTTACAAAAAAATAAAATTTAGTAAAATAAAATTAGTAGAGATGCCACCCAGTGTTTTTCACAAATGATGTCAAATATGTATGTGCAAAAATGCCAGATTATTTTTCAATAATAATGCAATTAACCGGGTAAAAGTAAGAGGAAATTTATTTTTGATGACATGTATTTTGAACCAATTAATCGGGAAAATCAATTAACCGGGTTCAATTATCCGATGAAATTTACATGTGTTTTCGTATGCAATATTTTTTTGCCCGACCATGTGGTTCAATTAAGCGTGGAAACCAATTAAACGTAGGGTCAATTAACCGAAAAATACTGTATATAATTTAATTGAAAAATCAAATTAAAAACCGAACTCAAGCCAAAATTATTAAATTTCTTTTATATAAGCGAATATAGTCCGACTGAAACTGATAACTTAATTGTTATGCTTTAAACACATTCACCACAACAGGCCAGACGAATACACAACTTCCAATTTCGCTAGCTACATTTGTCGCCCTGTAGCCAGCTACTTAAGTATTTTGAAAGCGGGAGCGATATCTTGCCAGCTGACATTTTGTTATAGAAGTACATATTTCAGTGGTGCTACTTTCAAATGTTCGACTTGTATAAAAATGAAATCGCTTATTCAAAATATAGTTAGATGTCGTAAAATTTAAAACGAATAAATTTTTTCGTTTAATATCTCTTGATTGTTACTGCACTTTTAATAGTTATATTTTTTGATGTTCTCTTTGTTAAATAAAATAGAATATTGACGAAGTTAAGGGTATCAGCATCGTTGAAAACTTAAAAATCAATCATGAGGTAGTAGTCTTTTTAACCTTAAAATTTCAAAGTAAATTTTTTCGGAGGATCTCTCTTGGCTCTGGAGTTACGGGAATCAAAACTTTAAGTTTTTATTGGCAATAAATCCTAGAATTAATAACAGATATAAGTGAAATGGGTATGACGCTAAAGTTCTGTAAAATACCTTCCTACTGGTGTATAAATTTCTGAAATCTATTTACCCATTTCGTGTGGAATCCACCTTTAAAATTTTGATATCTGAGTTCAAGCAGAATCACCGTTACCATAAAAACTAGTCGATACAACGGTACAGAACCATGTATCCACTTTTATAGAGAACCTTCCATGCTTTTATTTGGTGTATTTTTGAAACCTGTCACAAATGAAATACATAAGTTATGGTACCTTAAAAATGAGTTTATGAGTTAACTTATTTTTAAAATCTCATTTTTATAGTGCCATAACTTACGAATTACACCGATGACAGCTTCCAATTACATATCAAACTAAATCTTGGAAGGTTCTATATTAAACTAAATAAACGCTTAAGTACCGATGTATAGGTCAGTTTTTAAGATAACGGTGCTTTTACGCGAAAAGTCATATAAGAATTATTTTAAATTCCATTTTGCTCCCAATGGGTTAATGGATTTAGAAATGTTGTAGACAGGTGCAAAGGCATTTTAGAGCTCCTTGAAATGATTCCTATATCGTTTATATCTGTAGTATATTGTAGTAGCTATGATCAACAAATAAATTAAGTAAAGTGCGACTTTGGCTCGCACACGAAGGATTCCGTACGAATACACATATGTATATACCTTTTTGTTTTTTTTGCCCCTTTTGTAATTTTGGCAGTTTTTTCGTTGTGCTTTCTTGTTTAATTTTAGTTTTTTATTTTTTAAGTATTTTTCGTTGTTTTTTGGCTTTGGCGCTTTTTCAATTTTCGTGATTTTTTTCATTTTTATCTGCCGATTTTTCGTTTTTTGCAATTTTTTTGTTTTTGCCAATTTTTTTAGTTTTGTCAATTTTTTGGTTATGGCATTTTTTAACGGTTTCACTTTCTAACGATATTTTTAGTTTTAGCTTTTAGTTTTTAGTTTTTTTCAATTTTGGCTCTTTTTTCGTTTTTGGCGATTTTTTAGTTTTAGCGATTATTTTTTGTTTTGAACCTTTTTTTTCGTTTCGGCAATTTTTTTTGTTTTAAGCGATGTTTTTAGTTTTGGCGCTTTTTTTTTTGTTTTTGCGTTTTTTATTGTTTTTGTGATTTTTTTCATTATTGGCGATTTTTTCATTTTTTGATGATATATTTCGTTTTAGCGATTTTGTAGTGCTTTTTTCGTTTTGACGACTTATTTCGGTTTTTGACGTTTTTTTAGTATCTTTTTAGTTTTGGTGATATATTGCGTTTTACCGTTTTTTTTATTTTGGTGCTTTTTTCCTTTAAGCGCTTTTTTATTTTAGCGTTTTTTTCGTTTTGAAATTTTTTTAATTTTGGATTTTTTTAGTTTTAGCGTTTTTTTTTTAAATTTCAAGATTTTACATTTTACGGTTTCCAAGATACAGCATTGTCTAAATTACATAGTCAAAATTACCCTTTAATTTTTATTGTTTTAAATATCGGTGTTATTTCTACACTCATAGAAAAATGTATCATCGCATTGATGACGCCCTATCATCTGAATTCTGACATCAATGCTATGACAAATGTCATCAATACAACGAAAACTGACATCAATCTAATGACAAACGTCATTATAGAATTTGGTCATAGTTTAAGTGTCATCAATGCTATGATTGGAATGACATCAATACGATGTCACTTATTATATATTATTAAATTGTAAAATATGTATTAGAGAAATAAGTAAACAATGTTATAATGTTTGCAGCTTGTATTTTAAAACAAATGTTATTGTTTTATTTTTTATTTTTGTGTTTAAACACATTTTTAAAAAAGTTAAAAAACATGACATTGCATTGATGTACACTTATCATCATTACTATGACAGATAAAATACGCAAGATCTTTTAAAAACCAAGCCAGTACAGCATACGTACACAAGAAAAACGTTGAAACAAGCAATAGTATGACACCTTTTCATTATATTGATGTCACATAGTCATCACATGTCATCAATATCAAATAGAATGAGCGCGAAGAGAGTAAAGTGTGGAAAAACAACAAAAACATACTCTTGACACAAATGAAATAAAAGAAGTTTTCGCAGAAAATATTCTGTTCGTTTGTTCTAGATCAGTTGTGTTTTTAAAGTTAATTAAATAGTACCGCGTGTGTTTTTGTGAGTGAAATTTATAAGTATAAATATATACATACATATTTTTAATTATTTGTTATAAGTTGATTGATTACACTTTTTGTTTGTTTTTGAAGTTGATTTGCATTTTTATTTTTGTTGTTATTTGTTGTTGCCTTCCTACTACTTGTGGAGAAAAAGAAAAAAAGAGTAATTATATCAACTTAATAACTAGCAAAGCAAAAGTGGATAGAAAAAATAATAAGTAATATAATAAAAGTGAAAATTTTTTATAAGAAATAATATAAGAATATAATAAATTTTTATTGTAATAAAAACATAATTATATTGTAGTTTTTATTTATTTCGCCATAATATCAATTATAGTTTATCAAAGATGATTAATGACAGCTGATGTAAAAGTTAACATCACAATGATGTAAAGTGTCATTGGGTCAAAAATGAAGACACTTGACATAGTATTGATGTCAAATTACATCAGCGTTACGACGCGGTTTCTATCAGCGACAGTATATTGATGACATTTTAACATAAAATTGATGTCAATTCGTCCTTTCTCTGATGTCGGTGTGTCATTGCATTGATGATAGATTTGTCATCATAGGTATTGATGACCAGCTGATGTAAAGATTGACATCACCGTGATGTTAAGTGTCATGGGGTCAAAAATGAAGACACTTGACATAGCATTGATGTCAGATTACATCACGGTTATGACGCTTTATCTATCAGTGTACACACTACACCAATTAGCACTTACTTTGAAAATTTAAAGTGTCTATATATAAGTGTCCGTATATTACATTAGTATTTCAACATGTTGCGTTGCTCGCTTTAGAACACCCTTTAATTTTTAGCTGTCATATATTTGTTGTTGTAGCGGCCAAAGTTTTACATATTCTAAGCACCCTTTAATTTTTAGCTGTCATATATTTGTTGTTGTAGCGGCCAAAGTTTTACATATTCTGTGAAAGTTTCAGGTCAGTAGGTCTTACGGTTCCCAAGATACAGCAGATTGTCTAAATTACATAGTAAAATCACATTAACTGATAGAATAACCTTTAATTTTTATTGTTTTAAATATCGGTGCTAATTGGTCTAGTCTATTCTACAGACTACACCAATTAACACGAACTTTGAAAATTTAAAGTGTCTATATATGCATATTGCATTAGTATTTCAAAATTTTTCGTTGTTTGTGAAAATTTCAGTTCCATAGCTCTTACGGTTCCCGAAAAAACATTACATTAGTATTTCAACATTTTTCGTTGCTCGCTTTAGAACACCCTTTAATTTTTAACAGTCATATATTTGTGAAAATTTCAGGTCCGTAGCTCTTACGTTTCCCGAGAAAACAGCCTGTGACAGACAGACGGACAGCGTAGCGAAAACAATAGGGTTCCTTTACACTTTGGTGTATCGGAATCCTAAAAATTAAAGTTTTGAACTCTGTAAGTCCAGAACCAAGAGCGGGCGCCGAAAAAAATTATGCTAACATTTCAGAAGAGTGCTGTTACAGCGTAACTTTTTATTTTTTTTATTTTTAACAATGTGGGTATTCTTGAATTGTTATAGAATATTTTTATTAAGCTGCTAATTATTTAATATTTCTCTTTATGTTGGCAGCACTAATTTGTACATTGTCGCCCACAAAAATAGAAATTAACTTTGAGTATAATCATGGAAAAGTACATAAGCGAGACATGAGCCGAAAAACATACATGATTCCAGACATGTACATGAACTTCACTAAATATTATAGATATACAATTACTTATTTTGATAGGTATATAACAATATGAATTTATTTATTTTTTTAAAAACTCATATAAATTGTAACATTTAAATTTTGTAAAATTCTTGTTTATTTTACAATAAAAAATATTTCTAAGCACTAATTTGCTTTACATATTTTGTTATATTGTTAATACTGTTTTTGTTTTGTAGCCAACAAAAATAGAAATTAGTTTAATTTGACTACGCGACAAAAGTAAGCATGGACAACAACCTGTAGTCGTGTAGCCATGAAAATAATAATTTTCGTATACACACATGTATTCTATTTTTGAAATATTGTAGTCGGTGTCCTGCCGGTCGAATCCAAAATCTAATCAAGTCTTAAACCATATTATCACAGCACACCATTTAAGGAGCAGTTTTATTTAATATTAAAATATATAATTTTTTAATATTGATCGTTAATTAAAACTTAATTAAAACTAACCAATTAAGCATCGTTTTATAATTTATTGTATAAAAAAATAAACAAATTCAAAAATAAATATTTTCACATATTTTGACCGATGATAATCTCGAATTGGTGAAAAAAATATTTGATTATTGCAATTTTAAAACCTTGGGTATATGTGAGTTAAACTCAAAAAACAACGTCGACTTGCAGCAGTCGACTGGAAATTTGATTAAAGTTGATTGATTCGTTCGGGAGATATCGTTGACGAAAAATTACGAAATAACCCAAAAACTTTTTGTCAAATCGATTTTCAGGATTTTTTACTTCTTTGGCACTTACAAAACTGCGTCGAATGCAGTGAATTCGATCTAAGAAAAAAAACTAATACTTTTTCATACATTACAAACCTAATTGTAAGTTTTCGAGCGCTTTGTCGTTGAGCTTAGCGGGAAGTTTCCTGCATGGCTAGCAAGGTCTACGTATCCCAGACCTTTAACTTGCCGGTATCAAAAATAGGAAGTTACTGATTTCATTTCGATTTTCCAAAGTCGAGTTTTCGTCAGATCTCAACGTTTTGAGGTTATGGTAATTTGTTCTAACTATTATTACCATAATGATGTCGGTATGGATGTATGTGTGTGTGCGTGTGTATGTATGTATACCTCTTATATATAACTGACGAATGGCCTAACCGATTATTACCAGATTGACGGAAATCTAAGGACACTTCACTCAGATTTCGTGATATAATGAACCGATTCGATTCGGTAGATTTTGAGAATTTCCGAGAATAAACTTTTAGAAACATAATTTTTTTTAAATTAGTTTAAAACTTCTTAAAAGGTCGAACTCAAAATCTAATCAGATCTTAAACCCAAATAAAATGAAATAAATATCTATTGCCACAAATTTTATTGAAATCGATTAAATTTGCGTTGTAAAAAATTTTAGAAAAAAATTTTTTTTTATATTAAAATCAAATTGATTTTTGTACTTGAAAAACTGAGTCGAATGATCTAAATCGGTTAAGTGGTTCGAGAGATACGTTGTCGAAAATTGAAGGAAAACAAATTTTTAGTCCATGTATTTTCTAGCGGTTTGAGTACGAAATTAGCGGGAAGTTTCAGGGATGGCCTGCAAAATCAACAGTATTCCATATTTTTTATTTAGTTTACAGCTATTATTATATATCTTTAGTATAATAAAAAAATCCGCTAAGCAGATACTGCTGGATACATTTTATAGTGTCTTTAAGCCATTTTTCAGTCGATCGGATTCGTTCTTAAACTTATTATTTTTCTATGTCAAATATTTATCACTATTTTATTCAAAAATTTTCTTTTCGCGGCACTAAAGATTTTTCTTATGGACAACAGAACTCTGGGGAGAATATTGTTTTCAGTGAATTATGTCATTATAGTTTTGAAAAAAAAAATCATTTTGAAAATAGTTAACAGGTTTTTTGACATTTAATTATTTTTGATTTCTGTTTGACTCAGTTCTACGCTTTTGGTCATAAATTATTCTCTTTTTCGGAGTTAAAAAAATTCTACTGTCTGCATAAGGTTTTTGGAAAAGTAAAATAGTATAACGAAACATGTGAAATCATTTGGAAGTAAATTCATTTATAACTTTTTTTTAGCCAGGAAACAAACAAACGAATAAACGGTGCGCACAAAAGAAGTAAATTATTTTTGTTGCATTCAAATTCAATGTTGATACACACAAACATAGCCACACGCATTCATACATACCCTGTCGGGAAATCACTAGTCGACTACAAAAATAATCAACTTATACACTAACTAAAAGCTAACTACAATGTAATCCAAAATTATATCCAGAAAATAAATTCTTAAGTTGAGTACACAATCGGATTTGGTGAGAGCCAACAACTTTACTCTCAACTATTTTGAAACTCATTTCAACTTTATATTAACTTTTTGCTGTTATTATTTTAAATGGTACCTTAGCTGGGTAGTCGCGCGTTGACTATAAAACGTGCGATACATACTTCGTAGCCCAGCAACATCTTTTTGCAAATATACCAAGTACCAGGTGACTTAAATAAAGTCAACTTTAAGCTAGTTGAAAAGTAGAGCAAAGTGTGGATAATTGACTACCGCCTAGGACATCGCAATGTTAAAAGAGTTAGTTGTTTCCATTGGAATGTAATCCAAGCGTCAGTCAGAACTAGTTGCGAAATAGTTAGCTTAAAGTTAAATTAAAGTTAACTACGTTTCCGGCAGGGTACATACATAAATGTGAAAGTATGCACACAATTGTGACATATGTTGAGCACGGTGGGGTGCAATATAGAAAACAATGTAATTTAAGGACAACATTCGTTGCAAAATTTTTTTTACATATTGTTCAAATTACTGTTAGCAATAATCTAAGCCAGTGGTGGCCAAACATACACTATCTTATTCTTTGTTTGTGTATGTGCTTCGCGGCTAAATATATAGGCTGTGTGTCTCACACATAGTGTACGTCTGTTGAGGGAAAAAACAGCCTATACTCGAGAGTATGAGAAATTGGTTTGAAAACAGACCGGTTTCGGCTATGTGCCATCTTCAGTGTTCTATTGAATACATATATATATATATATATATATATATATATATATATATATATATATATATATATATATATATATATATATATATATATATATATATATATATATATATATATATATATATATATATATATATATATATATATATATATATATATATATATATATATATATATATATATATATATATATATATATATATATATATATATATATATATATATATATATATATATATATACAGGGTGTTTTTTTTAGAGGTATAGAACTTCGAATTGAAATAAAACACAAGAAAATCGTTTTAATGTCCATCAATTTGGCTTTATTGGAAGGATAATTTTATGCCATTAATGTTTAAATATGATTTCGGGCATGTGGCCGCCGCGCTTGGCTCGAATAAAGCCAATTCTACAGGTCCAATTTTCAACCACTTTTTCGAGCATATGGCGCCGTATGTTGGCAATAACGCCACGAATGTTGGCTTCCAAGTCCCCTAACGTTTCTGGTTTGTTGGCGTAGACGAGCGACTTCACATATCCCCAAAGAAAATAATCCAATGGTGTCAAATCACACGATCTTGGTGGCCAATTGACAGGTCCATTCCGCGAAATTATGCGCTCATCGAATGTTTCCTTCAATAAATCGATTGTGACGTGCGCTGTGTGGCATGTAGCGCCGTCTTGTTGGAACCACAACTCATCCACATTCATGCCATCCAATTCGGGAACAAAATAGTCGGTTATCATGGCTCTATACCGGTCTCCATTAACGGTAACTGACTCTCCAGCATTATTTCGGAAGAAGTATGGCCCAATGACTCCACCAGCCCATAGAGCACACCAAACAGTCAGTTTTTGTGGATGTAATGGCGTCTCAAGGGTCTCGTGTGGATTCTCTTCACTCCAAATGCGGCAATTTTGCTTGTTGACGTAGCCATTCAACCAAAAATGAGCCTCATCACTGAACAAAATTTTGCGATGAAAATCAGCATCGAGATCAATCTCATTTTCGGCCCATACACCAAAATGACGACGCATTGCATGGTCTCGCGGCTTTAATTCTTGCACAAGCTGGATCTTGTAAGGTCGCAAGCCAAGATCTTTGCGCAAAATCTTCCATAAAGTTGATGGATAAAGCTCCAATTGCTGTGCACGGTGGCGAATCGATTCATTCGGGTCCTCTTCAACACTTTGCTCTACAGCGGCAATTGTTTCTTCGGTGCGCACTGTTCGACGTCTCTGCGGATGCGTATTATCACATAGAGTAAACGTAGTGCGAAAACGATCCATGGTTAACCGAATTAATTGCTCTGATGGACGATTATGTCGACCATAAAATGGACGGAACTTGCGGTAAACTTCGCGAACTGAACCATTATTTTCGAAATAAATTTGCACGATTTGCAAGCGTTGTTCTTTTATCAACCTGTTCATGATGAAATGGCAAACCAAACTAAATATTAATCACTTGACAGCTGACAAAATGGCCGCCAGTTAAAAAAGTGATGCCAACTTAAAGTTCTATACCTCAATAAAAAACACCCATTATATATATATATATATATATATATATATATATGTATATATATATATATATATATATATATATATATATATATATATATATATATATGTATATATATATATATATATATATATATATATATATATATATATATATATATATATATATATATATATATATATATATATATATATATATATATATATATATATATATATATATATATATATATATATATATATATATATATATATATATATATATATATATATATATATATATATATATATATATATATATATATATATATATATATATATATATATATATATATATATATATATATATATATATATATATATATATATATATATATATATATATATATATATATATATATATATATATATATATATATATATATATATTTAAAATTATTTTTTATTAAAAATTAAATAAATTATTTTTAAATTATTTACACCGAAATATTTTTGAAATTAATATAGCTTTTTCGATTGTAGCTCAAAACATATCAATTGAAATTAAAAAAATTTTCATTCGATATTAAAATATATCCATTCCGTTAAAAAATATCAATTAAAATTTAAAAAATATCAATTGAAATTCAAAAATCTTATTTGAAATTCAAAAATTCCCTTTGAAATTCAAAAATTACACTTGAAATTAAAAAATTCAAAAAACATAGACATATATATTTTAAGTTAAATAAGTTATTATTCTACTAAAAAACATTTGTTTAAAATTGAAATAGTCAATCAGAAGCGGCAGCGGCCATCCGCCGATCGGCTTGCAACTCTGCTACTGACTGCACACACAGAAAAAAATCAATGTAAAGTCGTCGAAAACCAGGCTAATTTAAGAAATTTTTTATTTGAAATATTGTCATAATTTTATTTTAAATGAAATTTATTTGCTGGTGTTTAAGCATTGTTTAATTGCAGCATTTCATTGGCGCTTTACCAAATCATCAGTAGGCTTAAAACACAATTTTGTACTGTTCCAAATCCTTTATCTTATGTACAGACTTTTAAAAATCATTTGAGAATTCACAAATATGTAAATGATTTTCAAAAACAAGCATAGTAGGCTTTGAAAATTATACAAAACCCAGCACATAATTTATATTCGATATGAACTAATTTTATTTTTCTACACCTTTATACAATGAGAAATCCATTGGATAACAATAAAAGTATTTATAAGGCAAAATGAAAAATTAACTCCAAATTTAACCTTTAAGAAATTTATTATTTGACATATTGTCATCATTTTATTTTAAATGAAGGCTGTTTTCTGATAGTTAAGCATTGTCTATATGCATTTCATTGGCGCCTTACCGAATCGTCAGCAGACTTCAACTACAACTGTGAAAAGTTACAAAGAATTTACAAATGATAATAATTTTGAAAATCACAAAAGAATAAGATAAACGTAGTAGGCTTAGAAACTTACACAAAACCCAGCAAATAATTTGTATTCGATATGAATTTATTATATTTTTCTACACCTTTGTACAATTAGAAATCCATTGGATAACAACAAAAGTATTTATAAGGCAAAATGAAAAGCAAAATCCAAATTTAGCCTTTAAGATATTTATTATTTGACATATTGTCATAATTTTATTTTAAATGACGTCTGTTTGCTGATAGTTAAGATTTGTCTATATACATTTCATTGGCGCTTTACCAAATCGCCAGTAGACTTCAACCACAAAATTATGCCAATATATCAAATAATAAATTTCTTAAAGGTTTAATTTGGATTTTATTTTTCATTTTGCCTTATAAAAACTTTTATTGCTATCCAATGGATTTCTAATTGTATGAAGGTGTAGAAAAATACAATAGATCCATATCGAATAAAAATTATTTGCTGGGATTTGTATGATTTTCAAAGCCTACTATGCTAATTTTTGCAAATCATTTATATATTCGTGAATTCTCAAATGGTTTTTGAAAGTCGGTACATAAGATAAACTATTTGTAACTGTACAAAGTTGTGCTTGAGGTCTACTGACGATCTTGTAAAGCGTCAATGTTTAAACACCAGCAAATAAATTTCATTTAAAATAAAATTATGACAATATGTCAAATAATAAATTTCTTAAAGGTTTAATTTTGATTTTATTTTTCATTTTGCCGTATAAATACTTTTATTGTTATCCAATGGATTTCTAATTGTATAAAGGCGTAGAAAAATAAAATAGATCCATATCGAATATAAATTATTTGCTGGGATTTGTATAGTTTTCAAAGACTACTATGCTTATTTTTGAAAATCATTTATATATTTGTGAACTCTCAAATGGTTTTTGAAAGTCTGTACATAAGATAAATTATTTGTAGCTGTACAAAATTGTGTTTGAAGTCTACTGACGATTTGGTAAAGTGCCAATGAAATGCTGCATATAGACAATGCTTAACCACCAGCAAATAAATTTCATTTAAAATGAAATTATGACAATATGTCAAATAATATATTTCTCAAAGGTTTAATTTAAATTTTATTTTTCATTTTGCCTTATAAATACTTTTATTGTTATCCAATTGATTTCTAATTGTATAAAGGTGTAGAAAAATAAAATAGAGTTATATCGAATATAAATTATTTGCTGGGTTTTGTACAAATTTCAAAGCCTTCTATGCTTATTTTTGAAAATTATTTATATATTTGTGAATTCTCAAATGGTTTTTGAAAGTCTGTACATAAGATAAAGGATTTGTAACTGTACAAAATTGGCCTCCCCTTTTTTACTACCTTTTTGGGGAATATAACAAAAGAAATTATATTTATAATATATGAAACGAATGACACGGCTCTGCTGCATTTATAAATAAGAGAGAAAAAGCCTTGAAAAAGATTTAATAGTATGTAAGGAACATTATAAGATTTAATAGTTTTTAAGAACTAAACTATGCATTGGAATAAAACAAATGGGATTAATAAAATTTAATTGAATTGAACTGTACAAAATTGTGTTTGAAGTCTACTGACGATTTGGTAAAGCGGCAATGAAATGCTGCATATAGACAATGCTTTAGCACCAGCAAATAAATTTCAGGCTAATTTAATATTTTTCGGTAGTGATTTTGCTTCGTAGGTGTTTCATGTTAATTCAACATGATCTAGAATAATCTTTAAAGAACATTTATCATTTTGAATTAACTATATTTCATGTTGATTTAATATTGCACTACATTTATATCAAAATAAAGTGGATACTGTTGAATCATGTTGAATCAAAGTTATTTCGCATTGAAACTACGTAAATTTCATACTGGAACACCACAAAGAATCATGTTGAATCAAAGTTATTTCAAGTTGAAATAACGTGAATTTAATATTTAAACAACACGAAGAATCATGTTGATTTAAAATTGTATCAAGATGAAACCACATGGCTTTAATGTAGCTATTCTATTAATTATTTAACTTACGAGACATGTATTAGCATAGGCATCAGAAAACTTTGTGTTGTATTTGGCTTCCCCAATTTAAACCAGCAGAAGTAAATTTTCGCTGGTAATTATTTTTTTGTCGTCTGCATATCCGACACATGTAATAATAAACAACAATAAGTCACACATCTAAGCACAAAAGTGAATTGTTGCATTGAACACATTATTTCTTATATAATTTCCAATCAAAACTCCGTCATGTTGATTTTACATTCCTTTTTTTCTGTTCGCACAGCATAATAAAAAAAGAAAACAAACTTTGACGCTTTCGTTGACAATGTCACCAGAAATACACTAGAACTGTTGTCTCTAACGTATGTATCTCTACTCGCGCATAAAAGGAAAGTTGTCGACATTTTAACTAGTAAAATTGTCGCCAGAGAAAAGAGTGTTGACATAGAGACATATGGTTCTAGGTTGACTAGAGGGAAAATACAAATTACAAACATACATATATCCATACATATATACAAACATACATATATCCAAAAAATTTATATTTGGCCCTGTCACCGAGTTCAATTTCGTTCGGAAATGGAATTCAACCTACCACATTTTTGTAGCAGCTGGTGTCTAAGAAAGAAAACTAAAATCCGAAAACTTGACAGTTGTGTCCAGACTGTTGCCGGCGCTAGTATGCTGGGGTTTTCTCCAGCTAGAGCTTGTCATCTTCGGGTGGATTGAACTCTGTGAATAACCGATTATTGAATTTTTTCAAGCGCAAATATTGTTTGTAGTTGTAATTCTAATTGAGTGTAAAGCAAATTAGAAAACAATGAAACAACAATGCATATATTCATTGTACAAACGTCGAATCGACAGTTGTGTCAACTGTACGATAAAAATTCTGTACAATTCAATATGGACATCATTTCCTAAAGCATTTTTTGGCTTTTCTGCATAATAAAATACAAATTACAAACATACATACACATTGTTACTGAAGTATACATACGACTGAAATTTTGTTTGTTTTTTAAATATATATTAGTAATATAGTTCCATATATTTCATTATCTTTGAAAGTATTTAAAAGGGGAAAAAATAAGCTAAAAAATTTGGTTATGTAGAACCACTTTGCTTTTAATCCAAACTGATTATATAAGCTAAGGTTCGGAACGTTATATTCAGAAAAAATTAGATATGTTCAATATTCCAAAGAACAAGATGTAAATCATTTTCCGTTAAAATTTCAGTGTGCAAAAGAGAACAGAATAACGTTGTTTTTGGAGGCCGCAGCACTCCCATAGCCAGTGCTCATTTTTAGTATTTTAAGTTTTTTGTTGTTATTCCAAAAAAAAATTTTTGTTCTAAAGTCCATGCAAAATGTTGAATTCTTCGTAAAAAAAATAAGAAGTGCCAGTAAATCAAATATTAATGTTTTATATATCGAAATTACGGACATTTTCAATCATACGTATACTTTAGTAACTGTGTGTATATCCATACATACATATTATATTTTTTAGAATAAGCAGAAAAAGAAAAAAGGGCGATTTTAATTTTGAAAAAAGAGGAACAAAAATAAAAAAGTTCCTGGCTTTATTTGTTTCTTCTTTCATTTCAGCTGACACAATTATTACATTTGCATATTCATTACAGGTTCCACCATTACTAAAACAAATACAACACCAAAAACACATATATTTTGTTGGTAGAAATACCGCAGAAATATGTAAAATCCATTATCTGTGAGTCGCACACATTCATAAGCTCTCTCAAATTTACTAACCCATGCCCGTTGTTGATAGAAAAATCCCAGACATGTGTCAAAATCTATTGTCTGTGTGACGCACACATTCTTAAATTTACTAAAACAGCTGTTCTTGTAGTGGTACCTGTTCAATATACCTTGCTTCGACACAATTGAAATTTGCTTCGACACAACAATAAACGTTGCCGTTGGTTGGCATTGCTGTTGTGTGCATAATTGTCAGATGAAATAGGGAAGAATCGTCAAATTTCGAGGGAAAAATCGTCAAAAACGTCAAAATAATTATCCAAAATCGTCAAAAGTAAAAAAAAACACTTTTTGGAGGCTAATAAAAATAATTTTGTATAGAAAGGTGCTTTATAATCAGAATAATAATTTATTATGAATAACATAACAAATAAGTTAACAGTTCTTACACAAAATAAGCGATATTCTTATCAATAAAGAGATCAACTGTGTTTTTAACTGCATAAACAGTATAATCACATGTTTAGTGTATTTTTTTTAGAAAAGCAATATACATACATACATACACATTAATTACAAAACATATGAGCGGATTATTGCAATAAATCGAAAATATTGAATAAATCGATCTTTAAACAAGATTTAAAATTTTATGGTTTTTGCAATTTTGTAATTTAAAACGAAGCATAATTAATTTTTAAAATACCAGAATTTATCAAAAAATTTCTTTAGGATGCAGACCTAAGGTAACCAGCAAGACGAACAAGATGATCACATAAAACAAATTTCTGACTTTATGTGGCTTACCGAGTTATTGCACCAAGACCTTCATATAGTCACAAGATCTTATCCTTTTCAATACTTATTTAAAAATGTAATATCAAAAACTTGCAGCGTTGAAATCCTTTTTTTTTGTAATGTAACATAGTCATATATCAAAAGACGAAAATTTTCAAGTACTACAGACATTTTGACTTATCTGCACAAAAAATCGTAATTCTAAGCTTAAATATACTTATCTGCCTTAATGTGCAGGTACACACAATTATTTAATGTGTACATATAACCTTAATTTTTCATATGAAAATAATTAAAAACTGCAAAAAAAATAGGTTAAATGCACATGTATGCGAAGTGCACTTCAAATAGGATTTTTAAGAATAATCACAGAAAACAATATTTTGTGCAGTTAAGTTAAAATGCAGCTAAGATTGATTTTTTGTATGAAAATAATTTTAAAATGTCAAAAATTGAAGGCATTTATCTTAAAAGTGCAGGTACAGAAAATTCACAGAATATGTAAAACTTTTGCCGCTAGAACAACAAACAAAAATCGCTTACACCGAAAAATCACCAAAACTAAAAAAAAATCGCAAGAAGAACTTAAAAAACGCAAAAATAACGAAAAAGTCGTCAAAACGAAAAAACCTCCAAAACTTAAAAAATCACTTAAACTAAAAATATCGTCAAAAAACGCTAAAACAGAAAAAAATCTTTAAGAAAAACAAAACTGAAAAAATCACCGATGGCAAAAAAAAGTCGCCAAAGCAAAAAACGCCAAAAATGAAAAATATTGCCTAAACTAAGAAAATCGCAACACTGAAAAAATCGCCGAAACTAAATAAAAATCGTCAAAACTGAAAAAAATCGCTAAAGCTGAAAAAAGCGCCTAAAATGAAAAAAATCGCTTAAATCGAACAAAAAATCCCCAAAACCGAAAAATTGCCAAAACTGAAAAAATATCCAAAAAATCGCCAAAACTGAAAAAATCGTCAAAACTGAAAAAGATCGGCTAAAAAAACGCCAAAACTGAAAAATCGACAAAAACCGAAAAATCTACGCAACCGAAAAAAATCGCCAAAAAATGAAAAAATCGCCAAAACTGAAGAAAATCGATAAAACTGAAAAAATCTTCAAAAACCGAATAAATCGCCAAAACAGAAAAAAATCGATGTTGGGACTGTTTTTTATTTAATGCGAGTTTTTCAGTATTGGCGATTTTTTTCGGTTTTTGCAATTTTTTTTTAAATTTTTGGCGATTTTTGCATTTTATGCGCTTTTTTTAGTTTTGACGATTTTTGTGTTTTTGCGACTTTTTTCACTTTTGGCGATTTGTTTAGTTTTTGAGCTTTTTTGTGTTAACGATTTTTTTAGTTTCGGCGAATTTTCAGGTTTGGCGTTTGTTTTTCGTTTTGGCGATTTTTTTTTGGGATTTTTTCAGTTTTACCGTTATGTTAGCGTTGTTTGGGGTTTTTTCGTTTTTTGACGAGATTTTTAGTTTAAGCGATTTTTTTTAAGTTTTAACAATTTTTCGGTTTTTATTAGTTTTGGTGATTTTTTTTCGGTTTTAGCGATTTTTGTTTGTTGTTGCAGCGGCAAAAGTTTTACATATTCTGGGAAGATTTCAGTTCCGTAGCTCTTCCGGTTCTCGATAAAACAGCCAGTGACAGACAGACGGACAGCGTAACGAAAACATCGTTCCTTGACACTTTTGGTTCAGGGAACTCTAAAAACGTACGGTACTATAGGGCACCGGATAGGAACGAAGCTCCTATCGCCTTCAACGTACCACCTGTCGCCTTCTCAAGGCCTACTTAGGCCTGTCGGCTTCTGTCTGTCACCTTCGGCTGGTCACCTACCGATCGTATACATCGAATCCCATTCGGTCGGCCAACTTCTGACGGTCATGCTCGGTCATATGTTATGTTATTATAATTCGTCAAACAACAGAAACAATATTAGCTGTTTAGCTGATTAAGCCAGCTAAGGCAGCTAAAACAGCTAAGCCGGCTAAATTAGCTAAGCCGGCTAAGCTAACTGAGCAGGTTAAGCCGATTAAGCCGGCTAAGCCGGCTAAATGTCATTAGCAGGCCGGTTAACCGGCTAATTTTCTTAGCTGACCTTTTTAGCTGGCTTGGCCGGCTAAATTGTACTTCCCTAATTAATACCCTCTTTATGCGTAAACAACTTTTCAGAAATAAATCTTAATCTAAACCAGAGAAAGGCAACTCATACTATTACATTTTGCAATTGAATGAGCTATATGTTCTCTCCGCTCTCACCTTGAACCGGTGTTGCCGGTAAAATTTCGTCTCATCTCGCCAATATTCTCGAATTTGTTATAAATATCATTAATTTGTTTTTAGTAAAACAAATTTTGTTACAAGCATTTTAAATACCTATTCTAGAATTTCTTTTATAATGTTAAAGTTTTTTAATTAAAAAATGTACGGACTATCACCAAAAATTACTTCTTTTATTCTTCTATTATATTGCGAAATATATGTTTTGTTATAAAAGGTATCAACTATTTTTAAATAAGTACAAATACAAAATTAAAAAATACACTTTAGAAAGCATTTATGTTTGTAGAAAACATATTAAATTGCTATGAAACGAAGAAAAAAGTTGGTAGGGAAATTTTTTTATTTGGCATTGTAGATAAAGAATAAAAATAAATAAGAGAATAACAAAGCGCCCATGGGTGGCATTTTGCCTCTCCTTGATCTAAACCAAAGTTATAATGTAGGCAAAGCTGCGAAGTTCTTCTTCATGACACAACTAACAGGTACACCCTTATTGCAGAAACTACTTAACTAGTTGTCAAAAACATTGAAAGCAGGATGAAACTATCAATCAGTGCAGCTAGCTCTATAAGGAAATGTCAAATACTGTAAAGAAAGGAATCTCTATACAGAGTTTGACTGTTTGAAGGCGGTGATGATATTATGACTATTACATCACTCAACTGCGTTTGTGTTTAGGCGAGTGAGGTCAGCTGATCTTGTAAATTCACCTGTTAGATACGCCTTGTTCTTGATCAAGTTCAAAATAGTTTTAAAAGTTCTAAGAAATGGTGTTAACTTATAACTCTTAAAAATCGTCAAATTTAAGGTAAAAATCGTCCAGTCGTCAAAATGACTATAAATGGCAAAGCTGGCAACCGTGGTTGTGTGCTTTCATCAAAGGGCATAACAATTTTAGTTTTCTCATAAAATCAAAAGCAATAAAAGAAGAGAATAATTCAATAATGTACATTATGAGCACTTCACAAACTGAAGTTTTGTGTTCATATTTACTGTATACCAGCGAAAGCCAATCAGTACATACAAAAATATGTGAGTGCTCTAGCACATATCGGGCATTTTTATGCTTGTGAATACATTCTTATACGCATTCATCTTGCGTATACCCCTGCGCACCTTATTTCACATTTGTATGTATCGATACTAGTGATGTTATGAATATTCGTATTGGAATCGCCGAATATTCGCCTCTTCCATGATATTCGTATTCGCCAAATACAAGCGAATACTTCACGAATATTTTGCGCATACGTTCCAAAAATATTACATACAAAAATACTGAAAAATCAACAAAATAATATAATTTTTACTTAAAAGAACAGTTTGTCTCCAACGCAAAATAATAACCTTCTTTTAGTAAAGAAGAAAAAACTAAATTAGACTTGTGCGGCTCCTGAACGAACTAGTTCAATTGAATCATTCATTCAATTGAGCGAAGTGAAACGCTCACCTTACTGAGCGTTTTTAGCTCAGTGAAAGAAATAAGGCGAATTTGAGGTGAATGTTTCATCCAAGGCAAATTAACTTTACAAGGTGGTGTCAAAAAAATACCTGACCAAGGCGAATTAATTTTACAAGGTGGTGTCATAGGCGAACTCAATTCGCCTTCATTGGATTTTGTTTTTGTATTTGAAGCTCGTTACGTCAAAAGCAAGGCGAAACAACATGAGAAATTGTTGTCACTGTGACCGTTGAAAGTACTCAAAAGTTGGCAGAAATACCGGATTTTGAAGAAAAAATTGCCACTAAAGAAAATTTTCAAACAAAGGGGAAAACATTTTTAAAAACTAATTAACTAAACCAAATTATTGCATTTTTATGTGTTTCGTTGACATTAACAATTTTTGAAACCAAGTTAACCAATTTTGATATTTTTTCTCTAAAAAAAAGTTAAATTGATTTGTTGTGGTTAGCTAATCTATATGCCGACATATATTTGGTTGCTAATGTTATCTCATCAATAGATCTTCAAAAACGGTTCCATATATCATTCTCCTCTAATGGAGGAGAACCGATGAACCACATTTGAAAAGTTTTATCTTTCTAAAAATTTCAGCACTAACGAAGTACGTCACAAATTACTGAAGGTGCTTTTACATTGTAATACAAGCTTTGAGATTTTTATAAGATTTTGTAAGACGAAAATCAAATAGAAATCAGCCTGACTATCAACAAATCTTAAAGAAAATCTTCTCATTACATTTTGTTTCTACACTATCACATTCCAAATAAAACTTAACATAAATAATTTGCAATAGAGCAAATTTTTTCGTTCTTCTTTTTCCTTATTTATGCCGGCAAACAAATGCACAACTGTTTTTTGTTATTCCTATGTTTGTTTGTCCAAAAGACAACCCTGATATAATAAAAATGTATTAATACTACGGGCCATTATTACAACTAGGCAATTGATAAAGGCAGGATTTTGTCGGAAGAATAAAAGGTTTACCTTTATTAAAACTTTACTTTAAATGAAAGTGAGCGATAAGTTAAAGTCAGGTGCATCCTACCTGGTAGGTTAAAGTAAATTTGTAATAATGATAAACTGTTTATCCGTCCGACAAAAGCCTGCTTTTAGCTATTGTCAAGTTGTAATAATGGCCCTAAATCTAATAGTCTGAAGGCCGCTTTAAAATCAGTGGAACATAAGTTGTAATCTGGTTGCGTTTGATGAATGAATGTGACCAGTGAAAACAAAAATTCAAAATATGTTTTCATCCATTCTCTTAAACAGAAAAAGGAACAGTAATTAGATATGTGGATCATTACAGGTAGAGGTTTTTGCTATTTATTAAGCAACTATAAAAGTACAGATATCAGTGTTTGCTTCTATACCCCTCATATATGAACAATTCATAAATAATTCTTGCAAAAAAAAACCGACTACAAAATAGGCGTGGCACCGCGACCTCATATTTGATCAGCATGTACTTTTAAGAGAACTAATTGTGTGTGCGAAGTCTCATAAGAATCGGATAAGTAAAAGTAGTTAAAATGAATATTTACTTTTCACGGGCGTGGCACTGCCCACTTTTCCAACCACATTGTTGTATATTAACGATAACTAAACATGTATGCAAAGTTTCATAAGAATCAGCCAAGTAGAAGTAGTTAAAATGCTTATTTAATTTTCATGGGCGTGGGCACTGCCCACTTTTCTAAACATAATGTTGTATGGTAACGATAACTGAAGGTGTATGCAAAGTTTCATATGAATCCGTTTAGCTGAAGCTGTTGAAAAAGAATATTTACTTTGCATGGGAGTGGCACCGCCCACTTCTTTGATCCTGACATAGTATTTAAACAGACGTTTAATGTGTGTTCAAAGTTTCATAAGAATCGGTCCAGTAGAAGTAGATGAAAACGAATGCGCATTTAATTTGTATGGGCGTGACTCCGCCCACTTTTCAATGGGACCAATCTGGAAGTACATCCTTTTGAAAGAGGAAAATAAATCCGAAATCGATTCATAAATGGCGGAGTTTTGAGGGAACATACATAAAAAAATTTAAAAAAATATATACATGACGAATTGATAACCTTTCTCCTTTTTTTGAAGTCGGCTAAAAAAAAATATATACAGGTGGACAACAAGTACAACAAAATATTGGAGCCAATATAGGTGTGTTTCCTTTTATATAAAATAGATATTTTGCAAATCAGTCGATAAATGGCGGTGGTCTGAAGGAACACCAATAAAAAATACTAACGAGTTGATAACCTTCTACTTTTAATGACGTGGACTAAAAAGAACACTGTACAACAAAATCTAAATTAAAATAAATATTTTGCAAATCAGTCGATAAATGGCGGTGGTCTGAAGGAACACCAATAAAAAATACAAACGAGTTGATAACCTTCTACTTTTAATGACGTGGACTAAAAAGAACACTGTACAACAAAATCTAAATTTTAATAATAACAGGGCCCGAATCGTTGCTTTCGATATCGAGCAGATTCGATGGAGTTTTCTTAGTTTGAGATAATGACATTTGATATCGAACAATGTGTTTACATTGTTCGATATCGAATGCCATAATCTCAAACTAAGAAAACTTGATCGGATCATTATTCGATATCGAATGCCATAATCTCAAGCTAAGAAAACTTGATCGAATCAGCTCGATATCGAAAGCGACGATTCGACCCAAGGCTTCAAGCGAATAATTGTGGTAGAAGATATCAAAAAATAGATATGTGTCGGTGTTTTTAACATTTACGTCTGTCCATTATTTAAGGGGTATGTAAGATCGTCCCCTTCCTTTTGCACTTTGTTCTAGTGAATAGGAGTAGGAAATCTTGTAAGCTTTACATTTTGGGAACATTTTAACCATATAACTAACTCTTCGACTTATACGGCGATGCAGCGCATATTGGGATAAGAGCCAATCTAGCGGCGGAAAAATCATATCTTCCATACTAATAATCTGATCCACAAAAAGCGTGTGCATGAATTATAGGAAAGGCTGTAGGCTATAAAGTTTGTAAAAAATTAGGCAGCTATTTTTAACACAGTGGGCGCTATATGTTGCTATATATGAGCAATTTTAAAAATTCAAAATTCATAAAACAAAATCCAAAGTCCATCAAATTTCAAAATGCATTAAAAGTTTATCTTGAAATCAAAAAACGACTACTTTATGGTATTTTAATGTAATAACAACTGGTTTCGGAAGCAAATTACAACAAAATCATATAGAAATTCACAAGTAGGAAATTTTAAAAAATGTGTATAATTAGTAAAACCGATGCAAAAGTCGCATACACAGAAAAAAATAGACAAGAATTATATTCAATAAAACCATGTTATTAAAAAAAATATGAATTTCAATAACATTTATCTTTAACATAATAAAATATTTCGTTGTAAGTATTTCTTTTCCATGCCGGTTATTTCTTTTCTTTTTATACACAAGTACTTAAAACAAGTTGTATCCCATAAAAAAATAAATGGGATATGGCTCAGCTAGAGAGTGTATGCTTTACGTCCGGAAAGCCCGGGTTCGTATTCCAGCCATGTCAACATTTTTTTATTTTATATATATTTTTATTTTGAAATAATTTTGTTATCAATATAGGGGAATTCTTTATCACAGGAAATTTGAACAAAAAATTATTGAATACCGGGATTTTTGTTATCAAAAACGAAACTTATTTTTTTCTGTGTACGCAAGTCTCCGCAGCTAGTTTTTGGAACAATCTTACTCCATCATATCTATATTAAGATTCCACAATGTTTTTAGGTATCTTTTGTATCTCTATAAAGATTTAGAAAAGTTTTCAAAACAAGATTTTTCTGTATTTACGCTTCTAGTGCTTAACTGAAATAGCAAATATATTTTAAAATAGCTGATATAACACTTTATGAAAAAAAGTTACTTTGTCCGAAATACACTGATTTGTCCGCTTTCATGCTGCGTTTAATTTTTTTACTTTTCCACCATAATATTGTTTTTCCCCCTGTGCAGCAGCTTATATGTCTTAAAAATATATTTATCATAAAATTCTACTATATGTAAGACTTCAAATACACCAAAGCCCGAAACTCAACTTAAACACCAGAAATCATATAAACTTAACATGTGATTCGGTGTCAATTTCGAATTTATTTACAATTTATACTAAAACATTCTACAAACCCGGATTTTATAAAGATAATTTGTATTAAATATATGTCTTACCTAAAATTTCATTATAAGTCAAAATACAAAAGAAAGCTGTAGATATACGGCTATATATTTTCTATTATTATCGTACTGTAGAAAGTTCTCATAATAACATAAAATACCACTTCACAAAAAAGGAGCAGAAGGAGCATAATTTATCAAAAGGTGGAATATTTACAACGTTTTCTTTTCTACAAAAAAAATTGAGTTGTTTGCACTTTTGCATGAAAATCTGCAATATAATAATTTTTCGAGGAAGTGAATTTTTTAGAAACTTTTGTATCATCCCTTGCAAAGGTAAATTTTTGCTTTAAAGGAATGCTAAATTGCGATTTTTTTAATTAAAAGTAAAAATATTTATTTTAGAAAAGAAAATGCCATTACATAATTTAAAAATTGGCACGCCAGTGGCAAATGCCCACTTTATTCGCACAACGGTCACACTGTTTATTGTTGCTTACAGTGTATAACGTGCGGTCTCCACGTAGCAATATTTATTGCCGCAAACGGAAAATTTGATTGAGTATAACAATTGCTGCGTGTGGAGCGCAGATTGCCATGTGTGGCAATCCATTGCGCAATGATTGCTCTGCTGATTGCTCGAGCAATTATTGCCAAGCAATCGGCTGTCACTTTTGTTGTGTTTTTTATTTATTTTAGCAAAACAGCAAATTCGGGCCAAATATAAAAAGACATCATCAGAAAATATAAAATAAGAACAAATAAAGACAAATTTGTTATATTTTTACATTGGAGCTGTATATATTAGGAACTACCTGCCTCATGAATGTGTAAAAATTGTCGAAAAAATTGCTATACGTGTTCTCCGCCTCAAGCAAGAGGCAAAAAAATTAAATTATTCTGCCGACGTTTTTGCCTGTGCTCAGCAATAAATATTGCTACGTGAAGACGCAATGTTATAAGCAAATTTTGACACGCCGATCTTCTAAAAAAAGTAGTCAGCTGTTTTTTTTACACCACCTTGTAAAGTTAATTCGCCTTGCAGCTGACTACTCGCTATTGTGTTTCATACGACGAATTTACATAGCGAATTTTTATCGACGAATTCGTCATGTTGGTCGAAATTCGTCGTTCGTCCCAGTTGTGTTCCTAGCATTAGCATTGATGAAATGTTTCTTTAGAAATTTGCCCTTTTAAATAAATTTGTCTTTTTAAATAAAAGTTAATATAAAAGCAATTCTAAAACCAAATGTTAAAAATTTTTAAGTGAATTCAAGCAAATAAAGTTTATAGTTATTACACAGTAGGAAATTCTATGAAGACTAATTTACGACTATATCGCAATTAGTTAAACATTTTATTTTAAGACCTCCAAATCATTTTATAACGAACTTGCCGTAATGTTTCTTATTTTTCTTGAACATTTTCCAGGACGATTCTTATCGTTAAGTACAACTAAGTTACAGTAATATACTCAGCTGAACTGAATTTTAGATATCCTGCGCCACAGTCTGTCTAAATGTCTTTCATTATTAATTTTATTTATCTTAAAACATCTCCTTCAGGGTTTTAATAATTGTGTCGACTTATAATAAATTTAACTAGTGTCAACTCAAAGTTCTTACAGCTTGTATGAGCTTAAAATTTCCACTTCTCTTTCCAAAATTGGTTCACTAATTTTGCGGAAAATCACTCAAAGTTCGTTTAATATCGAATTATTTACTTTCATTATACTTATACAAAGTATTCCACTTTGTTCTGTTATAGTGATTAAACGACATCTATCACTAAATTCATCTTGCATGTTCTTTTCGAATCAAGTAATAATTTTTCTCTGCTTATGAGAAATCATATAACTTCAATTTTATGCAATTTTTATGAAATTTTTGTATAAGTTTGAGCCGTTCAAATTTTTATTTTGTATTAAAAAATTTGTATGGATATTTTAATGCCTGTTTATCGATGTCGAAAGAATTCTTTCTTTCTTACACTTACATTTGAAACAAGAACAAAGTTTTAGAATTTGTTTTTGTTTCAAATTACATTGTAATAATAAAAAATGTCCTTCGACATCGATAAACAGAGTATTAGTATTTAAACAGACGATGAAAAACATAGCAACTTTAAAAGAGAACAATTTCATCGTGTAAATTTAGTCGCATAGTAAGTCAAACGAACTTTTGTAACATTAAAAAAAAACATTGAAATTTTTGATTTTAAAGAAAAACAGGATTATAATACAAATTTCTTATATGAATCAAAATAAAGTTGACGGTCACTTACGCCATTTTATAAATATATATGTCAAAAAAGTCCATTTATTTATGAAATAACCTGTACTTTTAATTTCCCGTTTTCCCGGGAAAATCTCTAAAATTTCCCGAGAAATTAAAAGTAGACTTTTCCCGGGAATTTCCGATTCCCAAGCTCTAATTATCAACGAAAAATCATTCGAAATAGTCGAATTTCAAGCAATTTTCTTTTCTGTTTACACATGCCATTGCAATGTAGAGTTACCTAGTTCATCATATAGGCTCATTTTTGGGGAAAAGCTTAACATTTGTTATTATTAGTATTATTTTAATAATATTAATGCTCCTTAATTAACAAACTTGCTCTTTTTTAAGCGCATTTCAAGAAATACATCATACTAATACATTAAACAAGTTGAAACTTTAATTACAATTTTACTGTAATCCAGTAAATTTGCATTAAATTTCTGGCTGGGTAAGATTGTTTTTCGTTTTGACATTAAGTGCTATGCAAGTGCCAAATTTTACTCGCATACAAAATTAGCTACCACTGGAGCTGCCACTAGAAAAATTGTGGATGGATTGGTAAAAACTCGTGAATGTATTGAGTTTTTCGAACTCCCAGTGGCATGTGTAAACGCTAAGTTACTGAGCAAGGTGGATTTATACAGGTGATATTATAAGCACAGCTGTTCTACTTTTTTCCGCAAATTAGATGCTCGTATGTCAAAATTTGTATGCGTTCACATAGGGGCTGAGATGTCAAATGTTATTGTAATGTTGTAAATGTTTTAGAATCAACACCACCTGATAAAATTAATTCACTTTGTTACTGAGCTACTGAGCTGGTCGGAAAAGAGCGCTCACTCAAAAGTGCTGATAAGCACAACTCTAAACAAAATATATGTATTTCACAACGACATAGTATTTAAAAAGTAAAGCCCTGTTAAATTAATTAATTAATTATTCATGTTAAAGTAATAATCAAAGCTCAGTAGAGGAATGTTGAACTTCAAAAATAAAAGTTTTGAAGACTTTTCTCCTTCAAGCCTATTGCGACGCGGTGTGTAAATAAGCCTCGCATCACTAAACATTCGCTCGCTCGGAACACTCGCTGGTGGTGTCACTCAAGGCGAATTAATTTTACAAGGTGGTGTTATAAAAACAGCTGACGACTTTTTTTTAGAAGCTGGGCGTGTCAAAATTTGTTTATAAACAACAATAATCAGTGTGACCGTTAGCAGAATAAAGTGGGCATTTGCCACTGCCTTGCCAATGTGGGAATTCCTTTAAAGCAAAAATTTACCTTTGTAAGGGATGATACAGTAATTTCTAAAAACTTAACATCCTCGAAAAAATATTATATTGCAAACACGCAACATTTTTTGTAGAAAAAACCCGTTATAAATCTGCCATCTTTTGATAATTTATACTCCTTCTTTTATTTGTTATGAAGCGGTATATTATGTTACAGTAAAATTCGCTTATAGTTCACTACCTCATTCGCACCCTTTTTGTGGACTATAAGGTGAATTTGACATGTTGATTTTTATATAAGCCAATTTGTGGCTTATGTGAGAATCCCCATATAATTATTTCTTTTAACAAAGAAAAATAAAATTAAAGTTAAGAAATTACTTCCTTATTTATTCAATTCACAAATATTGCAATTAAGATTGCTAAAATAAAAACAATTTCTACGTCAATATGAATAATATTTTCGTAAAATTATGATTAAAATATATATTATTTTTGACTTTTGCATTTTGGATTATATCTTCCATAACTGGCATATATTTAAGATATTTCAAACCAAATCTTGGTGGCGTATAAGCCAAAATGGGCTCTAGGACTAATGGACTAAGTAAAAAATATTTTGCAGGTATTTTACTTATAGATGACAGAAAAACTAACATTTTGAAATATATCGCTAATTCTACTACAAGCGGTGCGGCTTATTACTGAATTATACTGTATTATGAGAGCTTTCCATAATGCAATAATATTAAAACAGTATAGCCGTATATCTACAGCTTTATTTTGTAATTTTACGTAAAACATATTTTAATACAAACTAACCTTGTAAAATCCGGTTTTGTAGGATGTTTTAGAACAAATTGTAAATAAATTCGAAGTTAACCTCTAACCACATTTTAAGTTTTTTATGATATCTGGTGTTTAAATTGAGTTTCGAGCTTTAGTGTCTTTGAAGTCTTACATATAGTAGAATTTTCTGTTAAATATATTTTAAAGACATTTCAGCCCACTGCACAGAGGAAAATAAGCCAATCTAGCGGCGGAAAAATAAGACAAAAATATTGAATATAAAAAAAGTTTAAGCGCAGCATCAAAGCGTTCTTTACCACTAAGTTACCTGGTTCAGAAAATATGGCATTTTAAACATTGAGAAAAATTGGGTTGTAATTCTTTATTGATTTTAATATCTTATATGTTGGCGTATTGAATCGGTAATGATGAACGTTTTCGGACAAAGTAACTTATTTTTGATAAACTGTTATATCAGCTACTCTAAACGGCCTTACGTAAACACAGAAAAATTTTGCTTTGAAAACTGTTCTAAATCTTTATAGAAATACAAAAAAAGTATACCCTAGTATACCTAGGGCCCGTTTCTCAAAACTACAAGTTACAAATCTACAAGTAAAATACACACAAAACAACAATACTTTTACAAACTTTATTGTTGTTTTGTGTGTATTTTACATCTAGATTTGTACATGTACTTTTTGAGAAATGGGCCCCTGGAATCTTAATATAGATATTATGGAATAATGTTGTTCAAAAAATTAGCTACGGAAACTTGCGTATGCGACTTTACATCGGCTTTTCTAACTATGTATACACCTTTTTAAAAATTTTCTATTTGAGTGTATTTCTAAATGATTTTGTTGTGATTTGCTTCCGAAACCTCTTGTTATTAAATTAAAACACAAATAAAGTAGTCGTTTTCAATTTCAAGCAAAATTTTTAATGCATTTTGATATTTGAATGCACTTGGATTTTTTTTATAAATTTTGAATTTTTAAAATTGGTCGTATATAATAACATATAACGCCCACTGTGTTATAAATATCTGCCTAATTTTTTACAAACTTTATACCCTACAGCCTTCCCTATAATTCATGCACACTTTTTTTTGTCGATCAGAGTATTAGTTTGGAAAATATATGTAAGCTTTCTGATGACTAAATAGTTTTATCGGTAAAATTGGTCTTATATAACAAAATATAGCCCATAGTGTTAAAAATAGAAAAACACAACACTTAAAAATAGCTGTCTAATTTTTACAGAATTTATAACCTACATCTTTGGCTATAGCTTATCTATACAATTTTGTGGATCAGACTATTAGTTTGGAAGATATGGGTTTTTCGATTACTTAAAAATTGTATCGGTAAAATTGGTATTATGACTTATAACGCCCACTGTGTTAAAAATAGCAGCCTAACTTTTAATATACCTTGTAGACTACATCCTTCCCTATAATTCATCCGCACATTTTTTGTGGATCAGACTATTAGTTTGGAAGATATTTTTCCGCCACTAGATTGGCCTTTTTGCCTAGTGTGCGCTGTATCACCGTTTAAGTCGAAGAGTTAGTTATATGGTTAAAATGTAACCAAAATGGAAAGCTTACAAGATTTATTACCCCGATTCACTATAACAATGTGCAAAAAGAAGGGGACGATTTTACATCCTCCTTAAATAAAGGGCAGATGTAAATTTTCAAAACGCCAACACATATTTATTTTTGTCTATCTTCTACCACAATCATTCGCTAGAAGCCTGTCATTTTTAATATTTAGATTTTGTTCTACAGTGTTCTTTTTAGTCCACGTCATTAAATGAAGAAGGTTATCAACACGTTTGTTTTTTATGTTTGTTTCTTCAGAGCACCGCCATTTATCGACTGCTTTGCAAAATATTTATTTTATATAAAAGGGAACACAGCTACCTATATTGGAAATACTTTTTTTACTTTTTTCCACATGTACATATTTTGTATAAATACAACAAATTAGAACAAAAGCGGAAATTTTAAACATGAACTACAAAATATTGCTAAAAAAAATTCACGTTATAGTCCAATTAGCGATATAAGCACATTTGGCATATATGCCATCTATCTTTGGTTCACAGACAGAAATTAATATATACAATTTGCGTTGTAGTCACAATCGAAAAATTTACTAAATTGTTTAGTTATTGAAGCCACAAGCTATTTAAAAAATTACTATGAAAGCATTGAATCGTTTAGTATTCCTGTCACTAACTCTACACTAGAAGAAAATTTTACTTTTAGTCTTTTGTACCAAGGATGAAATACCTTGTTAATAACTTTTGTATGCGCATTTGGTTATATGCCTCCGAATGGCATATATGAAAATTAGGCTTATAGTCACATTAGCGATATATTCCACAATTTGCGTGCACATGTCATAACTAGGGTTTGGGCGGGAAGAGTCTACTAAAATATTCCCGGGAAATTAAGAGTACAAGTTATTTCATAAATGTACGGACTTTTATATATATATATATATATATATATATATATATATATATATATATATATATATATATATATATATATATATATATATATATATATATATATATATATATATATATATATATATATATATATATATATATATATATATATATATATATATATATATATATATATATATATATATATATATATATATATATATATATATATATATATATATATATATATATATATATATATATATATATATATATATATATATATATATATATATATATATATATATATATATATATATATATATATATATATATATATATATATACATATATATATATATATATATATATATATATATATATATATATATAAAATATAGAAGGACATTTTTTATTCTTGTAATGCTTATCTCTGAGACGCACTTGACTGCTAGAAGTTTTTTTTTAATCAACGGATATACTCTCTACGACACAAAGGACCCCAAGGTAGAGCTTGTGGTGGCTCGTGTATACTAATAAAATCGGGATTAAAACACTACTTAATGAGTGATCATTGTGAAGACTATCTTCAAGCAACTAACATCTGCATTGAAGCTTTTCATCAAAACCTGGTGATTTCATCAATTTACTCTCCTCCCAGGTACTCTATTACAGAAAATCAGTATAGTAGATTTTTTAATTCACTAGGCCCACGCTTTTTGGCCGCCGGTGATTACAACGCTAAGCACACGTTCTGGGGATCTCGCCTCATCACGCCAAAGGGTCGCGTTTTGTTTGACACAATTTCAAAAATGCGGTTAAATGTTATATCAAGTGGACAGCCAACTTACTGGCCAACAGATCGCCGAAAAATACCTGATGTTATTGATTTTGGAGTAGTAAAGGGTGTGCCCAGCGAAATGATCCAAGTTGAAGCATCTTTAGATTTGTCTTCAGATCACTCACCAACTATTGTCACTATATATTCACACACAACATATTCACCCACTTCTGATTTAACGATGACAACCACACGTATAAATTGGTTGAAATACAAAAAATATTTGAGTGCTCATTGCCCAGAAAATATTCCATTAAAAACGCCTGCTGACATAGATGACTCTATTAGAATGTTTGAGGCAAACCTTAAGCAAGCTGCTCTAAATGCTACTACTACAAATCTTCAGGTGAGATATAATAACATTTTTTCAGCAGATGTAGAACGGCTTTTATCCGAAAAAAGCAGAGTTCGTAGAAAATGGCAACGCTACAGATCCCCACAGCTAAAATCTAGGCTGAAGGAATGTACTAAACAGCTGAAAACTCTACTAGAATATCAAAAAACCGCTTCTCTTGAAAACTTTCTAAATGGGCTCGACGCAACACCTCAAACAGACTATTCGCTATGGAGAGCAGCCCGAGGCCTCAAAAGACCAGTGATATATAAGCCTCCATTGCGAGCTTCGAATGGAGACTGGGCAAGAACTGACGCTGAAAAAGGTACTCTGTTTGTAAACCACTTGCAGAAAGTATTTACTCCAAATACGTCTGATACTATAGTTGAGCTGCCACCAGTCCTCGCTATACCAGATGTTACTTTGAGGTTCAACATTCGTGAGATTGAACACTGTATTGCGGGCTTAAACTCGAAAAAAGCCCTAGGCGCTGATAAAATAAGCAATAAAATGCTCTTAGAGCTACCCTATATTGCAAAACGGATAATTCTATTTATTTTTAACAGTATTTTGCGCCTCAAATACTATCCCGCAGAATGGAAGGTTTCGCTGATTACCATGATACCTAAACCAGGCAAAGATCATACGAAGGTAGAGTCCTATAGGCCTATAAGCCTGTTGTCTAACATGTCAAAACTATTTGAAAAGCTACTTATGAGTAAGCTAACACCCATACTGCGTCGTAACAAACACATAGACTCGTGAACGTGGATAGAAAAACCTTCAAAGAAAAGAAATATTGTTCTGCGCTCTTCATCGATGTTTCTCAGGCATTTGATAAAGTATGGCACGCAGGTTTAATACATAAACTAAAGCAAAACCTACCCGAAAACATCCTTAAACTTTTAGAAAGCTACTTAACTGAGCGAAAATTTGTTGTTAAAGAAGGTAATTTTCAAAGCCCTCCGCAACCCATTGAAGCCGGAGTTCCTCAAGGCAGCATCCTCGGTCCTGTATTATATCTTATATACGCCTCTGACTTGCCGGTAAGCAGTAACATACACATATCAACATTCGCTGATGATACAGCTTTTCTAAGTGTTCTCAAAAGCCATCAAGAAGCCACCCGCAATTTGCTAGATTTATACCCTAGTTGGAACAATGGCTAAAACAATGGCGGATAAAAATTAACGAACAATAATGTCTACACATTGCTTTTACATTGTGCAAAGAAACCTGCCCACCTATACAAATAAATAACCAAACTATACCTCAACACACTGAAGTAAAATATCTCGGTGTTCATCTTGATCGCCGTCTAACATGGAAGTCACACATAAATGCAAAGGTGACCCAAATGAAATTAAAAGCAGCTCAAATGAATTGGCTCATTGGAAAGAACTCCACTCTAAGCCTAGATTGTAAACTTCTTCTATACAACTTCATTCTAAAACCAATATGGTCCTACGGAATCCAGTTATGGGGCACTGCCTCGGCATCAAATGTAGAAAAAATTCAAAGGCAACAAAATAAAATACTCCGTACGATTACAGCAGCCTCATGGTATGTCAAAAACAAGCAAATTCATAAAGACCTAGATGTGCCGCCGGTTAAAACAGTGTTTTCTAAACACGTGACAAGCTACATAAAAAGACTTGAGTTGCACCCAAATCCCCTAGCCCGAAACATCATTAACTTTAGAGGCCACACTCGGCTGAGAAGGAGGGACACTCTTGCTCTCAGCCGAACACGAGAGATGTAAACAACCAAACAACCAACCGCTGAAACAAATATATATGTCTGGCACTGGCTGGACTTAAAAATTAAAATTTTAGAATTAAGATTTGATTACTTATTGTTAGTTTAATTTTATTGAAGATATAATAAATAAATAAATATAACCGAAAAAAAAATTCTTGTAATTTCATTTAAAACAAATTCTGAAATTTAGTTTTTGTTTCAAATGTTACTGTAAGAAAGAAAGAATTCCTTCGACATCGATATACTGGCAGTAAAATGTCCATAAAACTTTTTTAATACTAAATAAAAATGTGAACGGTTCAACTTTATACGGAAATTTCATAAAAAATTCATGAAATTGAAGTCATACCATTTCTCGTAATTATTGATTGATTCGAAAAGTACATACAAGATGAATTTAGTAATTAGTGTCGTTTAATCAATATAACCGAACAAAGTGGAATAATTTGTATAAGTATTAATGATTAATGTACTCTAGTCGTTTCCTAAAGTAAATAATTCGATATTAAACGAACTTTGAGTGATTTTAAGCAGAACTAGCGAACAAATTTACGTAGTGGAAATTCTAAACTCATATAAGCTGTAAAAACTTTAATTTAAATTTTTTATAAGTCGACGCTATTATTGAAACCCTGAAGGAGATGTCTTAAGAGAAATAACATTAAAAATCAAAGACATTTAGACAGATTGTGACTCAGGATATATAAAATTCGGCGCAGCTGAGTATTGTACTATAATTTTCTTGTACTTAACGATAAGAATCCTTCCGGGAAAGTTTCAAGAAAATTAAGAAACATTACGGCAAGTTCTTTATAAAATGATTTGGAGGCCTTAAAATAAAATTTTTAACTAATTGCGGTAATAGTCGTCAATTAGTCTTTATAAATACTGTGTAATAACTATAAGCTCTATTTGCTTGAATTCACTTAAAGATTCTTAAAAAATTGTTTTAGAATTGCTTTTATATTAACTTTTACGTAAAACGAATACTTATACTAATAAAACAACCGAAATTTCGCCAACTTTAACTTAATAACTCTGCTTTATTTTTTCATTCCCGTTTCCTGGGAAGTACAAAACTCCGGAAAATTCCAAACACTACTCATAACGCCTCGAAAAATATACCTGTAAGTTTCTTCCACAAGCAGCAAATGTGTTTTGCTAACGCTCTTTTGGAAAATAGTTCGTGTGCTGAATTTATATACAAGAAGCCACTATTTGACACAAAAATAAAAATATTAATTAGTGGTAAACTAAAACTTTTGGCCCAGTCATTTTCAATATACCGTGGACGTCCAATAGTACGAATTATATAATATTAGGCCTTTTCGTAATATTAGAAAATTCGTATTATTGGACTACAGTTTTTCCTCCTTTTATATAAAAAATTTGCTTCTTTTTGAATTTTTTACTTTAACGCAGAACAAAACAAGTAAAAAACTTCAAAGTAAAATTTCATTTATATATAGAAAAACATACATGTTCTTTCAAAAAGTCCATTTATTCGTATTATCGAATAGCAAAAAGTTCTTTTTATTCGTACTATAGAACGGCCAATGCAAAAAATTGGCCTTTCGTACTTTCGTACTATTGGAAATTCGTGGAAACGAAAGTACGTACTGTCCACTGTATTTAGAGGCAGACATCTGGGGGCTACACCTACAGCACTCATCACTTTTATGTTTTTTGATTACTATAGTAATTGTATTTTTTAAACAAAATCAATTACACAGGTCTACAAAAAAATTTTTTTGTTTGGTGCCGCTAATTTTATGTTATATTTTGGTTAATTAGTCCGCAAGACCTCGTAGGAAGCTGTCAAATTAGCGAAACTACGTTCAGCTTTGTACCGATCGATCATTATAATCAATTAATGTCATTATAATCAATTAATTTTTTTTCGATAATAATATCAATATGCCGTCGTCGAGAAGGTGTTATGTAAATAACCCAAATACATTTTTTTACACTTGTGGTGAATATGTAGTAAAACAGTTTAGAAAACCTATAACAGATGCAGTGAAGAAGACATACGTTGATTACTTTAATATAGAGATGAAGGCTCTGGACAAACCGTGGGTTCCAAACATTGTGTGAAAGTTGTGTAATGAACATTTAAGACAGTGGGCAAGCGGTAAACGTAATCATTTAAAGTATAGTGTGGCGATGATTTGGACAGAACCGAAAAATCACATTGATGACTGTTATTTTTGTGTTGTAGAATTACATGGTATAAACAAAAGAAAAATTACATATCCTGATTTATCGAGTGCTAAAAGACCTCGATTGTTTTCAAGTGACGTACCATCTCCTATGAGCCAAGATCTTTTAGATCTATCAGATTTATCGAACACAGAGATGTGTGACAGTGATTTTGAAGTGTCAACAGCGCCATCTCTTTTTTTACAAGATGCTTTAAGTGATTTAATTAGAGACCTTGACCTTTCGAGAGAGCGATCTGAGCTACTAGCATCTATACTTAAAATAACATTTTATCGAGATCGCGAAAAAGAATTTCTTCCATTTTGTAGCTCAGAAATGATATTAATTATTATAATAATATTGGTGGCCTTTTAATGAAACTGGGGCTCTCAAGGTACAAAGCTGAAGAATGGAGATTGTTTATAAACAGCTCTAAGCGAAGTTTAAAATGTGTTTTACTAGATATGAATGTTGCTCATTCAACGAAATTAAAAGAGGAGTATCAAAACGTGGATCTTGTTTTAAAAAAACTTAAGTACTCGGAGCGCTAACAACTTTCTATTAGTTCAACATAGTGGGTACACTAAATTTCCATGCTTCATATGTTTATGGATCAGCAGGGCAAAAAAAGATCACTGGATCAAGAAAGATTGGCCTCCGAGAACTAAGATGAAGGTTGGCAAACCAAATATTATAAATCCACCTTTAGTTTCTAGAGATAAGATCATTTTGCCTCCAGTGCACATCAAATTGGGACTTATGAAGCAAATTGTTAAGGCGTTGATATAACTGGTCCGTGTTTTATGTATCTTTCAAGAAAGTTTCCCGGTTTAAGTAATGAAAAATTATAAGCTGGTATTTTTGATGACCCACAGATAAGACTTTTAATGAAAGGCAACGATTTCATTCATTCAATGAATAATTTAGAAGCAGAGGCTTGGAAATCTTTTGTTGCTGTTGTAAAAAATGTTCTAGGAAATCAGAAGGCCGAAAATTACAAAGAATTATTTCAAAAGCTCTTAATTAACTTTAAAAATCTTGGATGTAATATGAGCATAAAAGAACACTATCTGGATAATCATTTAAACAAGTTTCCTGAAAATCTTGGAGAGTATAGCGAAGAACAAGGAGAACGTTTCCATCAAGATTTAAAGGTGATGGAAGATAGATACCAAGGTCGCTGGGATGAGCATATGATGGCAGATAGCCATCGGAGAAAATGTAAAAAGAAGAGCTTCTAACCTGTAAAATATCGAGTAATTAAATGTATATAATGTTTTCAATTAAATGTTCTTTTGTTTTTTAATAAATTTATTATATTCTTTTTAATTTATTTACCCTTGCGGTATCTAGAAAGCTACACGTAGCATTAAAAAAGTAAGTATAAATTTTTTATTAGGGTACCGAACGTACTTGAAATCAGTTTTACTTTTAGCGGCACCAAAATCAAAAAACAATTCAAACTGCAGTTTTAGTAATTGAAATCGTATTAGTGTTTTTTTGTGCATAAAGGTGTGAGTACCTTAAAAACTAAAGCTCGTTTTCTGGAAAATTAGTACCTTTAAGTTGTGTCACTTTAGCAGTGCACGTGCGATATGTTCTTTAATACATCAAAACCAATGTATTTTACTTTATGAAATGATCGGCATGCCCATGGGAAACCCTATTTCGCCCATGGGAAACATTCTTTCGCCCACAATCGCAGATATTGTGCTAGACAACTTACTAGACGTAGCAATAGCTGAATTAAAACTCAAAAGAATTTACATAAAATACATAGCTAAACATGTAGATGATATCTTAGCTTTCATAAATATTGACGACAAAGATGAGATACTAGAAACTCTCAACAAATACCACCCAAAAATCAAATTCACCGTAGAGGCTGAAACAAATTGTGAATTAGCATATCTTGACACAAAACTACACAGATATGAAAATAAAATAATATTTGACTGGTATGCAAAAGACTCATCATCCGGCAGAATAATCAATTTCAACGCAACCCAGCCAATAAATCAAGTTATTAACACGGCAAAAAATTTTGTGCAAAGAATACTGGACATCAGCGACAAAAAATTTTACGCAAAAAACATCCAAAAAATCACTAATATATTAATAAGTAAAAGTTTTCCCATAGGATTAATTAAATCTCTAATTAAATCCTACAAACCTACAAAAAACAACGAACTTGGCAACCACATCCAAGATAAACGTTTTTATAGTGTAAAATATATTCCCAGCCTTACTGACAGCAAAAACATTAAAACAACAATAGATAAAATGGATATACATTTTGCCTACAAACCAAATAAAACATTAAATACAATATTACAAAAACAAAAACACCAATCCATAAATCACAACAAAACAACGTTGTGTATGAAATACCCTGTAAAGAAAACGACGTGAACAGCTGTAGTCTTTTGTACATTCCCTGCAGGAAATGTCGATACTAAAATTGTACTGATTCACTATTGACTTTGTCACCAGTACTACTGACTAATTGTACCTCGGGCAATGTTCTGTGCTATAGACATTTAACATGTGCTTAGCATTCCACTACTGACCTCGGAACTATTGACTTACTATAGACTAGGTGGTTCTTATGGGACCATATGGAGACATTGGTAGCAGAGATTCACTAGTGCATTTTAATGATTCTAGTCGACACATATGAAACTTTTTACCACCTAAGGCAATGAAATTAGATTTTTTATGAAAATTTTTAGTTTTCCGTGCAGCCGCATATAAAGGGTGTTTTTTATTGAGGTATAGAACTTTAAGTTGGCATCACTTTTTTAACTGGCGGCCATTTTGTCAGCTGTCAAGTGATTAATATTTAGTTTGGTTTGCCATTTCATCATGACCATGCAATGCGTCGTGATTTTGGTGTATGGGCCGAAAATCAGATTGATCTCGATGCTGATTTTCATCGCAAAATTTTGTTCAGTGATGAGGCTCATTTTTGGTTGAATGGCTACGTCAACAAGCAAAATTGCCGCATTTGGAGTGAAGAGAATCCACATGAGACCCTTGAGACGCCATTACATCCACAAAAACTGACTGTTTTGTGTGCTCTATGGGCTGGTGGAGTCATTGGGCCATACTTCTTCCGAAATAATGCTGGAGAGTCAGTTACCGTTAATGGAGACCGGTATAGAGCCATGATAACCGACTATTTTGTTCCCGAATTGGATGGCATGAATGTGGATGAGTTGTGGTTCCAACAAGACGGCGCTACATGCCACACAGCGCACGTCACAATCGATTTATTGAAGGAAACATTCGATGAGCGCATAATTTCGCGGAATGGACCTGTCAATTGGCCACCAAGATCGTGTGATTTGACACCATTGGATTATTTTCTTTGGGGATATGTGAAGTCGCTCGTCTACGCCAACAAACCAGAAACGTTAGGGGACTTGGAAGCCAACATTCGTGGCGTTATTGCCAACATACGGCCCCATATGCTCGAAAAAGTGGTTGAAAATTGGACCTGTAGAATTGGCTTTATTCGAGCCAGCCGCGGCGGCCACATGCCCGAAATCATATTTAAACATTAATGGCATAAAATTATCCTTCCAATAAAGTCAAATTGATGGACATTAAAACGATTTTCTTGTGTTTTATTTCAATTCGAAGTTCTATACCTCTAAAAAAAACACCCTATATTTTCAACACAACAAAATGAGAGAATAAAAAATCATTTTCTAGCTGTCAAAAACGTCTCTTCTCATTAAAGGCAAAATAAAAAGTGTAGACGATTCATTGACAATGTCACCAAAAAGTCACCAAACTTGTCGACAAAAGTGGTGACTTGGAGGCACTTGGGCCCTGGCTTTCTTCAGGGTTCGTACAACAAAAAGAAGTTTGGAAATAAGAGTAGGTGAGCATAAAGCTGATATAAATATAAACAAAGAAAGCAGTGCTCTGTCACAACACATACTACAAACACAACATAAACCAGATTTTGACAATATAAAAATATTGGACAAAATAAATAACACTAGAAAAAGATACATAACAGAAAGCTTAAGAATTCAACAAAAGATAACCAAAACAATGAATATTAAAGATAACACGGAGAATTTAAGCGCCAGTTACAAAACTGCAATTACATGATCAGGTTGTGATACTAAAAAAATTATTTTAAGTTTGTGTATTTAAAGTTAAAAAATTATTTAAAAACTTTAAATGTAAACTATTTTATATACATGTGAGCTAATATTTGTAAAAATTTCAATAATTTTTTAGAAATGAGTTGATGTTTTGTTTTTTATTAAATAGACGAAGATCCCTTGAAAAAGTGAACATAAAATTCACAAAACGTCGGGACTATATGAAATAAAACTTATTTTTACATACAACACGGTAGGCCAGTAGCTTATATTGCAAATCAAATAACAGAAGTAAAATACATTTGGCCATTGATAAAATGTAACAACAAACAATACATATTATTTTTATATAAAATGAAAAGTTGTAAATTATGTGTGGTTTTTCAAAAATTACGTGTTTTTTCCTGGTTTCAGTGCTTTTGAAATTAAAAGTTACCAACGCTGTTTGCTTGTACTTAAAATCCGAACTTAAATTGCCCGACCGATTTTCGAAAAAAAAATTGGAAACAAACTGAATGCAAGCCTTTCGAACAAAAAAAGAATTTTGAAAATCGGTCCATAAATGAAGGAGTTATGCGATAATTTTTTTTGTGGGTGGGGGGCGGTGTAATTACCACCGAATTTCAAAAACAGTTTCTGAAAATCGGTTAAAAATGACATGTACAAACATAAAAAAGTAATAAAAACATAAACACGAATTCTTTTTTGAAGTCGGTTAAAAATGAAAAAATTATTTTATTAATAAGTTAATTTATAATCATCTTTTTATATTCCTATAGACAAGGAGCATAGCTATAACCGGGTGGGTGTCCCCAAGACCCCACTAGTTTCTTTATTTTATTTATTAATATAAGACTATAAGAATGAATTCTTTTATAGTTTATAGTTATTAAAAATTTACACAAAATTAATAAAGAAATCGCATATATGCTTCAATAAATGTGCTTTTTAAATATAGTTTTGGGTTTTAGAAAAGAAAAGTATTTACATTTTCCCTCCTCCTAAATTTTTTATTTTCTTCAATAGCTTATACTCGTAGTGTATAGATAGCGCCGATGTATAGGCTTTCTTTTCATAGTTAATTTGTATTAACTAAATTTGTTGCGTGCCGATCTATCTTTCTTTCTAAAAATTGCATAAATCGTAGGATTTTTTGTTAAATGAACAAAAATTTGGTTTTTTAATTTGTTCGATACGATTACCACTTTTGCCTGTTTACTTTCTGGCTCATTTCCATTATGGCACAAAAAACATGACAATGGTATTTGTGTGTTTGTGTCGTTATGTAATCCGAGCGTCGTTCTGTTAACATAATGTCATAATGCACATCGAATTGATTTTGAACGATGTCACGTGCCACATGTGGCCAATACAATTCGTATTACTTTGTTGGATGGCAGTAATGTTGTCAGACGTACGTCGTAATAAGTGTCAATTTGCGTGTTGCTCATGAAACCAATTTAATACAGTGTGTTTTTTAAGGTATGCATCTTTGAGTAGGCACCACTGCTTTGCTGAACAAGCGATTTGACTGCTCACATTTGCATTGTGGCTAGTATGATTTGACATTTTATAATATATAGACTCACTCAGCAACTCTTGCAAATCTTTGAAATTTAAGTCATTTATATGAAAGACTTGAAAAAAGTTTAACTTATTAATTACTAGAAATTTAAGCGTTGGATTTTGTTTTATGAAAATTTCAGGAACGTCTTATAATACCAATTTCAACATATTCTGAAAAAAAATTTTTCGATGATGTTGAAAATCAACACTTGACCAGTTATTGGAAAAATACGGCTGCAAATGATGAGTAAATAATGTGAAAATCGGAGTTCCATATTGCACCATTTACGCGCCGCGCCAGCCACATGCCCCAAATCATATTTAAACATTAATGTCATTTAATTATCTATCTATCCACTAAAGCCATTTTCGTAAATATTAAAAGTATTTTTCTTTGCTTTATTTTAATTTAAAGTTCTATAACTCTAATTAAAACACCCTGTAGTTAATAATAAATAATCAAGTTGCTAAATTTATTTTGGCATTAAACTTTTATTCAAGTATCAAACATTTTCTTTCAATAAGCTCTTCTTCTTCATTCTGCAGCCCATTTTATTGAAGACTTTGAAAAACAAAAGCATCGTATTTTTATTATTCGTTTATTTATTGATTCAATGTTGTAAATACTATACGTATATTCTAAAGTTATATAATAATACGTGGTTAAAAAATATAATGTTAAGACTAAAACGACAAAAATGCCTATTAATATTTAAATATAAATGGCCCAGAGTCGGAGGTATCTTAGCAAATTCGATAACGGATTGTTCATATAGTACGTAACGCCATTTTCGCAGGTTTTACCGCCTCTTCGTATTGCTCTTGAACAGATTTCCCATTTAAGCTATCAACTCCGCAATAAATCTTGAACTTGAGAGATAAAATGTATCCAATATAGTACTTGGATACTATCGATAGGAAAAAATAACGATATCGATATTATTATTAAATACAATTTCGAAAACGTGTAATACCAAATTTACGTTATGAAACATTTCATAAAATTTATGGCATTAAACTTTCTTTATTTGCTAATAGAATGGACTGGGAAACAATTAGGGTTGACTTTTAGTGAGCTGCTCAATATAGATATTCCACCCTGGCCATGATGCGATATCCCTTGACTTTCCACCAGAAAAAATCAATTCCGATGATACTTTACTATTGGAGAAATTCGTATAACAAACAGCATGATATATAGCTTCGGCAGCAATCAAATCATATTGAAATAAATTAGGTAAAGTGCGACTTTGGCTCGCACACGAAGGGTTCGTTCGAATACACATATGTACGTATATCCCTTTTCGTTTTTGCCCCTTTTTCATTTTGGCAGTTTTTGCGTTATGCTTTTTTGTTTGATTTTATTTTATTTTTATTTTTTAAGTATTTGTCGATGTTTTTGGCGCTTTTTTAATTGTCGTGATTTTATCGTTTTTTCTGACTATTTTTCGTTTTTTGAAATTTTGAAGTTTTAGCGAATTATTAGTTTTGGCGCTTTTTTCAGGTTTGGTCCTTTTTTCGGTTTTGGGATTTTTTCGGTTTTTTTTCGATTTTTTTAGTTTTAGCGATTATTTTTGTTTTGACACTTATTTTCGTCATGGCATTTTTTTTTATTTTTGGCGATTTTTTTTAATTTTGGCGTTTTTTCCTTTAAGCGCTTTTTTTATTGTGGCCATTTTTCGTTTTGAAATTTTTCTAATTTTAGGATTATCTTCAGGCTGCAGCCAAATTAAGTTTTTCTTGATTGCGACTGAAATCAACTTGAAATTAACTAATTTCCCCTACATTTTGTCATATCCCAAATTAAGTTATTTTCCTAAATTTCGGCGAAATTAACTTGAAATTACAATGCTCATCCCTGTTTTTGTTTTACCTCCAGTTTTTTACTTAATATTTCAATGGTTTTTATACTTAATTTCTATTTAAATAGAAAATTCATTTTTATAGCTCTTATTTAAATATAACTTATATCTCCAGTCTTGTATATTTGAATTCGCTTTAAGTTTTATAAATTACCATATAATTTGGCCGCTTGTTGTTCTTGTGGAAACAAAAAAATTTAGGCCGCTGAGAATCTACCTTTTGTTGCCGAGTAATTTGGGCTTTCTTTGTCTATATTTGTCTTTTCGTGATTTTTTTGTTTTTATTCTTTTAAAACATTGCAGAAACTCTTCATTATTCATATTTCCTGATTGAAAAGATATGTATTTTATGGAATATTTCTTTGTTTATATTGAACAGCTGCTTTTTTTGGGAAATTTAGGGGAAATTTGTGGTATTTTATGGTGCTACCATATTTTTGTCACAATTAAATAATAACAACTAAATACAACTGAAAAACAGAAGTTGTATTTAATTACAATTTAAATTTATATGAAAATTAACTAAACAAATATTTAATTACTAAGTCAAAAACTGGATGTTAAAGTTCCTTTTTTAGAACAACATATACACAACTGTGGGGGGTAAAAAAAATAAGTTGACAATTGTTTTAATTAAAATACAAAAATTATAAAAATAAAACATATACAAATATTTTAAATGAATGAAAAGAATGTGTTGTACCCATAAAAGTGCGAAATTCATGTAAACTGTATGAAATGGAAGATGTTTCAAGTTCCAAATGCTAGCCGAAATCAAGTCAAACGCAGTATGAACACTTTTAATTTGGTAAGAAATTTCAGCATGAAATTAAGTAATTTTGGTGCAGCATGAATAGGCTATTAGCGGTTTTCAAAATTTCAATAGTTTACCTCTTACGGTTTCTAAGATACAGCATATTGTCTAAATTACATAGTAAAATTACATTAATTGATAGAACACCTTTTAATTTTTATTGTTTTAAATATCAGTGTTAATTGGTGTATTCTATTCCACAGACTACACCAATAACACTAACTTTGAAAATTTAAATTGTCTATGTATATATAACCGCCAGTTTTTGACTTAGTAATTAAATATATATTTTGTTAATTTTCATATAAATTTAAATTGTAATTAAATACAACTTCCGTTTTCAGTCGTATTTAGTTCTTCTTACTAAATTGTGGCAAAAACATGGCAGGACCATAAAATATTATAAATTTCCCATAAATGTCCCAAAAAAGCAGCTGTTCAACATAAACAAAGAAAAATTCCAAGAAATATATTAAGTACATTTAGGAAATAATAATATATATATATATATATATATATATATATATATATATATATATATATATATATATATATATATATATATATATATATATATATATATATATATATATATATATATATATATATATATATATATATATATATATATATATATATATATATATATATATATATATATATATATATATATATATATATATATATATATATATATATATATATATATATATATATATATATATATATATATATATATATATATATATATATATATATATATATATATATATATATATATATATATATATATATATATATATATATATATATATATATATATATATATATATATATATATATATATATATATATATATATATATATATATATATATATATATATATATATATATATATATATATATATATATATATATATATATATATATATATATATATATATATATATATATATATATATATATATATATATATATATATATATATATATATATATATATATATATATATATATATATATATATATATATATATATGTATATGTATGTATGACCGACCCGCACTAACTTTGGAGCGCCGACCCACCTATGCCAGTGGCACACCCCGTGGAACCACCCCTGGGGGGTTCCCCATACAAAAATTTCAACAAATTACCATTTTTGGCACTTTACAAGAAAAAATCAGCGAAATGGCTATGTTTTTTATTAAGTTAAAAAGTTATATATACAACCGTTGTTTACCTGATAACGAGATAAAAGTAAACAAATATCTTTAAGAAGTGTAATTACCAACAGAATAGAAAATGGTAATTACTTTTTAATTGTGTTGTTCTAAGAATCTTGTGTTATTTTTGGGTTAAATACTGGTAATCCCTGATAGCTAGGTAATAAAATATATATTCCATGTGGTTACAATACGTAGCTATATGCAGTAAGGAGCATGCCTAAAATCATGTACGCATATGTACTATTTAGTTTTAAGGTTCTCATTTTTAGTATTCAAGTCCAATTTTGTATAATACAATTTCTATTTTGCGCGTCACATATGTATGTAAATAGTTATTGAAAGATATTATGCCTTACGTTTTATAATTGTTTGGATAAATTAATATATCATTTTCAATAGTTCTTAACATAAAAGTTTATGGTAGCGCATTGAATTAATTGTGTGAACTTTCTCTTTGAATTTTGTACTATATGTCCCTGTTTTCTGAATGTGGTTAGTTTTTTTTGATTTTAGTGAACTTTTACAGCGTAACCCACGATATCGACCGCTATCGCACGCTTGCATTTTCAACGACAAACAGCTGATTTGCGGCCCCGTAAAAACTCTCAGCACGACAAGTCGATCGACAATGCAAGCGATCGACAACGTAATAGTTTTCATACAAATTTCAAAATCAGTCACTTGTGTTGTTGATGTCGACAAATAAAAAAGTAAAACAGTAAATTGTTTAAATTTAATTCATTTAATAATAATAATAAAATAAAGTTAAATAATAATAATAATAATAATAATAATAATAATAATAATAATAATAACAACACATAATAGTAAAATAAAGTTAAATAAAAATTAGTTTTAGAAGTTTTATAGCCGAAAAAAATAGTAAGCAGAGCGCGAAGCCGATACAAAATAGTCGGCGGCTGAGCCGAAAATCAGTCGGCGGCGGCTGTTAACCGGCTAGAGCCGACTATTAATAAAAAAAATAATAGCATTTAGTGTCGATAAAACATGAAAAAACTCCAGAAATGGGTTATGTAATGTACATATAAAAGCGTCATATATCCGCAACTTTGTGAGTTCATAAACCGCCTATTCTGATAGCCGTAAATGCCGGAGCTAACACCATTTGTGGAGACTGCCAGACCAAGATAACATTTTATGCGGTTGCTAGACGGATCAATATTTCAGCTTTAATATATGTGCTTGTGTGCATTTGTTATGAAAATCAAAAGCATTTTGATATTGTTCAATATTTCCCCTCCGTATATGTGTACATATTTTTTGTAAACAAACGCCACAAACACATATATTGAAGCTTAATATTGACCTGTGTGGCATTTGCTTTAAGCACTGTTCATACATTTTTGTTACTATTTTTTAATTTTGCACTATAAAATTAATTGTACCGAGATAATCGGCGTAAGAACTCTTAGCCGACATGGTCGGCTAACAATTTTAGCCGAAATTAGCCGCGCAAGTCGGCGGCGGCTGAACAGCAATAAAAATTACCGGCTGCGGCTGAGCCGTGCTCTCTGCTAGTAAGTAAATGAATAGCAACAAAAATATATTTGTAAATCACATAAACAAATGTATTTATGGTGTCACAAATATGGAAACATGTATGTCTTTTGTTTACGTTTTGCCATTTGCTGCGCAACACATCAAACTTTGATCCAATTCATGTATGATTGGAAATATTTTGTTTTACTTAGCACAGCAACACATCAATTTCATGTCATCAAACTTCATTTGATAGTTGTTGTGAAAAAGATAGAACATGTGATTTTTTGGGTGCAAATGTTTCGTTATTAGTTTTTTTAACTCCTTTTTTTTGAATTCCTTTTTAACTCGTTTCCATATGCAGTTCGAAACGAGTTAAAATTTTGTGCGAAATCCTTTTTTCCGCATTTGGATTTTTTCTGTATATTTTTCAAGCAATATCTCGCACTAAGCATTTTTTTCAATTTCTATTGCTATATTGCTTCGATTTAGCTCGCCATAAAGCAGGCAAACCACGATAAACTTCAATATATTCAAGAATTAAATATTGTTCATCCATTTTTTTAAATAGTGCGTCTCCAAAGTAATTATATTGTTGCTGCGAAAACTAACCAAAAATTACATTTGAAGTAATTACACGGTCACACATCAAAAAAGCCTCAAATTTCAATATCGGCGGTAGTGAAAATCAAAAGTGTTTTGTTTTTCATCAAACTCACATCGGGTTTTTTGCACTAATACAGTCAAAAAAATCCCTGTTTGATCAAACAGTTTGACGAGTTGCCTTGCCGCATTACTTTAATTAGCATAGAGTTGCATTTTGATGGTTCACTTTTCACATTTCATCGCTTTATATTTTCAAAGTAGCGTTTTATTTGTGAAATTTTTGATGTGGCAATATGTTAATTTGACAATGAGTAAATACGTAATGTATACAACGTAAAGCCTGACGACCGACAAGTCGATAGTTAGTGGGTTGCTCAAACGAACTATAATAAGTGTCTTGCCATCAGTCGCTCGAGTTGTCGATCGACATCGTGGGTTATGAAATATATTTAAAAAGTTGAATGCGATAAATTCAAATCCGTTTTCGGTTTTTTCTATCACGTACATATTTTTTTTTAATGGGCATGAATAATATTTCCACAAGGTACATAGTATAATTCACCCAAGCTCAAAAACGGTTTGCCCGATTTGAATAAGTATGCCGCCAAAAAAAAATCGTATTAAGATTCCTTTAGGTCATGCATATATTATTATTTTTTATTTTTACCCTGTTTCGGAGTTATTAGATATTACCGGCAAAAAAATTTTTTTTTGCTAAATTAAAATTTTTTTGTTTGCAAAAACTCTTAAAAAATAAAACGGCAAAAACTTTACATTTTTATCATTAGATTGATAGCTAGGATAGCTCAAAATAAAACAAGCCATAATCGATCGGCAAAAATTGATTTTTTTCACAATTAAGTGAATGAACCCAACCCAGTAAAAAAACTTTCATGTTTTTTGAAGCACTAAAGAAATAAAGCGCTTCATAATTCGCTTTAAAATATGAGCTTGTTCACAAGCTGATTTCATAGCGTCACAAAAACGCAGGTTTTGAAGCGAGAAAAGTATTTGCTTTTTACTTATACAAAAGCTTCGTACACGAGCTATACAAAAAAGCTGATTTTATAGTGCTGATCCAAAGCAGGTTTTTAAGCGAGAATGAAGAGTAAGTTTATTTGAGTTTCTTGGTGCCGTTTTGCAACAGTGTTTTTGGTCGAGTGATTGGTACGTTGAACTACAAAGATTCTCAGTTCGATACCAGTTGAAGTTAAAATAACAAACATTGAGTGAAAATATGAAATTAATAGAAATAAATAAAGAAAAGAAATAAGAAAAATTCAAAATGGCGTTAACGACGCCAATCCACATCGAACCATTTTTTTCATATATTTTCAGTTCTAGTGCTGAAAATGTTGATGATTTTCAGCGCTTCAAAAGCGCTTTTGTGAGCAAAAATGTACTACAATCCGGGAACTCGCTATACTAAAATCAGCAGCGATATCAGCAGGTTTGTCAGCGCTACTTTTATTCCATAATAGTAGAAACCTGCTTTATTGGAACCACCTTTTTTCGCCATGTTACGCGGACACAATAGTAAAATATATATGCCGAATTTCATTTAAAATCGGAGAGGATGATAATCCAGTCCACGCCGAAAATGTTCGTTTTTAAGCATTTTTTAAGCCAATAAAAAATAACTAAAGAAAAAAAATTTTGCTAAAACTTTATTTTTAGTTAGTTTTAAATATAATATAGTTAGTTTTAAAAATAATATCATAGAAATAATTTGAATCTATTACGAAAAACTAATTTTTGACATATATTTTCTTAAAACAATGAAAAACCAACGTGATCTGAGAGTTTAAGGTCCTCTTTTAGTGTCAAAAATAGAAAAACACAATATTTATACTTATTATATATTATGTTGTTTCTAATTCAGCAGTATCTATTTCATTTATATTTTACTATATTCCTAGTTTATTCTCTATACTAATTATATTATACCCCTTTTCGTTTTGCCCCTTTTCTTCATTCTGGCAATTTTTTCGTTTTGGTTTTTCGTTTAATTTAAATTTTTGTTTTTTATTTCTTAAGTTTATTTTGCTGATTTAGCTATTTTTTGTGTTTGGCGCTTTATCCATTTCAGTGATTTTTTTCTTTTTTATTATTTTTTTTATTTGCCTTTTTTGTTTTTTCCGATTTTTATTTTTTGCCGATATTTTGTTTTTGACGTTTTTGTTTTTTTTTTCGCTTTTTGACGATATTTTCAATTTTAGCGATTTATTTCAGTTTTGGCGCTTGTTTTGGTTTTGGAGATTTTTTCGGTTTTAGTGATTTTTTTTTGTTTTAGCACTTTGGTTTTGAATCTTTTTTCGTTTTGGATATTTTTTCGGTTTTTGGCGACTTTTTTAGTTTTAGCGTTTTTTGTTTTTGTTTTGACGCTTTTTTGGTTTTGCTGTTTTTTTTAATTTTTTGCGATTTTTGTCGTTTTTTATGATATTTTTAGTCTTAGCGATTTCCCTAGATTTTAGTGCTTTTTTCGTTTTGACAACTTTTTTCGGCTTTTGGCGTTTTTTTTTTTAGTTTTTAGCGATCTTCTTAGTTTTTGTGATTTTTTGCGATTTTATTTTAATCTTGGTGCTTTTTTCCTTTGAGCGCTTTTTTCATTTTTGCGATTTTTTGTTTTGAAAATGTTGTAATTTTGGAATTTTTTAGTATTAACGTTTTTTAAATTTCAAGAGTTTGCCTCTTACGATATCCAGGATACAGCAAATTGTCTAAATTATATAGTCAAAAGTACATTAACTGATAGAACACCCTTTAATTTTTATTATTAACTCTAACTTTGAAAATTTTAAGTGTCTGTATATTACATTAGTATTTGATCATGTTTCGTTGCTCGCTTTAGAATGCCCTTTTATTTTTTAACTGTCATATATTTGTTGTTGTAGCGGCCAAAGCTTTACATATTCTGCGAAAAGTTCAGCTCCGTAGCTCTTACGGTTCCCGAGAAAACAGCCTGCGACAGACAGACAGACAGACAGACGGACAGCCGAGCGAAAATCATAGGGTTCCTTTACACTTTTGGTGTACGGAACCCTGAAAAGAAAGAAAATAAAATATAAAAATTTAAAACATAAAGCTATACAACAAAATAAATTAATGAATGTAATTTTGTCTGCATGTATAATTGAAGCCAAACGCTCGACACACGACTTGAATAACTTTTTTGTCCGTTTGGTATATAAAACTTCCTTCCGTAATTTCATTGGACGACAACAAACGTGCACAGAAAAGGAAGAAGTGGGATATGCAGAAATAAACAACGTATGTACAGACTTCATTATTTTGTTGTTACGAAAACTGTCAAAGTGTTAGAGTAATGGAATAATTATTACAATAAATCATCGCCAAAGTTATTATTTTATATTGTATGTACATTAGGGTGATCGTCAGAATTTTTTTTCGAACTTCAACTTCGAATAGCACTAGAACGTTGCATTTTATTCTCAGATACATGGGGAGATAATGAAACAACTTTTGCGACTTATTTTGAAATTTATTTTGTTTTTGCGTTTATTTTTATTTACTGTATCTTCAATAAAAATTTAACTAACAATAAGTAATAAAATCTTCACTCTAAAATTTTAAATTGTAAGTCCTGCTAATGCCACACAAAAATTTTTGTTTCTGCGGTTGCTTCTTAGATTGTCTTTTACGTCCCTCGTGTTCGGCTAATAGAGCAAGAGGCCCTCCTTCTCAGCCGAGAGAGAGTTTAAAGTTGAACATATTGCGAAATAGAGGATGTTGGTGAAACTCAAGTTTTTTTATATATCTTGTCACATTTTTTGAAAATACAGTCTTAACTATGGGAACATATATGTACGTCTTCATTAATGCGCGGGTTTCTGACATACCAGGAGGCTGTTGTAATCGTACGGCGAATTTTTTTTTGTCTGCATATGATGCAGATGCAGTGTCCCATAACTGGATACCATAGGACCATATTGATTTTAGGATACAGTTATATAACAAAAGTTTACAATCCAGTCTTAAGCATGGTACTCTGTTCATCATTTCGTGCGAAGTGCTGTCAAAAGTCCATATAAAAAAATTTACACGAATTGATTACGAAAAAATGCTGCAGAAGTAGTAATCTGTTTATTTTGTGAAAAACATATTAAAAGTACCTACCAAGGTACATTAAACAGGTATCACTACAATATGAGCTGGTCTACTAAATTTGAGAATGTGTGCATCACACAGACAATAGATTTTGACACATTTCTGGTATTTTTCTATCAGCAACGGGTATGTGTTAGTAAGTTTGAGGGAGCTTATGAATGTGTGCGACACACAGACAATATATATGACATATTTCTGGTATGTTTCTACCAACAAAATACGTGTGTTTTTTGGTGTTGTATTTGTTGTCGTCGTGAAGGTACCTGTATTACTGTATCATGGTACCTACAACATTTCTGCCAATACAAGTTTATAATACGAAAAGTAGGCAGTGCCACGCTCATACAAAGAAAATATTATTTTTCAACTAACTACTTCTACTAAACCGACCCGTAGAAACTTTGCAAACACATTGAGTTTCCCTGACAGTACGATTAAGGCCCAAATTTACAGTCATTAGTTAGCTAATGACAATAGTTTAGCCAATGATATTTTATTCACACTTCTTTGTTTACCATTAGTTAAACCGTCAAACGCCATTGGTTAACAATTAGTTAGATGCTTTGGAACATGGTGCAATATATATACAGGTAGCAGCATAACGTCAGCTGATTATATTTTGTTCTGGTAGTTTTGTACATAAGTAACGTCTAGCACTTGTATTTTTTCGACAAGCATTATTTAGTTTTTTGTTGTATTTATTGAACCTGCATACTTATTGCACCATGTTTTGGAAATTATTACATTCATATATCATACTTTTAGGAGCGACAAAAAATATTTGCTCCATTGACTTTGTGTTCTTAAAAATTTTTTAATTGCCGCCGTAAGATGTGTAATATTCTTTATTTCTTTACTTTTACTTGTTTATTTATATTTGAAAGGGTTACCATGCTTTACCCATATTAAAAATTTTAGTTAAACAATACACTATAATATGATGGTTTAGTTAAACAATAGTTATCATTTTAGTTTACTAATAATTAACTAATGACTGTAAATTTGGGTCTAAATGATAAAAAAGATTATGTGTGTCAGCTCCTACGCGCGACTGGAGTTTACTCCTAAAGAATATAATATAACCAAAAGAGACAAATAAATGCATCTCTGGTAATACTAAGGCCCCAATTCACAGTCATTAGTTAGCTAATGACAATAATTTAGCCAATGATATTTTATTCACACTTCTTTGTTTACCATTAGTTAAACCGTCAAATGCCATTGGTTAACAATTAGTTAGATGCCTTGGAACATGGTGCAAAAAGTATACAGGTGTCAACATAACGCCAGCTGATTATTTTTTGTTGTATTTGTTGAACCTACATACTTATTACACCATGTTTTAGAAAATATTCTTGCATATAGCATAGTTTTCGGAGCGACAAAAAATATTTACTCCATTAGCTTTGTGTGCTCAAAAATTTTTATATTGAAGCCTTAAGATCTGAAATATTCTTTATTTCCTTATTTTTGCTTGTTTATTTATATTTGATAGGGCTACCATTCTTCACCCATATTAAAAATTTTAGTTAAACAATACACTGTAAATATGAAGTTTTAGTTAAACAATAGTTATCATTTTAGTTTACTAATAATTAACTAATGACTGTGAATTTGGGCCTAAATAACCTAAAAAATTATTTCATATTTTGTTATTATATATTTTGCATATACATATATATGTAAACAATGCTATAATGAAATATCATTATTAAATATTGTTATAATAGGTTTATGGTAATTAAATATGATACGCGAACGTTGGAGGATGTAAGAGTCACGTATCGTGAAAACATTGCATCAATGGTAGTACCATATTTAGTTGTACATAGTGGTCTACCAGAAAATAAATCCAAATCTTGCTCGTTTTTCAAAAATTATGCTAAGCGTAATCCCTCATCTTTACCAAAGTCAATATTGAAATCGCCGCCAAGTATGAGTGGAAGTTCGTGATACCCTGAAACTCCATTATGGTCGCAATGGTCTGATCTACCAGTATATAAACTGTCACCATAGCAATTTGTTTACCTTTAGGCAACGTGCATTTCGCGGAGCTAGTATCTCCTAAATCACATTTCGATTGATTTACGCAACCGTAATTTCTTCTCAAACAATCATCATTACAGACAGTAATATCGTGTTGCGAAACGCCAACATTTTGATAGATGGCAACTCCACTCCCGTGTTTAATGCTTGGTCGTCTGGAATGTGTGATGTGATTAAAATTTTCAATTTCGAATAGTTCCTCGTTACTAAGCCATGTTTCTGTATTATATTGCTATGGAGATTACGCGCATGTACCGGAGACTGGCAATTGCGGAAAAAGACTATCATATTTCCTGCATTGTTTTTCACGAATAGAATTTGACGTAACCCCCACTCGGTCGGAGGCAATCTTTCAATTTAAATCTTTTCGGACTTCAAGAAGATTATTTTCTTTATTTACATGCTGTGCAAATATGCGCCACCTGTACGAAGGGTTGGAGGGGGAAGTTTCCATTTTCACTTTTCTTTTCATCAGTTCGCAACTTACTCTCGAAGTAGAAACAAGCATTAATTTGCCGTCGGTGAAAAAAATAAACAATATAAAAATATACATATAATATTAAAAAAAAAGACAAATATTCGCAACAACAAAGTATTAACAAAAACCGTTTTGTTTAATATTTTACGTACCTGTACATTTTTAATTTCTTTTTGTAAAGTAAATTATAATTATAAGCAAGTAGGCACACAAACAACAAATATATTTGGTATTCGTACCAAATGAGTACGTATACAACAACAAACAACAGAAATGCCTACGTTCCTGTTGCTGCTGCAGAATGTGATAACCCAGTAAACAAAAATTTACACTTGCGTACACGGGTGCGCTCAAATTCAATGTCTATGACGGACCATAACATAAAAGTAAATTTTTTGATACCAGCATCACAGCAAAGCACAAGTGCCAACAATATGAGCCAACATCAAGCTGAAAAAGAAAAAAACGACAGAAAGTGTCCCCCTAGAAACCGATTCAGAAAATCCAAATGGGTATTGATCGCTATTTCAAAATGGTAAATAATATAAAAAGACAAAGAAGTCCAAGATCGAAAAACCTCGCTCCATTGGCGAAAATGGGCAAAGATGGTAAATCTGATGCGGCGCTCTCTGAAAACCGGTTTTCACTTCTACAAAACGACGAAGACGAAATCACCATTGTCAGGTCAAGCAAGCCGCCCCCAATATACTTAAGAGAGAAAAACTCAAATGAGCTAATTAAAAGGCTAGTACAATTAATCGGTGAAGAGGCGTTTTACGTGATCCCGATAAAACGCGGTGCGATTAATGAAACAAAAATACAAGTAAATGAAGAAAATCATTACCGCTCAGTAGTTTCGGAGTTTGAAACACAAAATAAAAATTTTAACACCTACCAATTGAAAAGTGCAAAAGGCCTCCAGGTAGTGATAAAAGGCATCGATTCATACGTGGATCCAGAAGAGGTAAAAGCGGGTCTACTAAATAATAATTTTAAAGTAAAAAATGTTACTAACATTAAAAATAGAGAGCGAGTTCCCCAACTACTATTTCGTGTAGAAATGGAACCAGGTGATATAAAATTAAAAAAGAATGAAGTACACCCCATTTACAGCTTAAGATATTTGCTGCACCGACGAGTTACCGTAGAGGAACCACACAAGCGAGCAGGGCCCATTCAATGTCTAAATTGCCAAGAATATGGCCACACCAAAACATATTGCAAGTTGCGCACCGTTTGTGTCGTCTGTGGTGAACTACACAGCACTGCCAATTGTAATAAGCAAAAAGATGATTCCAAAATGAAAAAGTGTAGCAATTGCCATGAAAATTACACTGCAGACTAGAGGAGGGGAGCTCCTCTATGTACATGTTAAGCAGTCTTTGTCTAAAATACGTATCACACCTATGCTCAACATATTACTTTCGACAAAAGCAATTATCCCCAGTTGCGCCAACCAGCTACCAGCCGTCCTTCATACGCCAACATTTTTAAGGCTAACAAGGCCATAGCGCAAAACATACCAAACAGTCAGTACTCATACGCTAATGCTTTGAAGTCTAACACTAGTTTTAATTTTGATCGAATTGAGGCTACAATATAAAATTTAATACAAACAGAAAATTTTTTTACAACCAACATGACCTGCATGATGCAGGAAGTGTTAAAAACGCAGACTACATTATTGCATGCTGCATTAGACAAACTATCAGCCATGTCACAGAATACCATTCCGATCGGAAGTGGTTTCAATTCCGTAAGTTGCTTCTTCAAAAAACGAAAAACAAAAATTTTCTTCGTAATCAAACCACTTTTAAATTTCAAAGTGGAATTGAAAAACACTTTTCTACTGACTTAATTTTCAGTAAATACTAAAAAAGGTGCATACTAATAGGAGCGTCAAACAAATATTTGTTTATGAGCTTTCCATGTTAGTAAAGAGCTCAATGTGAACTTTGCATCTTAAAACAAGAGTAAACAAACGCCTCAAGGTATAAAAACTTTATTATTGTAAAAACGAAATACAAAATAAACGGAATCTAAAGCACCAAAAATGTACTTTTTCGGAATGACAACTACGGAATCAAAACCAATCCGAACGAAATCTGTGACATGGCTGTATGAATTTAAAAATCTGTTTCTGGAACGCAAACGGCATCCGCCAACATAAAAACGAACTAGAATACTTTATAATGGATAAAGAAATTGTTACGCTTATATCTGAGACACATTTGACGGCTAGAACCTTTTTTTATATCAACAGATATACTCTCTATGACACAAAGGACCCCCAAGGTAGAGCTTGTGGTGGCTCGGGTATACTAATAACATCGCGATTAAAACACTACTTAATGAGTGATTGTTGTACAAACTATCTTCATGTAACTAACATCTGCATTGAAGCTTTTCATCAAAACATGGTGATTTAATGAATTTACTCTCCCCCCAGGTACTCTATTACAGAAAATCAATAAAGTAGATTTTTTTAATTCACTAGGCCCTCGCTTTTTGGCCGCCGGTGATTATAACGCTAGCACACGTTTTGGGGATCTCGCCACATCAAACCATAGGGTGATGAGGAAAAATACCTGATGTTATTGATTTTGAGTGGTAAATGGTGTGCCCAGCGAGATTTATCTTCAGATCACTCACCAACTATTGTCACTTCATATACAACTTCACCCTCTTGTGATTTAACGATGACAACCACACGTATAAATTGGTTGAAATACAAAAATAATATTTGAGTACTCATTGCGCTGAAAATATTCCATTAAAAACGCCTGATGACATAGATGACTCTATTAGAATGTTTGAGGCAAACCTTAAGCAAGCTGCTCTAAATGCTACTACTACAGGTGATATATAATAAAATTTATTCAGCAGATGTAGAATGTCTTTTATCTGAAAAAAGAAGAGTTCGTAGAGAATGGCAACGCTACAGATCCCTTCAGCTGAAATCTAGGCTGAAGGAATGTACTAAACAGCTTAAAACGCTACTAGAATATCAGACTATTCGCCATGGGGAGCAGCCCGAGGCCTCAAAAGACCAGTGACATATAAGTCTCCATTGTGAGCTTCGAATGGAGACCATGCAAGTACTGACGCTGGAAAAGGTACTCTGTAAACCACTTGCAGAAAGTATTTACTCCAAATACGTCTGATGCTATATTTGAGCTGCCACCAGTCCTCGCTATACCAGCTGTTACTTTGAGGATCAATATTTGTGAGATTGAACACGGCATTGCAAGCTTAAATTTAAAAAAGCGCCAGGCGCTGATAAAATAACCATTAAAATGCTCTTTGAGCTACCCTAGACTGCAAAAATTATAATTATATTAATTTTCAACGGTATTTTGCGCTATCCCACAGAATGGAAGGTTTCGCCATGATACCTAAGACAGGCAAAGATCATATGAAGATGGAATACTATAGACCTATAAAACTATTGTCCAACATGTCAAAAGTATTTGAAAAGCTACTTGTGAGTAAGCTAACACCCATACTGAATGGTACTGGATGCATTCCAGACCACCACACGGATTTAGGAGACAACACAGCACGATTTAACAAACACATAGAATGTAGCTAGAAAAATCTACGAGGAAAAGAGATATTCTTCTGCGCTCTCCATCCATGTTTCTCAGGCATTTGATAAAGTATGGCACGAAGGTTCATTACATAACCTAAGGCCAAACCTACCCGCAAACACTTTTAAGCTTTTAGAAAGCGAAAATTTGTTGTTAAGGAAGGTAATTTTCTAAGCTCTCCGCAGCCGATTGAAGCCGGAGTTCCTCAAGGCTGCATCCTCGGTCCTGTATTATATCTGATATATGCCTGTGATACGCAGTAACATACACATATCAACATTCGCTGATGATACAGCTTTTCTAAGTGTTCACAAAAGCCATCAAGAAGCTCCCCGCAAGCTGCAAGAGTACACACAAAAAAAAGGGAATGTAAAATCAACATGCCGCAATTTTGATTAGAAATCATATTAAATTTACAAGAAATAATTTGTCGTTGGAATGTGTTAGTATTTATTTGCTTTGTTCATTGCTACAATTCACTGTTCTGCTTAGTTGTGTGACTTGTTGTTGTTTATTCTTACATGTGTCGTCAATGTAGACGACAAAAAACGAATTACCAGTGAAAATGTACTGCTGCTGGTTTAAATCACCATTGTTTCATATTAATTTCAAACGGAAATTTATTAATCTAACCTTAAATCACCATTAAAACAATTTTCAATCGACATGACTATAACTTTAATTTCAAATAAGTTTTATGTTAAATAATAATTTAAATCATGTTGAATTAAAATTAAATTTATTTTCCATACGATGGTATTTATTTAGTGTATAGGTAAAGTAAAGTTTGAAGCTGTTGTGGTTGCAGTGGTTAGCGCGTGGACTATCATGCAGGTGGCACGAGTTCAAATCTTAGCTGGGGCAGTCAGCTACAACGAAAATTTTCTGATGACTATAACGTAAGTAAAATAATTAATAGAATAGCTGCATTAAAGTCATGTTGTTTCTGCTTGATATGACTTTAATTCAAAATGATTCTTCGTGTTGTTTCAATATCAAATTCACGTTGTTTCAACTTGAAATAACTTTGGTTCAACATGATTCTTCGTGTTGTTCCAATATCAAATTCACGTTGTTTCAACTCGAAATAATTTCGATTCAATATGATTTTTTGTATTATTTCAGTATCAACTTCATTTTGATTTAATTGTACTGGAATATTAAATCAACATGAAATATAGTTATTTCAAAAGGATAAATATTCTTTAAAGATTATTGTAAATCGTGTTAACTTAACATGAAACACCTATGAATCAAAATCACTACCAAAAAAATGTTAAATTCACCTGGTTTTGACGATTTTACATGTAAATTTTTCGGTGTGTATTTACCCCAGTTGGAACAATGGCTAAATAATAGCGAATAAAAATTAAAGAACAAAAATGTGTTCACATTACTTTTACATCGTACAGAGAAACCGCCCCACCTTTACAAATAAATAACCAAACTATAACTCAACACACTAAAGAAAAATATCTCGGTGTTCATCTTAATCGTCGTCAAACTTGGAAGTCCCACATTAATGTAAAGGTGATCCAAATGTAATTAAAACCAGCTCAAATGAATTGGGTCATTGGAAGGAATTCTACTCTAAGCCTATATTGTTAACTTCTTCTATAAAACTCCATTGTAAAACCAATATGGTCGTACGGTATCCAGTTATGGGTCACTGCCTCGGCAATAATTGTAGAAAAAATTCAAAGGAGACAAAACAAAATACTCCGTACGATTACAGCAGCTCCATGGTATGTCAGAAACAATCGAATTCATAAAGATTTAGATGTGCCGCTGATTAAGACAGTGTTTTGACTTGAGTTGCACCCAAATCCCCTAGCCCGAAACATCATTAACTTTAGTGGCCACACTCGGCTGAGAAGGGGGGGACACTTTTGCTCTCAGCCGAACACGAGAAACGTAAACAAGCACAGAACCAAACGCTGTAACAAATATTTTTGTCATATATATATATATATATATATATATATATATATATATATATATATATATATATATATATATATATATATATATATATATATATATATATATATATATATATATATATATATATATATATATATATATATATATATATATATATATATATATATATATATATATATATATATATATATATATATATATATATATATATATATATATATATATATATATATATATATATATATATATATATATATATATATATATATATATATATATATATATATATATATATATATATATATATATATATATATATATATATATATATATATATATATATATACATACATATATATATATATATATATATATATATATATATATATATATATATATATATATATATATATATATATATATATATATATATATATATATATATATATATATATATATATATATATATATATATATATATATATATATATATATATATATATATATATATATATATATATATATATATATATATATATATATATATATATATATATATATATATATATATATATATATATATATATATATATATATATATATATATATATATATATATATATATATATATATATATATATATATATATATATATATATATATATATATATATATATATATATATATATATATATATATATATATATATATATATATATATATATATATATATATATATATATATTGTCACGCCAAAAGTCAGGAGCCCTCGTTTTTGGCAAACATAAGCTGCACAGGAGAAGCAGCATTTTGAGTTATTATTATTATTTTTACTAGTTACAAAAGAGAATGTTTATGTTTGGATTTTGTTTTATTACCCCATAAGTACTTTGATATGAATTAATTGTGTTTATTTCCCTGGACACTACATTCTTTTTGCTGTATAAACAGCACTTTATAATTATAATTTACGGAATTGTAAAGGTTTGTTTTAGTGAAGAATTACATTTGTTTATTTAGTTTTTAGAGTATTAATTTAAGTTGTAAAGTAGCAGCTGGGTATAGAGTAACGCCATCTATTTGTCAATTGAAGTTGACAGACATTTGTTAGAGTATGAATACATTACAGACACTTCCTATGGTAACTAAACAGTATGTTGACTAAACACAGCCAGCATATGTTTGGGTATATGTGTGTGTAGATGTGTTTATGCTGTCGATGGGTATAAAAGGCCGTACATTGGCAATGAATAGTCAGTAGCTGTGCAGCAAAGCTGTAGGTAAGACATTTTTTTGATAGGTTTTGAATCTCTCAAAATTATTCTTAGTTGCGGTTTGGTAACAATTGTGGAAGAAACCAATACCACACGCTTTTGAAGTCTACCGGTATTATCTTTTCCTGGGGAGCACTGGAAAGAGTGTTTTGAATACTCTCAACGGCGCTCCACTCAGTTTGAAACCCTCACAATTGTAAACATCGACTCTCAATTGGGGTAACATACCACAGGCTTTTGAAGTCTGCCGGTATTATCTTTTCCTGGGGGAGCACTGGAAAGAGTGTTTTGAATACTCTCACCCGCGCTCCACTCAGTTTGAAATCCTCACTCTCAATTGGGGGTAACTTCGCCGCGGACTGCCTGAACCGTCTCCGAGGACCACGAGCGTACCACAGGCTTTTGGAGACTACCGGTGCGGTGGCTCTCAACAGTTACGGGGATAGAGAGTTCCAGCCCTGGGCCGCGTGTGTATTGGCGTTACTCACTCACCAGCCACTACTCCTTTAACATCCCATGTGGCATAATTTTTGAAGACAATAAATAATGTTATAACGTGGAAGAAAACAGCTGTGATTTACTGAAGACATACGCAATCCCTGGCCTCCTCTGAACTACCCCAGCAACCAGCGGATTCGTGTCGTTACATTGGCGCCCGAGCAGGGACACTGACCGTGTTCCAAAACAAAAAAAACAAAAATAATAATAAAATAAACAAATAAAATAAAAAAAAATAAGAAAGAAAAAAAAGAAAAATAAAAAAAAAAACAAAAGAGAAATAATAATAGAAAAAAAGAAAGAAAAAAAAGAAGAAAAAAATAATAATAAAAAGAATAATAAAAAATAAAAAAAATATTTCAGAAAAGTTTTCATTCAAAAGAGGTGAAAAAATATACAACAACTTCCTCAACAATCTCTCATCATGAGCAACGTACTGAGGACATCATGGGTCTACTCCCTGAAAAAAGAGGATCTGGTCAGGTATATGGGACAATTTGAGCTAGACCATACTGGCATCGTGGAAGACTTGCGCAAACGATTTGCCAAATTTCTAACAACAGAGCACCAAGAGAGTCAACTACAGGAGTTGCTAACAATACAAGCAAAGCACGAGCTAAGCTCCAGCAGTACGCTTGTGAACTCCAACTTGCAGACGCAACAACCTAACACCGTCACTCATACTACCCCAGCCACTACACCAACCAAAACAGAGGTAACAACATTAGCAAAAGAAGAACTACAACTGCCTGTGTACTCATCAAACACCCTAGTAGGTGAGCCCAAGCAAATAAGTCAACGAGGGGCTATGTCAGGCACATCACACCCGGTCGAAGACAGGACATTGGCCATTGATACCGTACGAAAATGGGGGCTAAAATACGATGGGGGAAGAGATCCGTTGGGTTTTATCGAGCGCATTGAGGAACTCGCCGAGATGTATAATGTGCATTTAGATCACTTGCCGCACATAATGCCAGAAGTGTTCCGCGAAAAGGCACTTACGTGGTTCCGGAACAACAACAAGCATTGGAGCAAGTGGGCCCTATTTAAGCAGGACTTCTGTCACTTCTTCCTGCCTCCACGTTATTTCGACAAGCTAGAAGACGAGATTCGCAAACGCACGCAACGCCCGCGGGAGTCGTTTAAAGACTACTGGCCATACAGAACCTCATGCGTCCGACTAGCTGCACGGAGGGTCAAAAACTGGAAAGAATCTTCCGTAATGCTGCGCCTGACTACCAGTGGTATATCCGGCGGAAAGATTTTACCACCTTAGATGACCTCATCCTACTAGCTGATGAACTGGAGAGCTTACCCACTACAACACCTCATGGCCGCAACGAGCATCACCGCATGGTGAACAAATCATCCTACCCAGGTCATCGGCCTAAAGCTGTCTCGACAAATAAGGTTACCCAAATACGCTTCGAGAAGGAGAAATTAAAAGCGGTAGTACTCATAGAAGATAAATTGGTCGACGCACTTATAGACACACGAGCCACGAGGAGCTTCATTGGCCCCAACCAAGTTAACCAACTGATCGAACACCCTACCTACCTCTCAGTCAACATAAAAGTATTTTTGGCTGACGGAACAAAAATGGTGATTCATAAGGCAGTCACACTGGGCGTCACTCTGGGTACCATAACAACGAAGTGTGATTTTCTCATCATGAACGAAGCTCAAGAGTCCCTTATTCTAGGACTAGATTTTCTACAACGTTTCCCAACTACTTTCACCTGTGCGGGGTTGGTAGCTAGATCTGAGCCGGGGAAAGACCACGCAGGCAACATGGAGAATGAGGAACGGAAAATTAAGGTAAGCTGTAGAAATAAGGTTACTAAAATTTTGCCACAGCCTGAGCCGGCCCCATGTGAGTCTGCCATAACGGCCAGCGGGTTGGCGGCGACAACTCCCTACCAGAGAGAAATCACCCGTTTTCTCGAGGAAGAATTGCCAAAATTTCAGACCATTCGGGACTTATCAAACATCGCGAAGCATAAAATCGTCATGAAGGATGACCGGCCCGTAAAAATTCGCTACGCCCCACGTAACCCAGCTATGCAGGCCATAATCGATACGGAGGTAAACAAACTCATTGCGAGTGGCTGTATCGAACCCTCCCGCAGCCCGTACAGCTTCCCCATCACACTGGTGAAGAAAAAAATGGCACCTGGCGTACGTGCATGGACTTTCGCCAACTGAATGCTAGATCAGTACCGGATGCGTACCCGCTGCCTCGAATTGATACTATCCTGGACAGGTTACGCAATGCCAAATTTGTGAGTAGCCTTGATTTGAAAGACGGGTATTGGCAAATCCCCTTAGAAGCAAGCAGCAAGAAGTATACGGCCTTTGCAGTCGCTGGTCGAGGTCTGTATCAATGGCGTGTGATGCCATTCGGCCTACACTCAGCCCCAGCCACTTTCCAGCGCGCGCTGGACAGTGTGATTGGGCCAGAGATGGAACACCATGCGTTCGCGTATCTGGACGATATTATAGTTATCGGCGCGACGTTCGAACAGCACCTAGCCAATCTGAGAGAAGTTTTCCGGCGGTTACGAGCGGCCAACCTAAAAATAAATCCTGAAAAGTGTGAGCTTTTTAGATCCGAAATTAGATATTTGGGTCATATGGTCACTAGCGATGGCATAAAAACCGACCCCAGCAAGGTAGCGGCCATTACTGAAATACCGCCTCCACGAACCGTGAAAGAGATACGTCGTTTTCTGGGAATGACATCGTGGTACCGCCGTTTTGTACCTGACTTCGCCGCTATTTCCAAGCCTTTAACGCAGCTTCTGAAGAAAGGGAAGCATTGGAAATGGGGTGAGGAACAACAGAACGCATTCGCGCGGCTTAAAACCAAGCTCACTGAGGACCCGGTACTAGCGTGTCCGGATTTTACTAAAACTTTTATCTTACAGACCGATGCCAGCGATTACGGGTTGGGTGCGGTGCTTACGCAAAACTTAGAAGGCGCCGAACGAGTGATAGCCTATGCCAGCCGGCATCTAATCGGAGCCGAGAAGAATTATTCAGCAACTGAGAAAGAATGCCTGGCCATAATATGGGGAATCCGTAAGATGAGGCAGTACGTGGAAGGCTACGAATTCATTGTGATCACCGATCACCTGGCACTGAAATGGTTGAACAGCATCAAGAACCCCACCGATAGGTTAGCTCGTTGGGCCTTAGAGCTACAACAGTACCAATTCTCAATCCAGTACAGAAAGGGAAAGCAAAATGTGGTAGCTGATGCCCTCTCACGACAGCCGGTGGACACCATTCACCTACTGCAAACCGCGGGTGAGGTGACGTGCCCCTGGGACAGAGCAAAATGACAGCAGTCCGACAGCACCCCGAGAGGTTCGCGGATTTGGCAATAGTAAACCAACAACTCTACAAACATTGTTCGAGAGGGTTAAATGAAGTTGACTGTACAGCCTGGAAATTGTGTGTGGCCACCCCGTTGAGGCAACAAGTGCTGCAGGAGAACCACAACACCGCTGCAAGCGGACATCTAGGTATCAAGAATACATTACTAAAAATAGCTTCCCGGTATTACTGGCCGAGAATGGCGCGAGACATCGCCCAGTATGTTCGTAAATGTGAGTCATGTCAAAGATACAAAGTCTCTCAGCAAGCGCCAGCAGGAGAAATGCTCACCCGGATACTCGAAGAGCCATGGGCAACAATTTGCGCCGACTTTGTGGGGCCGCTTCCGAGGACGAAGCACGGAAATACCATGCTGTTGGTATTTTTTGATAATTTCTCTAAATGGTGTGAACTAGTTCCCCTTCGTAAGGCTACAGCCGAAAGCCTTGTGAAGGCGTTTAGAGAGCGAATCTTAGCTCGTTATGGGGTACCGAAGAAAATCATCACCGACAATGGGACTCAGTTTGCCTCGAACATCTTTAAAAAATTTCTGCAGGGTTGCGGGGTACAACAGCAATGCACTGCCCCCTATACGCCGCAGGAGAACCCAACAGAGAGGGCGAACCGGACGATTCAAACTATCCTCGCCCAGTTTTCCGGCCGACATCACAACACCTGGGACGAGTCGGTGCCAGAAATCATGCTGGCCATAAACACGATCGTGTCTGAGTCCACCGGGTATACGCCAGCGTACCTGACGCAAGGTAGAGAACCCCGTCTGCCGAGCGCACTTTACGATGACGTAGCCACGGGAACAGGAGCGCGTAAGCTGGGGCCAAGCGAAAGAGCCGAAGAGTTGCACGAGGTCTTTGCCATCGTACGAAAGAATTTAGAAAAGGCATCGCAAAATCAAAAACGTCAGTACGATTTACGGCGACGCAAATGGAAACCGAATATAGGGGATCTAGTGTTAGTTCGGACCCATCCTCTATCTAAGGCGGTAGAGAATTTTGCTGCGAAACTCGCCCCAAAATATGCCGGGCCGTTTATAGTCAAGGAATTCATCTCGCCTGTGATAGTGAGAGTTAGTTCAGAACAGAACAGCGATATACGCACTGCACATCTATTGTTTCTTCTAGACCGTCTCCCTGAAAAGAATTAATACACAGCCAGCAGCAATGAGTGCCGCACGGAAAAAGTTTGATAAGCCCCGACGAAAGTTCCAAGCAAACATGGAGCGAGAGAAGGCAAAGATTAGAAAAACCATATTTCTGGATGACGACGACATCCTCACGACCAGTCGGGGAAGAAGAGGCAAACAGCAGCAACAACATCCGCCACAGCCAAAGCAACCAACTCGCCAGCGTTCTAAGGCAACGTTACCAGTTCAACATCGCCCGCAGCGGTAAATTACAAGTGGTATGATTCCCCACTGCTCCGTCTGAGTTCACACCTTCCTCTCCCACCGACGGGAAGTAATGTCACGCCAAAAGTCAGGAGCCCTCGTTTTTGGCAAACATAAGCTGCACAGGAGAAGCAGCATTTTGAGTTATTATTATTATTTTTACTAGTTACAAAAGAAAATGTTTATGTTTGGATTTTGTTTTATTACCCCATAAGTACTTTGATATGAATTAATTGTGTTTATTTCCCTGGACACTACATTCTTTTTGCTGTATAAACAGCACTTTATAATTATAATTTACGGAATTGTAAAGGTTTGTTTTAGTGAAGAATTACATTTGTTTATTTAGTTTTTAGAGTATTAATTTAAGTTGTAAAGTAGCAGCTGGGTATAGAGTAACGCCATCTATTTGTCAATTGAAGTTGACAGACATTTGTTAGAGTATGAATACATTACAGACACTTCCTATGGTAACTAAACAGTATGTTGACTAAACACAACCAGCATATGTTTGTGTATATGTGTGTGTAGATGTGTGTATGCTGTCGATGGGTATAAAAGGCCGTACATTGGCAATGAATAGTCAGTAGCTGTGCAGCAAAGCTGTAGGTAAGACATTTTTTTGATAGGTTTTGAATCTCTCAAAATTATTCTTAGTTGCGGTTTGGTAACAATTGTGGGAAGAAACCAATACCACAGGCTTTTGAAGTCTACCGGTATTATCTTTTCCTGGGGAGCACTGGAAAGAGTGTTTTGAATACTCTCAACGGCGCTCCACTCAGTTTGAAACCCTCACAATTTTAAACATCGACTCTCAATTGGGGTAACATACCACAGGCTTTTGAAGTCTACCGGTATTATCTTTTCCTGGGGGAGCATTGGAAAGAGTGTTTTGAATACTCTCACCCGCGCTCCACTCAGTTTGAAATCCTCACTCTCAATTGGGGGTAACTTCGCCGCGGACTGCCTGAACCGTCTCCGAGGACCACCAGCGTACCACAGGCTTTTGGAGACTACCGGTGCGGTGGCTCTCAACAGTTACGGGGATAGAGAGTTCCAGCCCTGGGCCGCGTGTGTATTGGCGTTACTCACTCACCAGCCACTACTCCTTTAACATCCCATGTGGCATAATTTTTGAAGACAATAAATAATGTTATAACGTGGAAGAAAGCAGCTGTGTTTTACTGAAGACATACACGATCCCTGGCCTCTTCTGAACTACCCCAGCAACCAGCGGATTCGTGTCGTTACAATATATATATATATATATATATATATATATATATATATATATATATATATATATATATATATATATATATATATATATATATATATATATATATATATATATATATATATATATATATATATATATATATATATATATATATATATATATATATATATATATATATATATATATATATATATATATATATATATATATATATATATATATATATATATATATATATATATATATATATATATATATATATATATATATATATATATATATATTAATATATATATATATATATATATATATATATATATATATATATATATATATATTAATATATATATATATATATATATATATATATATATATATATATATATATATATATATATATATATATATATATATATATATATATATATATATATATATATATATATATATATATATATATATATATACATATATATATATATATATATATATATATATATATATATATATATATATATATATATATATATATATATATATATATATATATATATATATATATATATATATATATATATATATATATATATATATATATATATATATATATATATATATATATATATATATATATATATATATATATATATATATATATATATATATATATATATATATATATATATATATATATATATATATATATATATATATATATATATATATATATATATATATATATATATATATATAATTTTCCTTTAATTTCGAATTGCTTAAACAAAGTTCTGTATTTGGATATTTTACTTGTAAATAAACAGAGATCTTTTAACAAATAAAATTATTTCATCAACACACAATACTTATAAACAATCATACATATCCACACACATTGGTCATAAAAGCAAATACAAAACAATATAAATAAAACCTCATTTAAATTAACATAATAAGGACAAAAAATAAATAAAACCTAATAACTCCTCCACTAGTGTGCATACAAAAATCTTACAAAACTAATAATATCAACAAAATTAAACAAACAAAAAAAAACACAAAAATAAAAAGTAAACTCTTTTCGCTTTTGTGTAAACAAAAATTTTACAAAATAAAAATAAATAAAATATTATTTGTGCACTAAGGGTGTGTGCCAAACGGTAGCAAAGTACTATTGTAAGTAAATGTTTGACACTTCTGAGGTGAATAAAATTTCACTAGCCCAGGGCCACAGACTACCAGACGAGACACGAGAGTTCCGATATTATGTACCTATATCTATCTCCCTCATACGAACTATATGACCAAAAGAAAATACAAAATTTTCATGTTTGTTTACATATTAATTTTCTAGCGCAATAAAATTAAAACGAATTTTCACAGGTAAGCGTAAAGATGGAAAAAATTTTAGTTTTGCTTAAATAAATGTATTTATTCCTATTTTATTTCAGAAAAAAACGGAAATTGATCACCAGAAACTAGTTTTCAAAGTCATAATACATATTTTTATATTTTTCAGCAGCGTTGGACATAGTTTTTGTTTGGACAAGCAAAATGTGAGTATATTCATACATATGCATGTAACTTTAAAAAGCAAAGTTAGATTTTAATTGTTCATTTCTCTTTTTAGGAAGTGCATTAAGGGATGTCCTCCTGGAGATGATCTTCACCACAATCTTCACTCCTTTCCGAAAAACCCAATCAGGTAAGTTTGCTTGTATATACATATATATGTTGTGATTTGTGAAAAAGTGCGTTGCAGAGTTTTCCTAAATGTAATGATTAAAATTGTAATGTATTCTGCTCCCAAATGTTAATAGGCATGGAAGAGCATTATAAAAGTATGACTGTCTTCCTAAATGTAGAATGTTTGCTACATATGAACATATGAATCTATACAGAACATACTTTTATAATATATACAGAGTCCTTCATCATTGAACACTGCAAAGAAACATGCATATGTATACCTATCGCTCCTTTATTGCAACGTAGTCATATCTAAAAAAAAACAAAAGTTTTAAGTTACTTAAGAAAAAGTCTTTAGACCTTCTTTATATGTAAACAAATTTTCAGAAACATCTATCTGAACCGAAGCTATAACCACTAAAAAGCTAAAGCCGCCCATATACTTCCTAACATTTTTAAAAGTTTAAACGCGTTTTGCAAAGTTTAAGTTTTTTTGAGATGTGACTACGTTGCAATAAAGGAGCGATATGCTTTGATAAGGTTGAGAACATTGGGTGGCCAAAGTTAGATACTGAAGTTGTGCACTGTTACATAAACAGAAAATATTGAATACAATTTATTGAATAAAGATTTAACTTGAAATACTTACTCAAAAGCCTTTTTAACAAAATCAGCATGTTGGGCTACATCACCGCCAATTTTAACTGACAATGCTAAATATTGGCTTAAAGGACCAGTCATAATATCTTGATAGCCCAAAACACTCATATTGAGTTCTAGTGGAGGTGGCGGTGGGGGTAAAGATGAAAAATCGTCTAATATAGTGGGAATAATACCTTCAAGACTATTGTCTTTTGGCAGCTGAATGTGATTATTGTGTACTGAACTATTGCTGCTACTGTTTAGGCTATGACGCTCGTTTATCTTACCCAAAGACTCCTCTAAACGTTCGATTCGTTGATTAAGCTTAACAGTTTGTCCTGAAGCTGACAAGTTTTCAATTGTTATAAATTATGAAAAACACGCGGAACTGAATTTGCTGCCACAGAATATGGAATAGTCTGTGGCTCGGGGTTGCTTGGATGTAGTCGAAAACAAACACATCACTTGTTAATTTTTATTTATTTCTTTTTTTTATGCAATTATGTTTGAACATAAAATTTGATAATTAATACACATAAAATTTTTTTTGTTTTGTTTATTTCTACTTCTTCGTAGAACTATATCTGTCCCTTTTCAATGAATTATATGCGCAAAAAAAGCTGATTTTTTCATTTTGGAAATGTCAAAAGTGACCCCTCTGTCATACTTTGTGCCAGGGGGCTAGTAGAAATTTTGACACAAGAGAAAAATTTTTGACAGACATAAATTAGAAGAATGGTATCGTAACAAAGTAAAACCACCGCCGTCGTTTTTGTAAATTCGAGCCGTCGACCAATACATCGTTTTTCGCGGCTCATAAAGGCAGCTAGACTGTGAAAAATGCATTCTTTATTTTAATTTGCGAAAATTTGCACATCATATTTAGGCTTGTAACCCGTACTTTATAATAAAGTACTGTACGTTATTTCGGGTAATGGTACTCTATCCTTTATTAGAACAATAAAGTGCGCGAAAATACTTTATTTCGCATGATTTGACTATTTAGAATTCAAAATAGATTCAGATTTAATCAAAGCATACATTACTCCAGTATAATGGCACAGACAAGTGATGTTGAATCGTGCTCGAAACATACACCATGGAATCATACTGGTGCAATATTCATTTCTTTCAAAATTCTGTACGGATGAGTTTTTGTACCTAGTGCGCACCGCATTTATTGATGTGTAAACATCTATACGCTAGGGGGTAAAAATCTTTTTCACATTACAATCACAAATTTTGAGTAAGATTAATCTTACTTGAGTAAGATTAATATTACAATTGTAATAACGCGGTGTGAGCTGTGTATGAGTGTATTAGTGTAATCATACGGACAACAAGAAGTACAGAGAAACTTAACACTGGCAAAGGGAGTCTCAAGGTCAAACTCCTGCAGTAAGGTCGTACGTTTGTTGGTTGGTGCTGTGTTGCCGTATTTTTGAATTGAGTGAGTATTTCGGCGTTGCCGTTTTTGATTTTTGCCGGGAACTTCTGGGATTTAGGGGATTTTGTGTCCAGTTTTTTGCGATTCAGACCCGGTTCGTTTTTGAAAAATACCGGTTTTTCGGTTTTACCGAATTTATTGCTGAGCTTGGTGCGATATTTGGGTGACGTTTATTGACTGCGTTTGTCTTTGACTGTTGGTTATTTTGCTGTTTAACTGCGGTAATTCCAACTATTTTGTACGGGAATATTATTTTTGATGTGTAATCATATATACTCTATGGGGTAAAAATCTTTTTCACAATACAATCACAAATTTTGAGTAAGATTGTAATAACGCGGAGTGAGCTGAGTATGAGTGTATTAGTGTAATCATACGGACAACAAGAAGTACAGAGAAACTTAACAGCTACATAGAAATACACTAACACCATCTAGAGCGCAATAGTAGTAGTAGTTTCATCATTTATGGATTAACGAGATTCCTTCTGTCCCTATCTACTCCCCCCGGGGGTACGGTTCATGCATCTTAGTGATTACTCACACCTTGGTGATATGCTTCCTGGGAATAGGATAATTTGGTTTTTGCTGACATTACCTTAGGCCAATTACCCATAAAACTTATGCGTTACTACCCAATCTCTTGCAGCCGAGTAACGGGCGTGTACATATTTATATAAGGAAGTAGGCTTGCCTACGCTAGTCAGTAAGGAGGTGAACAGGCACCTAGGGTCTCTCTCAAGACCAAAGTCGATAGAAAGTTAACCTCTAGGGGTTTTCTTTCGAGGCTTGACCAGTAACATAAACTGGTACCACGGGAACCAGTGGCCCCACAGATGACTAGCCATCAAGAGGGTTAAAGAAATGATGTCGCTGGCGGACTTCGTCTTACCCTCTGCAGGAAGGATGATTCTGTGTCTGGTTGTTTGGTGAGGTTTTCTTCGGGAGCTAATCACGTGGTGGCTGTGGTTGCTACCAAAATCGCTAGGAGAGGTTTGGTTAAAGGACTGCTGCTCGACCAGTGCTAGTGCCGGGTTGGACTTCGGTCTACCACATGTCCCTCTTTCTAAAATCTATTAGTAAAATCTATAGGTAAGATTTTTCGGAAGTGATTTTCAAGTTTAATTCGTAATTTTTGTGGCTATCGGTAGCTTGGACTGTCCTCTTTTAGAGATGATAAAACTTTTTCAAATCGGGTTGCGGATTCCTGTGATATTGTGCGATAGTATTCTGGGATCGATTTTGAATTTACGTGTCGACATAGACATTTATTTTATATACACAGTGCGTGTGTGTATTTATAGTGTGTTTAATTTTTTGAAACTCCGCTGGCAAAGGGAGTCTCAAGTAGGGATGTAACGAATACCGATACCGATATATCGGCGATACTTCAGATTTTCCGATACATCGGTATCGGCGATATTTTACTGTCGATACGACGATAGTTTTAAAAATTTTTTCAGATTTTTTTTTCTGACAAATAATTTATTTGTTGTTAATTTTACCATGAACTAAACTCATTTCGTTATTTTTTAAAGCTTATTAATATCAATTTTAAAAATTAATAAAATTGTATACTATTATTTTGTAAAAACATTATTTATTTTTTGTTAATTTTACCATGAATTCAAATTCAATTCGTTGTTTTTTAAATCTTATTCCAGCAAAAAAAGAACACTCCAAAGAAGTCATGAAAATGTAGAATTCGCGATCCGGAAGTATTGCAAATTTGGATCATTTTTAGTTAGTTTTACATATCCTTGCCATTGCAAGAAGTTCTGTTTTTCGATTACCAATCACCGAATTGAAAGCGATGCTCGGACAAATTTCTTTTTTCGTGTTCTATAATTATTTTTCCTCAAGAAAAAAGGATAAGAAATTACCCATATTCACAATTTTTTTTATGCGAGTATGGCGAGTATTTTTTAAAATTATAAAGGAATTTATACTTTCCTTGCTTTTCTACTAATTACACTATGCGACAAATAAAGACTTTTGGAAAAACACAAGAACTGGACAGTACAAGTTCGATTGTCCTACAATGGGGTAGTAAAACCCTTTACTCAGTTTGGCGAATTTGGTCACCAATTTTTTTTATGGACCTCCAAAGTTTCTGAAATCAGTGGGTCCTCAAAAAACGGTGTCATCTGTATTTGGCCAACAGCTAATTCAAACTTTATAATACCGCTTAGCTATATATGGCAATAATGTAGCTAAGAGTCTGTTTAACAGATTTTTTTAAACATTTCATGCCAAAAATTTTTTTCGTGAACTTTTTGTTGACAAAATTAAGGAAAAAAAATTTTTTTTTCACTTTTTTCAGAATAACTTACAGGGACTTGTAATTTTTAACTAACAATATTTGGCAAACTTATAGTTACGGTAGAACTGAACAACTTTTGTGGACATATCAATACAATCTGCACGTATCTAGGCACTCTAATAGCTCACACAGACCCCTTTTTACCTTAAAAATTTTAGTTTTTCACTATTTTTTTATGCTAAAAAAATATTTTTAGTGCCCAGAAAAATAATATGTTCCTGTACTTTTCATTACCATTATTTGGCAAAACAACAACAAACAATAAAAAATAGTAAATACTAAAATCAGCAACAATAACAAAGAAAGCAAAAAAATGCAATAAAAATATAGCCTAACTTGTAAAAACGAAAACTTTTAAGGTAGAAATTAGTTTTTCTGGGCTGTTTAGGGTGCCCAGATACATTCAGATTGTATTAACATGTTGACAAAAGTTGTTCAGCATTACCGTAGCTACAACTTTGCCAAATATTGTTAATTCTGGAAAAAGTGAAAAAAAAATTTTTCCATATTTTTTCAAAAAAAAAGTGCACGAAAAAATAATTTTTTTTACATAAAATGGTAATAGAATCTGTTTAGCAAACTCTTAGCTACATTATTGCCATATATAGTTAAGCGGTATCACCAAGTTTAAATTTTCTGTTGGCAAAAAGTTGATGACACCTTTTTTTGATGGCCCGCTGATTTTCCAAAACTTTGGAGGTCCATAAAACGAAATTGGCCACCAAATTCGCCAAGCTAAGTATAGGGTTTTACTACCCCGTGGTAGTACAATCGAATCTATACTGTCAAGTCCGTGTGTTTTTTGGACTGTTGCACTGTGTTATCTGCATATTTTTAATATAGATTTTTTGGAAGCTAAGAAAATGCAGCTCCTTAAAAAATACTTAACATTTTTTATACTGGCTTAATATCAATTTTAAATATTAATAATCTTTTACACTGTAATTTTGTATAATAAAAAAATTGCACTTGAGTTTTGTTAATCTAAACTTGAACTAAATTTCAATATTCGTATCGGTATCGGAATCGGTATCGGCGATATTTATTTTTAAGTATCGGTATCGGTTCGGCAAAATGGCGTATCGTTACATCCCTAGTCTTAAGGTCAAACTCCGGCAGTAAGGTCGTACGCGTGTTGGTTGGTGCTGTGTTGCCGTGTTTTTGAATTGAGTGAGTATTTCGGCGGTGCCGTTTTTGATTTTTGCCGGGAACTTCTGGATTTAGGGGATTTTGAGTCCAGTTTTTCGGGACTCAGACCCGGTTCCTCTCGGTTTTTGAACCCGGGTTTAAAAAAACGGTTTTTCGGTTTTACCGAATTTGTTGCTGAACTTGGTGTGATATTTGGCTGACGGTTTATTGACTGAGTTTGTCTTTGACTGTTGGTTATTTTGCTGTTTAACTTCGGTAATTCCAACTATTTTGTACGGGTACATAATTTTTGTTGGTGGATAAATAATACTATTATTTATGTCTGCGGGGAAGCGGAAGGGCGATATGCCTGGTGGGAGTGAGTCAGAGGTGGCTGATACGAAGCTTATCGGTTTGAGCGATTTGTCGGGTGTGGAAGAAGGTACGAGGGTGAAAAAGAAGCGGATGAAGCCCGGTTCGCCGAAGTTCAAACGGGTGAATGATGAGAAGAATGTTTCGGTAGAAGGTGAAATGTTTCATTACTAGATGTTTACACATCTTCCCTGTGTTGGGACTCACATTATTATTTTTTTGATATTATTTTGAAAATAAAAATTAAGGAAAACGTGTGTTTTTTTTTAGAAAATAATAAGGAATGATTTGTTTTATGTCAGAAACACTTCACAATATATATTTTGTTCCTTTTTTCTTAATTTATGAGTAATTTATTCAAGTAAATGTGTTTTATCCCGATGCTTACTCTTTGACAACTCTTCTCAACTGAGCTAATTTCACCATACACAATACCACAAACTGGTACCAATCGCAAAAAATCAAACTCTGTTTGACATCGCTACAGCAAAGCGTAGAATCGCACCAAATTGCCAGACATGACCAAAGCACTGGCACCAACACTTGATTGCGCGTGCATACTGGTGTAGTGTAAGTGGCCCTTTATTTTAGTCAATCAGGGTATATATATCACTTTGATCGAACCAGGTTTTGACTCTGGGAAGTATATCTAATCTGGAAATATCCGAAATGAAAATTGTTTCTTTACTTTTCTCGTGTTAAGCCTAGCCTAATCACTCTTAAAAATGCATTAGAAACTTTACACATTTTGCTTTTAAAAATTTTAAAAATACAAAGTTGTTATTTACAATTAGCAATGTTGATGTTTATGGAGAAATTGCGTAATTAAACAAACTTTATGATCAGATATACAGTTCTGAAGGATTTGCGGAATTACCTACTGCAAGTAAATATTAGCTAGTATTTAATAAAATTGATGATAAATTATCAAAGTTTTATTAAATAATTTCACTCTTACTTTCTAACCCTGCCACGTCAGCCTTCACAGAGAGAGTTTTTTCTATAATGAAGAGCAAATGACTAAAGAACCAAAGCGTCTCGGAATCTGATAAGAAATGAATTAATTATGTACTCTAATTTAAATATAGACTGTAAAGAGCTGTGCAATTATTTAAAAATTATAACTATTTGATAAAACTTGCGAAAAGCAATAAAAAATACGTTTTTAAATATAACAATAAAGAGAAATAAATTTTACTTTATTTTTATATTGTGTACTTTTTTTTCTTAACCTTTAATAACCAATGTACTTTAATGCACAAAAAAAAGTGGGAGCCCTAAACATATCATAAAATGTTTTGCTACAGCAGAGAATTTTGCCTTATATGTATAAATATGTTATTTTAAAAATTTGTTGGTAGCCGGCGGGTTGTAGGAAATTTTTTTGCTTCGCCGCCGCAAAATTTTATATTGTCAACAAAGGTATCATTTCAAAATATACATCATTTGGCACAGCAGAACATGAAATTTTTTCCCCACAGGTAAATATATTTTTACCATAGTACTTTTCTACCGATTGGCACACGCCCCAAATCCTGTTTCCTCTCAACAATATCAACCACATAATTACATACATATATTTATTAAAAATTAAAACAGTTTGATGCAGATTTAAGGAATCATGACATGAGTATATTATATGATCCTGAATTATACAATCGTATCGGACAACTGTTGGAGATAAAATTAACTAAATTTCGATTAATTGCAATTAACAAATCTCGCAGTTAACTAGTTTATTAAGAGAAGGCGAAAATCGTATGAATTAAATTAAATCTGCGGTTAAAGATCTTGAAAACAGTCTCTTAAATGAGATCGATAAAACATTTTGCGAACTGAAAGAAGATTTAAATGATGTTACTGAGCGCGTTTCAGTGACGAGCGAAATTATAGAACTGAAAAAAGAAATAAAGCAAATAGAGATTCAGTCTCAAAAACATTCAAACTCGTTCGTTGCATGCGACTTAAGAATTAACAGCGTACCTTACAGTTGTGGCGAAAATCTTGATGAAATGTTCGATACTATCTGTAAAACAGTTAAAATCCCTACACTCAAGTTACAGTCTATACACCGTTTGCAAATAGAAACAATAAAAATAATGTAAATTCGCCCGATGGTGTTATTATAGCAAAATGCATAGCACCGTACGATAAAAATGTTGTTCTCAAAGCGATTAATAACTTTAAAAAAGTAAACAACAAGTTAAAGCGAACCCACTTGGGTTTTGAACCAGATGATAGAAATCAACAGTTTTACGTTCATGAAAATTTAACGAATGGTAATTTTAAAATTCTTCGGGAAGCATTCAACTTTAAACGGCAGAAACGTTTACACTCGGCGTATTCCTATAGGGGTTTTGTTTATATAAGACAATCACAAGGAGATCAACCCACTTGCATTGAAAGCCTAGATGCCTTAACTAATTTTTTTCACCAATGAAAGATGCAATCTCAATCTGGGTTATTATACGCTACAGAGCAATATTACTACTTAATTCTATTAATCATTGTGCTATTGTATTTTGTGACATAGTGGTTCTTATTATTACTAAGCTTTTATTACTTAAAATTCTTATACTTATGATATCTATCTAGTAAATAGTGTATCCAGATAGATATATCTGTATGGTTCCATGGTGTTAGATTTATTAAACAATTGCGTTGCTTTTATGGCTAGTTTCATTGTAAATATATCCCCTAATGGTCAATTTAGGTAGTGGCAGTAATAATTCCAAAGAAGTGACTTTTCACATTGTAAAAATTTTGGCGAAGCAGAAAAGTGGTTTGAAATTGTGTCACATTAACGCACAAAGCTTGATGTGTAAAATTTACGAGTTTAGATTGATTTTTGAAGACTCAAACATTGATGTGGTGTGTGTGTCTGAGACATGGCTCAATGAATCTATCTCAGATAGTCTTATATGCTTACATGGTTATAAGGTCTTTCGGTTTGACAGAATAGGTAGGGGAGGTGGAGTCGCAATTTTTATTAAGAACTCAATAACATGCAAGCTTCAGTGCAAATCAGGTGAACGTGAAAGCATAGAATATTTTTTCGCGGAAATTTCAAAATCTGGTAGAAAAATGCTTCTGGGGTGTGTCTATAGACCTAAGCGTGATATACCCTACGCTGATTTCTTCAACAATTTGGAGGTTTTAACTATGAGCTACAATAATGTATGTATTCTAGGGGACTTCAATTCAAATGTGCTAAGAGACTCATCACTTAAGGAAAGCATGGGAACCATAGGACTTATCCCTATTAATACAACAACACCCACTCATTTTACAACAACATGTAGCACACTGATTGATATCATTTTCGTTGGAAATCCATCAAATGTTCTTTTATATGATCAAATTGCTGCCGCCTGTTTTTCTAAACATGATCTGATATTTTTGACATACGATTTTCAACTTCGTCATGAAAATCAAGTTATTTTCTATCGTGATATTAAAAGCATCGATTTCAATCTTTTTACGATACATTTTGTTCTATAAATTGGGACTATTCCTATTTTTTGCCTTCTGTTCATGATCAACTTGACTATTTAGAATCCAACATTTCTGTTCTTTTCGATAGCAGTGTACCTACTAAAATAAGAAAAATTCCTACAAAGAAAAAACCATGGCTTACAGCAGAAATTCTACAGGCGATAAAAACAGAGATTTGGCTTACTCCTCAAAACTGATTTTTGTATTGCTAGAAGCGATGTAAACAAAAAAATACGTATGGCAAAGTCGAAATACTACTCCGATAAGTTTACTGCTGCTGTCAGTTCCAAAAAGACTTGGAAAACCATTAAAGATATAGCAATTGTTAGGAATGATAAGAGCAGTAGCTGCCCAATTGACGCTAATGATCTAAGCAAGGCTTTCACAAATTTACCAATAAGTTCAGCAGATGTCTCCGGAATACAGAATGCTTATTATAATTTTAATTATTCTTTTAATCAAACTGCATTTGAGTTCCCATGCGTCCGCCAATCCGACGTGATGTCCAGCTTTGCCTCTGTCAAATCATGGCTTCGATAACATGCATCCGAAATTCATCAGAATAATCTTACCATTAATACTACCCTATATTACACATCTCTTCAACTCAATCATAACAACAAGCACTTTTCCTAATAAATGGAAGTATGCAAAAGTAATACCGTTACCTAAACCGAACACAGAATACCGACCAATCGCAATACTGAGTTTTCTTTCTAAAGCATTTGAAAAATTATTATGTGCCCAAATGACCACATACCTAAACGAAAATCACTTGATGACATGCAAGCAGTCTGGATTTCGAGCCGAACACTGTTGCGTAACAGCTTTAGTTGAAGTGTCTGAGAATATAAGACGGGATCTCGATAATAGCAATGTGAACTTCCTAGTGCTACTTGACCATTCCAAGGCGTTTGATACCGTTAATCATCAAATATTTATTATCTATGAAACTGAAGAATCTATTCAACTTCTCATCAACGTCAACATCACTTGTATCTTCATACCTCTCTAATCGCATTCAGTTTGTGTGTGTCAACAACACCATATCCACGCCCATACCAGTTTCGAGGGGAGTTCCACAAGGCTCAATATTAGGGCCACTGCTGTTCTCTATTTACGCCAATGATTTGCCACAGCAACTACAACACTGTAATACACATATGTATGCTAACGATGTTCATGTGTACCTCAGTACCCTTTGAGTTCGGTAGCGGAAAATGTCGAAAAACTTAACGACGACTTGAACAGAATTTACCGCTGGGCAGCTAGAAACGGACTGTGTCTTAACCCGCAGAAATCTAAATGTATGATTATTCAAAAGAGATCCCAACATATTACCGGCGTAAATGTATTGATAAATAATCAGCCTATTGAGATAGTTCGAAAAGTGAAAAACTTAGGAATAGTGTTCAACAACAACTTGACTTGGTCAAGTCACATCGATACACTTGTGACGCAAACTTACATAAAACTAAGAACGCTTTGGGTAACACAATACTATACTCGCTAAATCGTATTTAAGTCCTGGACTACTGTATGGCTGAGAACTATTCGGCAAGTGTGACTCCGCTAGTAAGAGAAAACTCTATATACTATACAATAACATCGTTAGATACGTTTATAGACTGAAGAGGCATGATAGAGTGTCTTCGTTCTCATTTGAGAACCTAATAAATACAAAAATTATTATGTTTCTGCATAAGAGCATCAACACGAAAGTGCCAGCCTACTTATTCAATCTAATACATTTTACAAGGTCCTTGATTGAGAGGCAGAAGGTTGATAATACCTGTGAATCGATGCCTTATATCGAAGTGGCAAGTCTTTGGAATTCTCTCCCTCCTAATATACAACAAATCAATAAAACTGCTCCCAAATCTCAGCACGCTCGGTCACATATATAGAGAGATAAATAAATATATATATATATATATATATATATATATATATATATATATATATATATATATATATATATATATATATATATATATATATATATATATATATATATATATATATATATATATATATATATATACACATATATATATATATATATATATATATATATATATATATATATATATATATATATATATATATATTATATATATATATATATATATATATATATATATATATATATATATATATATATATATATATATATATATATATATATATATATATATATATATATATATATATATATATATATATATATATTTATTTATTTATTTATTTATCTCTCTATATATGTGACCGAGCGTGCTGAGATTTGGGAGCAGTTTTATTGACGACCGGAAAATTAAAATAGGGTAATTAATTTTTATACCCTTCACCACTTTGTGGTGAAGGGTATAAAAATCTCTACACCAGAAAGGCTTAGTTAAACAATTGGTAATTTGCGCTTAGACAAGCTTAACATATTTTTGGGTTCAATTAACCTTTTTACATTAGGTTTGATTTTGTGTCCAGAGGTGGGAAAATTATTTTCAAGGATGGAATACCAGCATTTTAAAATGGTTTAAAAATTCAATTTAAAATGCACTTTTTCAAACAATTTTTTTTATAATATACCTACTACTATATTATATACATGTAAAAAAAGTTGTAATAGTTCTCTTCAAAGTTATTTTCATAATTAAAAATAAAATTAAAGATTTTTTGCAAAATATTTAAGGTGACATTTTGAAAATATCGAAATCGGAATTGGACGATAAAAAATATATAAAGAAAAATATTTTTATTAATATAATTATTTCGAACGTATTTGCTTTCTGAATCTAAATTGATTATTAGGCTAAGGTTCGTAACGTTGTATTCAGAAAGAATTGTTCATGATTAATATTCCAAGGAAGAAGGGAAAAATTAACATCAACTTAATTTTTCAACGTACACAGTAGAACAGAGTAGCGCCACTTTCGAAATCCGCTACACATCGTCAGTGCTCACGTGTATTTGGTTATCACCACTTGTCAGGTGGCAAACCAAAAAAGTTTGTCTTGAGTGGAACAAAAATCAGAAAAATGGGAATGAAGAAAAATAAACCGATGGCAACGCTGGGAAAGTGCACTTTAATATCAGCTTGAGAGTGATTTAATTCTCGTATTCAATTTTTACGAAAAAGTTGTTTATATGAGAATTAAAATCACATTCAACAGAGCCACCTGACAAGTGGTGATAAGCAAATACACGTGAGCACTGACGATGGAAGTGTAGCGGCTTCCGAAAGTGGCGCTACTCTGTTCTGCTGTGTACGTTTAAAAATTAAGTTGATGTTAATTTTTCCCTTGTTCCTTGGAATATTAATCATGCCAAATTCTTTCTGAATATAACGTTACGAACCTTAGCCTAATAATCAATTTAGATTCACAAAAAATATTTTTGGTCTTTTTAAACTTAAATTAACGTTTTAAATTCGATTTGTTGTTTTTTAATTTCTGTAAAAAATGAATTTCTTTATTCTGTTGTCTTTGCTCAAAGATTGCGATTTTTATTTTATTAGATAAAATTTAGGCCCTAATGGTGTAAATCACGTTATTAAATTGAAATTTATATACACTGAAAATAATCCATGCAGCATTTTACAAAAAAAAAACTTTCTTAATGACTTTCGTAAAAAAATACACTCCAAAGAAGTCATGAAAATATAGAGTTTGCGATCCGGAAGTAGTGCAAATTTGGAACATTTCCAATGATTATTAAATAGGGTTTTCAGCAAGAAGTTCTGTTTTTCGATACATAATCAACGTATTAGGAGCGATGTATGGGAAAACTTCCTTTTTTGCGTTCTATAATTTTTTTTCTGCAGGAAAAAGCAACTTGTTTAAACATAAATTTTTTTTTTGGGGATTGCTCCCGAATTTAATGCTCCACACATTACATTACACAACATTTTTAAAAATATAAGAAACTTATTAACTCCCCCACCTAGAAAAGGATATGTAAGGAAATCATATAAACTTATAAGAACGCGTTTTTGTTTTAGTTTCATATAAAAGTTTAATTGTTCAGCTTCGCTTTGAATAATATTTTGGAATAAAAAATGTATGATGATTTTTTATATCAAAATATGATTTGTATTTCGTCAAATGATGATTTTCTTCTTATGCTGCTGCCTATGAGGTCACGTTTTTGAGTAGACCTTATGTTTAAAGTATCATTATTTTATGGTCAAGTGGACCAAAGTATAACTTTGGAAGGGGGGTTAAAAACAGCTCTTGGCCTGGCGCACTGCCGTGTGCCTAGATATTGTAAAGTTGTGTACATATTGTTTGAAGTTCACGTTATACAAAATAAACAGTACTACCAACGCTCGACAAAAAAACATCTTTCTAATTTCCAGTAACATTTATATTAGTAAAATTTTGTATTTTCGCTTTTTTATTTTAACTTCAAAATGAGATATTTTATTGAGATAACAGTAGTGTAAGTTTGAACCATGATTTTAAAGTACTTCCATACCAAATTTGATAAAAATCGATAATTAGTTTTTGCAAAAATCCTAAAGTTGGTGTTTTGTGGTCTACTTCGATTACTGTTTACACCACCATAAAAATTTTCAGAAAATATTTCATGTACAGACACGCCCGTTTTACAGTGTTATTATAAGTATAGATTGGTTTTGTTATCTTACCGATTTATAGATGATACGCTCGGCACATTGTCTTGAGAGCATATACCTTCCGACAAAAGTCTATCTCGAATTTCCCATGCGAACATCGTGGGATTTTCACGCTTATAATTAGCTATTGCATCTACAACGGGGGGTGTGGCTACTTTTGGCTTTGAACCGCCAATAACGCCAGCTTTAAAGCTACCAGTC
>OY101452.1:10218536-10221036 GCA_956483635.1 Panzeria rudis
TGGAGATGGCGAAGATACGTATTGGGTGGGTTGTTTGCAGAATACGCGAAAAGGTAACACCAAGAAGGTGCTATAAATGTCTTGGTTATGGACATAGAGCAGCAAACTGTAGGGGGCAGGACCTTTCTAAAAACTGCTTACGGTGTGGCAAAACTGGCCACAAAATTGGAACTTGTTCCAATAAACCGTCGTGCTTGCTTTGTAGGAATGGAACAAACACCGCTAGTGACCATGTCACCGGATGTGCAGTTTGTCCATACTACAGAAGAGCTCTACAGAAACTTAGGGTTTAAAGCAAAACTTAAGGCATCAAAATGCGTATATTACAGTTAAATCTCAACCATTGCCAGGCAGCTCAAGAGCTTCTTAAGCAAAGCGTTCGAGATTTAAATGTAGATGTCGCTGTGCTGAGTGAGCCATATCGGAACATGGGATCTGTAAATTGGGTTTCCGATAATACGGACACATCGGCGATATGGAACACCAGCACGCTAACAATACGAGATAAAATAACATCAGAATGTGGATATGCCCGAGCCACTGTCTCTGGCATCACACTATACAGTTGCTATATTCCCCCTAGGTATTCTATAGAGGAGTTTCGAGTAATAGTTGACAATATAGTAACAGATGCAGTTACAAGAAATCCTGTCATAATAGCGGGTGACTTCAATGCGTGGGCTGTTGAATGGGGCTGCCCCTTGACAAACACAAGAGGTAGAGTACTCTTGGAAGCCTTTTCTGTATTGGGTGTTGTACTCATTAATAATGGAGTTGAACAAACTTTCAGAAGGGGTGATGCTGGATCGGTAATTGACATTACATTTGTCAGTAGCAGCATCACAAGCCAAGTTAACTGGAGAATATCCGACATCTATACTCATAGCGATCATAGCGCTATAATCATAGATGTACAAGATGAACAGCCCCGTGTGATTGCACAAGCACGAGGTTTGACAGGATGGAAGGTAAATACCTTTGATAAGGATATCTTCGCAGCTTGTATGGAGAACATGGAACTGAGTGGTTCAGCTGAAGATATGGCAGTGCAATTAGTAAGTCATATCACTAATGCCTGTAACGTAGCTATGATAAAGCGTAAAAGGTCACCAAATAAGCCCCCAGTGTACTGGTGGAATGATGAAATTGATAGCTTGCGATCGGAGTGTATAAGTGCCCGAAGGCAGTATACACGAACGAGAGGTAGTTTAGAGAATAGTGTACACCATCAAATATATAAGGATAAAAGGAAAGCGTTGAAGATTGCAATTCGTAGGAGCAAGCGTAGGTGTTTTCTTAATGTTTGTGATGAAGTAGATAGTAATCCTTGGGGCTTTGCATATAAATTGGTAACCAAGAAACTTAAATGTGTTGGTCCATCGCCGCCAAGAGAAGAGCCTCTCCTCAAGGGAATTGTAGATCATCTCTTTCCCCAACAGGAAACTCCGACATGGCAACACAGCTACCCGGCTGAATTTTTCGACATTCCTCCGGTTACGATTGCCGAGATAGAAGGTGCTGTCTCAAAATTTAAAGACAAGAAGGCACCAGGTTTAGACTGCATTCCGAATATGATACTAAAAGAAGCTGTTAAACTCCATCCTCACTATTTTTTGAAAGTAATAAGCGCATGCTTGAGCCAGGGCATTTTTCAATAATGTGGAAGAGACAAAAGTTAGTATTGTTACCTAAGGATAATAAGCCACCAGACGACCCTTCCTCTTATAGGCCGCTGTGTATGATAGATACAAGTGGGAAATTGCTAGAAAGTATAATCTGTAGAAGATTGGAAAGTTGTGTTGAAGCTAACCGCGGTTTATCAGATAACCAATTTGGCTTCAGGAAAACAAGGTCAACAGTAGATGCTATCAAAGTTGTAGTAGAAACTGCTGCTCAGGCTATCCAAGGAAGAGGTGGAGAAATGGAGCAAAAGAGTATTGTGTAGTTGTAGCGCTAGACGTAAAGAATGCCTTCAACACGGCAAACTGGGAGCATATTGTTGATGCCTTAGCCAGTTTAGACATCCCAGGATATCTACTGGCAATTATACAGGACTATTTCCGAAATAGAGAGCTAGTTTATGATACTGATAAGGGTACTAAAAGACGAAAGATCATTGGTGGGGTGCCTCAAGGATCAGTACTTGGTCCACTACTGTGGAACGTCATGTACGATGGAGTATTACATACATACATACATACATACATACATACATACATACATACATACATACATACATACATACATACATACATACATACATACATACATACATACATACATACATACATACATACATACATACATACATACATACATACATACATACATACATACATACATACATACATACATACATACATACATACATACATACATACATACATACATACATACATACATACATACATACATACATACATACATACATACATACATACATACATACATACATACATACATACATACATACATACATACATACATACATACATACATA
>OY101452.1:10226036-10283118 GCA_956483635.1 Panzeria rudis
TTTGAACAAAAAATAGATTAAATCAAAAACCGTTAAAATAAATATCCATATGTATGCCAAAATATAAACCATATTCATTTTCAGTTATAATTAATTGTTATATTGATACTTTAATTGAATTGTAGCTAAGAATAATGTTGAATAATTTGCCTTTTAAAAATTAAAGCGTTGGTAATTCCCCTGATATGGGGTGGGATAGTATTCCAGAGACGTATCGTGGATATAAATAATTGCCAACTTGATATTAATGTTTTATTTCTTAGCGGTATTATCGCTTTGTTTCTGCCGAAACGACTGAAGCTAAGTCGTTTATTCAGTTCTTCAGGTTGACCGGAAGTTACTATTTTATGTAGAAATATCAAAGCTCTTATTCTCATTAAATCCTCAAACTGGACGGCGAAAATTTGCCTTGTGTAGTAGCTTATATGATGGTGATTCCCATAGCACTTAAGCCCAAAAACATATCTTGTTATGTTATTGAATGTTACGTTAAGCCTTGACTTGCTTTTTGCATCGCAGCTTGCGAAAATTTCACAGCCGTAGTTTAAGATAGGAACCAGGTAAGTTTTTGCAAGAAGTAGTCTTATCCTAAAAGGCGTGCAATATTGTGTAGGCCATAAGGTACGGAGCATCGAAAATCTTTTCCCGCAAGCTAAATAGACGTGATCCGACCAGGTTAGTGTGCTATTGAATATAATTCCTAAGTTCTTAGCTTTATTAACGATTTCAATTTTCTGGTTGTCAACAATAACATTTGGTGTTTCTATTATTTGTTGGGATGTTTTATGGACTAAAAGACATTTTGATTTCCGAGGGTTAAGGCTCAGGCCGTTGTTTGCAGCCCATGACGATAATCTTTTTAAATCTTCGTTTAGTTTATTTTCGAAGTCTTCTTTTTTGTTGCTTATGTATATTTGGACGTCATCTGCATAGATTCTGATATTGCGGTGCATCAGCTGATTTGGCAAATCGTTGGTATATATTGAGAAAAGTAAAGGCCCCAAAATTGAGCCCTGTGGGACGCCCCTAATGACAGGCAGAGAAGTAGATGTAGTTAATGAGTTGAGCTCTACGTGTTGTTCTCGATCACTGAGATAAGTGCGTATCAACTTGGCAGATGTAGAAGAGAAATGCATAATTTTTTCTAGCTTTTGAAGCAAGATAGTGTGGTCAACGGTATCAAAGGCCTTAGAATGGTCTAGTAAGACCATCAAAACCATGTGACCATCATCTAGCTCTTTTCTGATGTCTTCTGCAACATCTACGAGGGCTGTGACACAACTGTGTCCGGGGCGAAAAGCAGATTGTTTGTTTGTTATGAGTTTTCTGCTATTTGTTTATGTAAAATTTCTTCAAAAGCCTTTGATAAATAGGGCAGCATAGTGATTGGGTGATATTCTGAGGTTGATTTAGGGATAGGGCGAACTTTTGCCAGTTTCCACATTTTTGGATAAGTGCTAGTTGTGATTATAAAGTTAAAAATATGTGTTATAAATGGCAAGATATACGGAAGAAGCATTTTAAGGAAAGCTGGATGAATTTCATCAACTCCTGTAGCCAATGATTTGATGGAAAGGCAGCTTCTCAATACATCAAAATCACTAACACAATCAAAGTTGAAAAGCCTACTTGGTGGTTTGTCATCATGTAACTTATTGTAAAACAAGTGATTAGCATGTGGCATTGGGATCTCAATAAAATTTCTATTAATGATATTTGGATCTGAAGTCGGGTGAACATCAACGCGCTTCCCCTGAACGATCTCAATTTCTCTAATAGTTGTCCACGTTTTCTTTACACTTGCCGAATTTTCAAATTTGTCTGCATAATCAATGACTTCGCTTGTCTGATTGCTTTGGTTGCGTCTTTTCTAGCCAATCGATAGTTTTCATATAATATATTTGTTTTATATTTCTTCCAACGCCCGTAAGCAACATCGCGCTCTTTCATTAATCGATTAACAGGCGAAGTAAACTATGGCTTATGTTTACTTTTAATAACCTTCATTTGTAGTGGTATAACTAAGTCATACAAGACCAATACATGGTAGTTCAAAAACGCTAACTGATCGTCGACTGTTGAATAATAGTATATTTGGCTCCAATCTATCTTGAAAATCTCTTCTTCCATTATATTTCGATCGGCTCGTTTGAACTGTTCTCGTAAGTTATTATTATATTATGTTATTATAAGGATGAATTGGTATATTATATGTCAAAAAATGAGATCATGTTTGAAAAAACACGATGCTGATAATTGATCATACATCAAAATATTGGACTCGTTGGAAACAAAGAACAAATCAAGTAAAGTAGAGGCAGTTGTTGCGATTTTCCTCATCATTTCATTGCAAGGAATTTTGTAAATTACATCTGACCTATCCCATTTATCAGTCTTATCATTTGTTCTGCTAAATAATCTATTCAACGTATTATACGTCCTGTGAGCTATTCTATATTTCTCTGTATCAACAACCGTTGATTCTGCTAATCTTTCTGATATTCCAAATATATACGTCAATGATTTATGTCTCTTTCGCTTAGTCATATTACTTATATTAATAGTTCCTTTATCCCTATACTGATATAATAATTTTTCTATTAAAGTACTAGGGAAATTATTGCATTCTAAAATGTTCCTAATCTTATTCCTATTCTTATTATGAAATTGTCTATCAGTAATATTTAAAAACCTTTCTATGAAATTCTTAGCTATGTTAATAATAATATGTCTGCTATGTTTTGAATAATATTAATCATTCTACCTGAAGCTGTATGTCTTTGGTACCAATCTATTACTAATCTATTACCATTCCTAATAATAAGAGTATCCAAATAAGGAAGTTTAGAGTCATATTCCTTCTCAACAGTAAATTTAATATTAGAATTAAATTCATTAAATCTGTGTAACATATTATCAATCTCACATTTATGAATAATGCAAAACAAATCATCTACATATTTTGTCATTATTCTTGGTTTAATATTAAGTTGTTGAATTGATATATGTAATAATTCCTCCATTACAATGTCTGCTATTATTGGATATGCTGGTGATCCCATTGGAAGACCCTTTTTCTGCATATATATTTTATTATCATATTGAAAATACCTATTAGCCTTTATGCAAAACTTTAAAATACATAAAAATAAACATTTGTTGATACAAGTATACTCTCTGATCTTATCCCATTTCTCTTTAATTGTATTTATAGCAAAATCCATAGGTATACTAGGAAATATAGAAACTACATCGAAAGAAATTAATCTCTCGTCATCAGATATATATTGATTCCTGATTCTATCTACAAATTCCAAAAAAAATTATCCACGCGAACATGGCATGACGAATAAAATTAATCGTACAGATGCTTTAACTACTTTGGAAAAAAAGAAATTGTTTCATTTATCTGCCGTTTTGCTGAAACTGTTGCTATCACTTTACCTGGACGTCAACCAAATCATCGTGATTATCGTTTATTGAAACTTCCAACTACTGAAAGTAAGACTTCTGTTTACACTAGATACACCAACAGCGTCGAAACGGGTGGTAAAATCGTAAAACTTCGCACTGTCCAAACGCTGTGGAAGAAATATTGTCCCTACATCGTCACTATGAAGCCGGCATACGATTTGTGCGAAATCTGGCAAAAGATGCTGTTAATATAGTAAACGTTACTGAAGTTGAAAAAGAAGCAGCATTGAAAGTGTATTCTGATCATTTGCAATCTGCCAGCACTCAGCGAGAGTACTATAACGACTTGAGAACATTAGTCAAGCCTGATCCAAATATCTAGTAATATCTATGGATTATGCTCAAAATGTTAGCTTTCCGTCAGGTCCACAGCAAATAGGAACTGCATACTTTAAATCAGGTCGCAAAACAGAAATTTTCGGAATTACAAACGAACGTCAAAATGTTCAACACATCTTCTGTGTCAATACGAAGCGATTCCATTGGAAAAGATCCGAGAAGTGCATTCAACTAAAAAATTTGTGATATTCGCTGATAACTGTGTTTCACAAAATAAAAACAATGTGATTATACGATATTTACAACACCTTGTCGATACTTCCAGATGCGAGTCAGTTGAATTGAACTGTTTGTTAAGCGGACATACAAAGTTTTCACCTGATCGTTTATTCGGAGTTTTCAAATCAAAATATGCCCAAACTAATGTCGACTGCTTCATGGATGTAGTTGATTGTGTTAGAAAATCATCTAGTAATGGATTTAATGTTCCTGTACCTATTCGACTTCCAAACTCAAGTGATCCTGTTGTTGTGTGGAGAAAATGGGACGAATACTTCTCCACTAAATATAAAACTTTAATTGGAATATCGAAGTATCATCACTTTGTATTTATTGCTTAGTCACCAGTGCAATGTAAACTGTTTGCGAATTCAGTCATCATAAATGAAAACATACATCTGAGTAACAATACCAGTTTCGATGACAAACCAATTATAATTCCTTCACCAGGGTTATCGATGAAGCGTCAATGGTACTTGTATAAAGAGATCCGGGGTTTATGTTTTGACGATTCAAAAAAAATTCGGTTGCTCCTCTTCCTTTGGTCTCTGAAAATGGAAACGAAGAGGAAGATTCGGTGGAAGTGGACAATCCTCAAGAAGTGGAGGCAGCAGACGTTAAGAAGAAATCGAAAAAAATAAAGGACCGGTACCGTCAAGTTCAAAGGAACCAATTCGCAAGAACCGTCGATTAAAATGATTTTTCTATTTTTTTAAATTGTTCATAAGGAAAAAAATAAATAAATAAATGAAAATAAATAAATTTTACCGTTAGGTCCCTTTCTATTTGCGCTTAGAATCGTCGACTTCAATTTCATAAAACGCGCATATCTCTGGGAGGGAAAATTATATATAATTATATATATATATATATATATATATATATATATATATATATATATATATATATATATATATATATATATATATATATATATATATATATATATATATATATATATATATATATATATATATATATATATATATTTATTTTTATATATATATATATATATATATATATATATATATATATATATATATATATATATATATATATATATATATATATATATATATATATATATATATATATATATATATATATATATATATATATATATATATATATATATATATATATATATATATATATATATATATATATATATATATATATATATATATATATATATATATATATATATATATATATATATATATATATATATATATATATATATATATATATATATATATATATATATATATATATATATATATATATATATATATATATATATATACATATATATATAGACGTTTGTTAAACATTTTTTTAACAGTATCACTTTTTCGCGCCAAAAATTTGGCATCTTTTTTCTTTTCAAACACCTGTCTAAGAAAACTTGTGTTCTTAAGACGACTTTTACTGTTGAAATCCATCCAACCGCTTCGAAGATACATCGTAATAATGAAATAAACAAGCATGCATACAAGAAGCGCGCGAAAAATATAACCCTTCTTAGCAGTCGAGTAAAAAAGACGTTAAGATGAATAGTGAATCAGTTAAACACAAAAATAGATTCGCATTCATTGCTTTATACAAAAAACACTTTGTAAATAGTTCAGTTTTCTCCTCAAACGCTAAAACTTTTTAATACAAAAAACATGTACAACAAAGTTCCATTAACTGATTATTCAGAAGATTTTGATTCTGAGGTTATTGAAATGATAAAGATTAATACATATGTAATTATTTTATTCTTGTGTGTATGTCCTTTTTTTTACTATTTTTATATACATTTATATGTAATACATATAACGGCTCTTTGCATAATGTACGATTAAGAGCTAATGTGCACTTTAACGATAACTTTTGTATGAAAATAAAGTCTGCGTTAACTTTTAATGGTACATTGTAAAAAAGGTCGCTACACTACAAAAAAGGGTATGTATTAAAATTTATTAAAAAAATTTCTAAGTTTAAGTAAAAAAGATTTCTAAGTTTAAGTAGATTTTTACTAAAATCTAGTAAAAATTACTTGATATGAGTAAAAAATAAATATATCATATCCTTAAAAATAGTTCATAAATATACACAAACAATTTCTTATATTTAAGAAAATATTTACTGACTTCAAGAAAATATTTATCCGCACAAAAACATAAATGTGAAAATGTATTAAAATTTATTAAAAAATGTCTAAGTTTAAGTAAAAAAAATTTCTAAGTTTAAAAACATAAATGTGAAAATAAGGCCAAGTTCCTATCCAAAAATTTCGGCCGTAAAAATCAATGACATCAAAATAAGGACCAAGTTCTTCATATATACAACACCATCTCATTTCTTGGCAACGTTTAGGCTTGGCAACATTTTTCCCATAATTCTTTCCTATATTAAAAAGGTAAACAAATATTGTCTACCTAACAGGTTGGCTTTATTTTCTCATTTATATTTTTGTGCTGTTCTCACTTCTTATTTCCTAGTACTTTCTCACCAAGCCCTAGTCCTCCCCGTTTAAAAAGTGCCGGTTGTAAAATTTTTCTGGTTGTTTGCTCATCAAGACGTACCTGTATACCAAATTTCAGCTTTCTTGCTATACTGGAAGTGCCCCATACAAAGAAGGGATACCCTATTCCCCCATATAAAAAGTGCCCATTTTCAGATTTGTCTGAATATTTTCTCATCGGGACCTACCTGTGTACTAAATTTCAGCTTTCTAGCTGTACTGGAAGTGTTCAATAAAAAGAAGGCATCCTAGTATCCCGCAGATGAAAAGTGCCCGTATTCAGACCTTTCTGGTTAATTGCTCATTAGTAAGTTTCCCCTCCCATTTTCGAAAAGAATTGTGGGGCCAAACTACTAGCGAACCCTTGCAAACAACACACAAATTTTGAAAATCGGTTCACAAATGACATAGTTATTGATTTGGGGGGCGGATTGGGGCAAAAATGAACATACACACGAATTAATAACCTCCTTCTTTTTTGAAGTCGGTTAAAAAGAACATACACACGAATTGATAACCTCCTTCTTTTTTTAAGTCGGTTCAAAACTAAAGACGAAACAGTAAAAACTTCTTCGATTGAGTAACAAATTTCTTTTCTTTTAGGAAATATTAATGTATGAAAGCAAAAGTTTCCTTAAAAATAGTTTAGAAAAATAAATATACTTAATTGAATTAACGATTGGGACTAGTGAAAAAATACTTAATTTTATAAAAAAAAATTTTAAATGTTAAGTATTTTTGAACTAAATTATTATTTCAGAAATATTATTTAGATAAATAAAAAAAATATATATAGCTTTTGTTAGCTTTTAAGAAAAGTTTTACTAAAATCTAAGTAAATTTATATTATTTTTGAGGAATATTTGAACTTAAAATATATATTTTTTGTAAATAAAATGAAATTGTAAAACACAATAGTTTCAATTCTTATGCAGGTGCACTGATAGGCTAGTGGTTAGAGTGCTAGTCTATCAGCCGGAAGGTTGCTGGTTAATTACTTGCCTCCTACGAAGGTAATTAATATGTATGTTTGGTAAGTTAATTAAGAATATAATATGTATATGTATAAAAATGTGTAAAAAAAATTTATAAAAATAATTATTAGAATTAAGGACACATCAACTTGAACTCAGATAAAATTTAGTTAATTTGAGGACATATGTAAACAAAATTTTAAAATTTACTTAATTTGAGATCAAAGATGAAAAAAATTCTAGTTCGAAACTCCGCATTTTATAGAAATATTTTACTTAATTTTTGGAAAATTTTACTTCAACACTAGTTTATTAATGAACTAAATAATTTATAGTATATATTACACTCGGATCAGGTAAAATTTTAAACTAAAATCTTGTAAAAAACAGCTTTGGCGCCATACGACAACTTTTTTAAACTCAAATTTAGTAAATTTTCCAAAGTTTTAGATAATTTTTTTTGAATATATGTATGTAGATATGTAGTAATAAAGGTATGTACAAATAAAATTAATAGTAAAAATATTCAATATAAATGGATTTAATTAAATAAATAAATGTGCTCATATTTTCCGTTGAAATAATATGATTTTATTTTTAAGGTACTGTGAGGATTTTTGGGCATGAGAAAATAGCTATTTTGGGGATTTGTGGGGATGAAAGATCGAAAATTGGGGGTAAGGTATGAAATCAAACTGGGAACCCTGATTATTTTACATACCTTGAGAGGATTTTGGATACACAGCCATGACTTACACGCAATTGGCGCGATATATCACAGGGCCTCACACCGTTGTGCGCTAATTCAACAATCCTTTGACGCACCACATCTGGTAATGGTCTGCCATTGACAAAAACTCCACCTAGTTGATTGACACCGCCATGACCTGTTTTAGATAGAAGAAAATTTATTATAAAAGTAATATCAAATACGTGTTTTTGAGAACCTTTTAATTTTAATTTTCAAATTTGTACTATAAAAATTATAGTCCCTTTTAATTATATAGTAAATTAATTATAGATATGATATTTTAAGCTCTAAAATATATGAAGTTGCGAAAAAGTCTGAAAAAATTTGCTATTAGTGGATTTAATTTCTCTAAATCGAGCATTTTTAAATCAACTCTGTTTACAGAACAGGCAGGTATAATTCCATTAAATAGATTTAGGTCCTAATTGTGTAAATCACTTCACCAAAGTGAAATTTATAGAGAGAACAAAAACAAAATTCAAATATTTTATAAATTTCTTTTATTTTTCATACAAATTTTAAACTTTTTGGAAGGCAAAGCAACGTTTGTTTGATTTTCTTGTTTGGTGAAGAGTTTTTATGAAAAATAAAAACAAACTTTAAAAATGTTCAAATTTATGTTTGCTTCATATAAACCCCCGCTTCGACTAGCAATACATATGTTAACATATATTACAATTCTAGTCAAAATTATGTTATTGCTAGTGAAGACAGCTCATTGCCGGTGTTTGCAATATATGTTACAATAATTGTCAACGAATTTTCGTTAACAATTATTTCAAACATAAAACAGCAAACTGCATAGTAATTTATGCTCCACATTTTTGTAATGCGTTTGACGTTTTGATAAAATTAATAAAATTAATAAATATATTGAAATAATAAATAATATTGCTAAAAAAAATTGTGTAGAAAAACAATTTTCATATTCAATATAACTTTTTATGTTCATAAAAAACAATAATACACTGATTTGTTAAAAATGCATTGTGCTACGTGTTCCCATATGGTTAACATAATAAAGCAACAAGCAATATTGCTACGGTTTTTCTGCCGACGTTATTGCTATATTGCTGAGATACATATTTATTGCTAGTCGAGACGGGGGGTAAATTTTACTTCGGTGATATGATTTACACAATTAGGGCCCTAAAAATTTGTAAATAATAACCATTTTATATATCCAACGTTTTATTAGCATTTGTGTTCATATATTCAAATAAACTTTTGAAAAAAGTTTCAGTCTGCGGGTTTTGAAGAAAAATAGTTCTTATCACTGATCTTGATCGTCGTCTAACATGGCAGACCCACATAAATGCAAAGGTGACCCAAATGAAATTAAAAGAGATCAAATGAATTGTCTCAATGGAAGGAACTCTGCTCTAAGCCTAAATTATAAACTTCTTCTATACAACTCCATTCTAAAACCAATATGGTCCTACGGTATGCAGTTATGGGGCACTGCCTCGGCATCAAATGTAGAAAAAATTCAAAGGCGACAAAATAAAATACTCCATACACAGAAAAAATTATTGTCCATTTTTCAGTTAACGGCTTGCGCAGTAAAAAAATATATTTTAAAAAAATTTTTTCATTATATCAATATTTTCTTTTGTTGATTTTGCTTTTATTTGATAAAAGTACTGCTAACACAATTGAAAACTAAAGACTAAAAATCTGTATAAATATATTAAATGCATGTAAAAAATATAAGATTTTATGTTATTTCTAAAAAACCTAAAGTTTTTTAGAATAAGCAGCACTTGTATGAGAAAAATTATTTAAAAAAAGAGAACTTTCTGAGCTGTTTCCTTTGATAAACAAACACAGCTACATACATACTTAAGGGCAATATACACAGTCAACATGCTTGACAAGCGTGGTAATAGTATGTGTGAAATTTCGTTAGTATTAATGACACCGACGACGCTTGATGGAAAATCTACTTGGTTTTGATTTTTCGTCAAGCACACGTACACGAATCTGACATCAAGCTGATTGATTGTGTATTATGCCCTTTAAGCTGTGTTCTCACCATGTGTATTTGTGTTATGGAATGTCACTATTTGCGGTTTACATAAGGTTTATAATTTTTGTGTTCACCTGTTGGTATATTACGTACATTTGATATAACCTATAAAGCAAAACAATCATAAAACAGCCGAATGTTTATAAAGATTTTATTGTTATATATACTTCTTTTATTTTACACTTATTTTATTTAATTCAATACTTTATTAATTTAATGATTATTTTATTTCATTTTCCCCTCCGCGAACAATTGCTTTATTAAAAACCAACTGATGTCAGATGCTTTGTCACTTCAAAATAGAACTCGTTCTAAATCATGTGTACTGTACACAGAGAAATAACACAGGCTATTGTTTCAAGGGGTTCAAACTATATGTACAAATTTACCATGTGAAAATGTGACATTCCATATGGCAAATACACATAGTGAGAACACAGCTTTAACAACAAGCTTTCGATCAACGCACAACCATACCAAGTAGGCTCGCTAGTACGACATCTACAAATAACACAAGCATTTTGTTTTTGGAATATCATTGCACGATGTCAAAGCAAAGCGAGTCACAAACCAAATAAAGAAATTTTTACGTCCAGCCATGAAAAATATAAAAAAATAATGTCAACTTCATCTGTTACGGATGCCCTTGCTTTCGATTGTTAACAATCATTCAATGATATAACTTTATGTATATGTAAGAGTAGGTTCATGTTAATTTCTGGCTGTCGTTTTCCAACAGTGTTTTTGGCAAAGTGGTTGGTGCGTTGGATCTCGAACCTGAAGGAGCTTATTTCGATACTAGTTGAAGTTAAACTACAAACAGTTAGTAAAAATACAAAATAAAACAAACTCAAAAGTGTATAATAGATAATAAATTCAAACATAAAATAAATTAATCTAAAAATGTCTTAACAGAATTTGTATAATTTCAATTCATAATTTTGGTCGATTTTTTTGGAAATTTTCAAGTAAATTTTTTGTTAATATCAATTGAAAAGCATTGAAAAATTGAAAAAAAAAATTCAACTAATTTTGTTTACATGGATATACGAATTTTTTCATAGGTTGTAATCTAAACATTTTTTTACTCAATTGTTCGGATTTTTTAATCGAAGCGCATATTCATTTTTTGCTGTGTACGATTACAGCATCCCCATGGTATGTCAGAAACAAGCGAATTTATAAAGATTTAGATGTGCCGCTGGTTAAGACAGTGTTTTCTAAAAGTACATAAAAAAACTTGAGTTGCACCCAAATCCCCTTGCCCGAAACATCATTAACCTTAGAGGCCACACTTGGCTGAGAAGGAGGGATACTCTTGCTCTCAGCCGAACACGAGAGACGTAGACAGTCAAAGAACCAACCGCTAAAACAAATATTTTTGTCTGGCATTGGCTGGACTTAAAAATTAAAATTTTAGAGTTAAGATTTGATTACTTAATGTTAGTTCAATTTTATTGAAGATACAGTAAATAAATATAAATTTAAAAAAAAACGTTTTGCAATAAAATACTATTTAACAAAGTTCACAAAAGTTTTAAATATTTACGGCCCTTTTCACAATGTACTATTAAAAGTTAACGTTGGCCGAACTTGCCGTTAACTCTTAATCATACATTATGAAAAGGAACTTTAGAAGTACAAATCTATGCTGTTATTTTACTGTATTTTGTTATTGCAATTTTAATAATTAAACTGAATAATGCCATGTAATAAAAACTCTTAACGCTCAATACACCTGACTGCGGACACCAAGAATTAAAAAAAAATTTCTAATATATTTCAAAAATTCGTATGATGTAGTTTGGACAAACATAAACGGCATAATAACAGCATGTTTGACGTCCCTTGTACGTAAATTTCAGTCTTATATACAAATTATTTGCCAACAAATAATACGAAAATGTTTGTTATTTCTAAAGCACACTTTTTAGAACGTTTTTATTAGCTTCACCTATGTATGTAACGGAAACTTTCAACGTAATTTCGCCAACTTCAAGACGTCCAATCAACTTGAAACTTTGCACACGCATTAGGTTCAGATGACAATATAATCTGATGGATATAAAAGTGGGCTGTGCTACACCCAGACTAACGAAATATCTGATATCTTTAAAGCTATAGTAGTCAGAGTATTCATATATGCTATGGACTATTTTGAGAACAAGATGCGATATATGTCAAAACCTTGGTAGAATAGGACGAGGGAAGGAGTACTCCCAATACAAAGTAATTAATAATAATCTGATATCTGGAAATCTATACCAGTAAGTCTTGAAATTTGGTATGAGTTAATTTGAAGACAACACACGAGTATAGGTAAGACCATTTTTTAAGACCATAATTTAAAGACAAGATACGAGAATATGAAAGAAACTGATGGGGCAGATATGAGCGATCGGATACTCCCCATACAAACTAATTAAGTAGTACGTGCTATCTGGAAAATGGATAAATTTTTTTATGACTCGATCATTTATCATGACTTGAGAACGAATGGTTCAATTTTTTTGAAAAAAAACAACACTAAAACAAATTTAATGAATTATATACTCAACGGTCTTGGAGTTATTCAGACCGCAATGATGAAAAATATTTATTTCTTGCCCGAAATTAATTTTTCTCAAATTCTTAAAAAATCAAAAATGGAAATATTACCAATTTTATTACTGCATCATAAAGCTTAGACCGTTTTGTTTTGATTTAACTGCCTTTTGCATAAGCGCACTTTTGACTTAAATGCATAAAATTATAAATTTGTGCTACTATTCTTTAAAATCCCATTCAAATTCATTTTTTAAGTGTACTTTTTTATTCTGCACTTTTAAGATAAGTGCCTTAAATTTTTGTTATTTCAAAACTGTTTTCATACAAAAAATCAACCTCAGCTGCATTTTGACTTAAGTGCACAAAGTATTTGTTTTCTGTGACTATTCCGCAAAATACTTTTTTAACTGAACTTTGTATACCTGCTCATTTTACGTATTTTTTACACTTTAAAATTTTTTCATATAAAAAATCACTAAACACACTAAATATGTTTACGTGCACATTAAGGCAGGTAAGGGCATTTAAGCTAACAGCATTTTGACTTATCTGCACTAGAAATCGTAAAAAGTTGATTGTGCAGCTAAGTCAAAATTACTATAATTCAATTGAATGCTGTATTCCTCGAAAATCTACGGATAAAAATAGTTACATATATCAATAGTTACAGGTACATAGTAAAAGTGGCTGTAAGAAATAACGCCCAATGAAATAAGTCCCAATGAAATAAAACCCAATGAAATGGGACCTAAAAATAAATGAAATAATTCCAAACAAATTTAATGAAATAAATCCAAAGAAAAATTTAATCAATGACAGCTCTTGACCTCTATCCTGTAAACACTATAACTCCCACTTATATCCACGCTACTTCAGATAGCTTAATTGACCTGGTATTTGTAAATCGTAGACCTAGAGTACTCCTATACGATCAGTTGTCAGCGTTAGTCTTTTCTAAGCATGATATACTTTTCGTGGCTTACGATTTGCATACACGTTGCGAAGACACAATTATTTCATATCGAGATCTACATAACATTAATTATACTACACTCAATCATAACATTGATAATATCGATTGGCACCAAATCTATACTCTAGAGTCTGTTGACGATCAACTTTCTTTTATTCAAGGAAATGTTAAGTCTTTATTTGATTTCTGTGTTCCAACGAGAGCTAAATGTGTTAAAGCAAGTCAACCTCCCTGGTTTAGTGCTCAAATAAAATCTTTGATAAAAAAACGAGATGAGGCTTATAACAGATGGAAAAGATTCAGAACGAGTGAACTTAAAGCAGTGCACAAACAAGCTCGGAGGGAAGCTACAAAACATATCCATGCGGCAAAATCTACGTTTTATCAAAGAAAATTCGCTTCTGCAATTGATAGCAAATCCAAGTGGAAAGAGATACGCAAGATAGGCATTAATCAAAATTTCGTAAATGTCAATGTTCCGCTTCCACCCAACAACATTTATTCTAACCTCTGCTATGTTCCAATCGAAAATATCTTTAGTTTTCGTTGCGTTGATCGGATTGAACTGTTGCAAAGTTTCTCTGAGATCAAATCTAATGCAACCGGCACGGATGGTATTAATCCTATTTTCTTAAGAATTTTACTACCAAAGCTTCTGCCTTATCTAACACACCTATTTAATTCTATTCTAACTAAATCTATTTTTCCTGTGGAATGGAAGCTATCTAGAATCATCCCTATTCCTAAACCTAATAACGACTTCCGTCCAATAGCAATACTTCCGTTCTTATCCAAGGTTCTAGAAAACCTTGTTGGTAAACAAGTGAAAGAATATTTGAGTAGTATGCAATTTATATCTGAAAAACAATCTGGTTTTATGAAATGTAGAAGCTGCATAACCGCACTTGTAGATGTTATAGAGGATATCAGAGCCAAAATCGATCATAATATGGTTGCTTTTTTAGTTTTACTTGATCATAGTAAAGCATTTGATACGGTGGATCATTCGATTCTATTAACAAAACTGCAAAAATTTTACCATTTCTCAAGCTCCGCTTGTGCACTCATATACTCGTACCTTACAAACCGATCACAAGTAGTTCAGTTTAAAGACAACATTTCTAATGAGCTAAACGTCAGGAGAGGAGTTCCCCAAGGTTCAATACTTGGGCCTCTTCTTTTCTGCATGTACATCAATGACCTCCCTAATATTCCCATTAGCAGCACAGTTCATATGTACGCTGACGATGTTCAGTTGTACAACAGTTGCGATGTCGCTGATATAGATATCTGTGCTAACAAAGTCAATGATGACTTGACTAAAATTGACAGCTGGACTAGGGCAAACGGTTTATGCATAAATCCTGCAAAATCCAAATGCATTTTTATTTCAAAATCTAAATATAATTTTGATCATTTTAGAATAAAAATCCAAGACAAAGACATTGCTTTTGTTACCTCGGCATCTAATCTGGGAATTATGTTTCATGAAAGGCTTTCCCGGTCTGCACACATCAACACCGTTGTAGGTAGAGTATATGGTATGCTAAGGAGCCTATGGGAAGTTAAGGACTCGACCCCACTTGATGTACGTATGTTACTGGCAAAAACTTATCTAATACCCTCACTTTTATACGGGTGCGAACTTTTTGCAAATTGCGCTTGTGAAGACCTTCGCAAACTCAGAGTCGCCTACAATAACATTGCACGCTATATTTTCCAGAAAGGACGTCGTGATCACATATCATTATATTCTTATCAGATCTTTCAACTGAAATTTGAAGATCTGCTTAACTACAAATGTCTTATCTTTCTACAAAAAATAATCATAACTCAACAACCCACTTATATTTTCAATAGGATCACATTTGCCAGATCAAACCGTGGTAAAAAGATAATTCAAATAAAATATAAGAGCCTTTTATCACAACGGCAATTTTTGATTCACACAATAAGTCTTTGTAATTCATTGCCAAATTACATGAAAAAATTAAGCAACGCTAATGTGTTCAAAAGGGAGTTAAAAAAATTATTTATGTAATAACAATTTTTTATTGCCAATTTAATTTCTATTTTATTATCATCTTTATAATTTCTATTTTGTTATTATAATACATCACTTTATTACATACTTGTTCTGTAACATAATAGTTTCAATTATGTATACATACCTATTTTAACTAAGATTACAACTGGCAATGCTGTCATTACAATAACAAATACGTACTAATTGTCAAAACGCCAATAATAGTCTTCGTGACGTAGGCGTACCGACAATAATTATAACAATTATTTTTGAGTTCTAGAAATACTTAATTTTTGCGAGTTATTTTTACTAAAAATTTAAAAAAATAAATAAATAAAAATGTAAAATAAAAAAGAAGACAAAATATTAAAATTCAAGACAGCATTGTCAGGTGGAAACGCTGAGTTAATCATAGATTCAATGTTTTTTTAAATTAACTTGTATTTACTATGTCAAAAATTTTTTATTACTCCAAATATGTTTGTATATCATTTAAAACTTTTGTATTTAGTATATATCAGTATACTCTCATATCACTAGCACTGTCACTTATAAGATATATTTTCTTGTTGTGCTAGTTATCAAATAAATCAATAAATAAAAAAAAAATTTAAAAAAAAAATGAATTTATTCCCAAACCTCATAATGAAATAACTCCTATACAAAAAAATTAAATAAGCCCTAATGCAATAAAAATGCAATTAGTCCTAAGTAAAGTAAATCATAAATCTATAGACTAGGGAATGGTAAACAGACTCAAAAATCGATTTCCGATTTTTCGATCAAACTTTTTCGTTTCGATTTTCAAGATCAATGTTTAAGAGCTCAAAATCGATTTTAAAATCGAAGATAATATTACATTTGCAAATTTCTAAACATAAAATACTTTAATCGTGGAAATTCAAATAAACATTAAACAACATTAACAAAGAAAACCGGACAAAAACAAAATTAAAAATGAAAATTTTTAGTTTTAACGATCTTCTTTTCACATAAACATTAAACAACATTAACAAAGAAAACCGGACAAAAACAAAATTAAAAATGAAAATTTTTAGTTTTAACGATCTTCTTTTATATAAAATTAGGCAAATCTAAAAAAAAATATTACAAATTATTCAACGTGGTTCTTTTCAGAAAGATTTCTAAAGGTTTTTTGTAAAAACGATGTTAATTTATGTGATGCGTGCATTGTCTGGTTCTTTGCAGAGTTACTGTTAATTAATTTTCGAACAAAAAACGTTCATATGGCATGTAAGGATGTAAAATCTTTCCCTTGCATTATTATGTGGGAATAAATTGCTGTTTTCCACTCGTTTAGTGAATTTAAATTTCCATCAAACACTGGCGGCAATTATGGCATTCGATATCGATAGAAATTTGTATTTAAATTGTATTGAAATTTCGAACGATATCGATTGCCGTAATTCGCCCCCTTATTTTAACGCTAAACAAGGCGTTTAAAGAAGTTAACACCAAAATTATTGCTTTTACTATTCATTAAACTTTTAAGCACTACTAGCTGCGTTAACTAAACGGCAATAATTTTTGTGGTGTTATTGAATAGACAACAGTCAGCTGTTCACTTAAAGCAAGTCGTCTTTTGGCAAAACTCAAATAATTATTCGACAACAATATACACACATATAAAATCTTTTATATATAAATAACAATATTTTTATTATATAAACAATTATTTAACTTTTATTTCTCAAAATTAAAGAAATTCATGAAAATATGTTCGTGTGCAAGCATAAATTCATTTGTTTTTTCTCTATTCCACTTTGTGCTTTTCGTCTATTTTAATAGTGTTGGAAAGTGATATAAAATTTTAACAAAGGCCTTAACACGAAGTTAACGAATGAAATAAGCATTAATTCAAACAGTAATTATTCGAGACAAAATTACCTTTTATTTAAGCGTTAAAAGTTAGTGAATTTCACTACTGGTCTCCTTAGCGGCATTCAACAGGAATGCTTCTCAATACTTCATAAAAAACACACTAGAATTGTCAATATTTTAATCTGATAAAAAAAATCCATTTTAAAAGCCAAATAATCGATTTCAGGAAATAAGTTCCAATGAAATTACTTCCAATGAAAATTTTTATTTTTGGAAACAGAGAAATTTACTCGGATTCGGTTTACCGAATTAAATGTAACTTATTTAGCTTTCAAAAAAAACTTTTTTCAACTTTGTAGCGTACGTACCGCATTGACATAAGGAAATATACTTCAAATAAGAAATTATTTGAAATACCCAGAACAAGAAAAAAGCAAAAATGTTTGGCAACCATCCGGCACTTTTAAAAATTGCAAAAAATAGTCAGCTTCCGGGGTGCTGCCACCTGGTATAAATTTGCTTTGGTCGTTATTTTATTTTATTTTATTTTGATTTTGTTTTTAATGTTTTTTGCATGCAAGAAAGAAATGTAATGTTTTTTATTATGCTTCTATTAAATAATTTTTTTTTATTTTTGAACCCGAACCTTGCTGAATTTTTAGGTTCAACGGGATCGGGTTTAAAGTCTTTATAAACAGCGAAACTGAACCCGTTTGGGTTCAGGCTCGGGTTCGGTTTCAGTCCCTGCTAAAAACAGATACATTTTTGCAATGTTCGGGATATAAGCGACTTTTTGCAAGTTGTTAGGCTCTTTACGATTGTTTACACGATTTTTAAGCCATATTCGACTTTGTTATCATGTTAACAAGTTTTTGCGAATTTCCGCTATTTTTTTCGAATTTCTGCCATTCATTATAGTTTCAGAGATTTTGAATCAAAATTTTGGCTTGTTTAAAGTTTTGCAAAATTTTTGCGATTTTTCGCTATTTTCGCAATAGGTGTAATTTATATATTATTTTATAGTGTTCTTACATTTTTTGGCTTATTAAATCAATCGTAACATTGTAATCTTTCATCTTTCATTGCGACCTTGTTGTGGTGAAAGGGCTTAGTAGGAGCAACGATCCTGAGAGCGATGCCGGCGGTAGCTTTGCTACTGGCAGGGCCTCTCTTGCCGGTAAGGTCAATGGAGAGCATCTGAAGCTAACAGCAGTCCAAAACATTAGGCGACTTATCCGGCTGGTCTCCTACTAACTAGACGCCCCTTTCCAACAACAAAAGACTTGAAAATCGACTCACAAATGACAGAGTTATGCGTGTACAACCATAAATAAATTCTGCAAAGAATGACTTTATCTCGCACACGAAGGGTCCTGTGCGAATACTTATATCGAAATACATCAGTTGATATCTCATAGGTATCACAACATGAATTTTCTCGCTTCATCCCGTTTTTTATGTGAAGTATGGTAGTACATTCTCATATGGCAATATTTGCTAATGACATAGACGGGCTTATATCGACTGAATTTAAGTATGTATATTTTACTTGGACAAAACTAAAAACATAAAAATGCAAATAAAATTGTGTATTCTTCCACAAGGCTGCAAGAAAGTATGGGTAACAAAGGTTTAACAAAGAATTTTACTCTTGAAAACATATCTTTTAAATAAAAAAACTTATTTTTGAATTTTGTGTTCAGTGCCACCGTCACAAATAAAAAGCACCAAAAATTAAACAAAAAATGTACCGAGCACTGACTTGAAATTTGTTCGCGTCGAAAAGTTTAAAAAGTACTAAACACGGTGCGAAAAATACTGAGTTGACAACGCTGACACGAATTGATAATTTTCTCCTTTTTAGCAGTCTGTTAAAAAATAAGGTCTTGCTGGCCTTGAAGAAGGCCTAGAATTTGCAGACCTGTTAAGTTTTACCACTGAGTAGTATTAATTTGAATGTATGCCTGTAATGAGCATCACTCTGGCTGCACTCACTCACGTACTGCTCACTTAACTATATTGACAAAAAGACCTGAGATATTATGTCCGTTCGAGTACCCAAAAGTTTTTAAAAATTTTTACTGAACTTTACTGCATTTTACTAAATTGCGTTCGTTTACAGACCAACCTAAATTACGACGCAAAGCGCAACGTAATTTAACGCTTAACTTTTACGCTGACATGGGTAACCTAAATTAAAGCGTTAACGTTGTGCCAGAAACAGTAATGTTTACTCACTTTGATTAATAAAAAACTCTAAATAGAAATAAGAAATAGAGATGAAGACGCTTAATTGACCTGAAAGTAGCTACATTTACATTACTGTAAGTATATGTGTGAGCATTAACAAAATAAACAACACTACTTTTGCAGCCAACTTCACTTCTTTACGCGCTGTCAAAATTGGATTTTCCAATTGAAAAGCGTTGACGCCGCGTTATTTCGGTTGGTTTCATACATTTTGTATGGACATGAGAAATTTTGACAGCCAGACAACGCTTTGCGTCGTAATTTAGGTTGGTCTCTTACACAAAATACAGTAATTGAGAACACAAATTGAGAGCGTAAAGTGACAGTTCATAACTGAGTATTTACACATTTTTACTGCAGAAATTTTTGCTAGTAAAAGTTAGTAAGACGAGAAACATACATATGATTCAAATGGTAAACAAACAAAAGTAAGTAGAAAAAAGTATATAATTTGTAAAAACATTAGTGAAAAAAATTAAATAAAACCGGCACAAAAATAAAAGGTGAATAGTTATTATGAGATATATCGCTTATTAATTCAAGCACATATCATTAAATAGGAAATAAACGTTTTAGACACCATTTGTTTTTTTGTTTGTATTACTTTAATTTGCTTGTGTAGTGAAAGTGCTAAGTACTTGACTACTTAGTAATTGCACTTGTTTTAAAGGTAATCAATAGCAAACACATATGATCATGTACTTCTGAATAGATTTAACTAGACACAAATTAGAAAAATCAAGTAAAGTTTAAAAAAACAAATGGAAAAGATTATATAAAATGAATTATTTATATTTTCTTAAAATTTTCGTGTTATAAAAAGTATTGTACCGATTACCAATAAGAAAAAGAGTTGGGCAGTCAAAGTGTAAATGTTATTCAGCACTAGATTTATTTGCCATCAGCTGTTTCCTTAATATTACGAATTTTTACTATTTTTCTGTTCGCGTACTTTTTTGGACAATATTATTTTTTGAGAGTAAATTTTTGAGTAATTCAGTAATTAGTCATATGCTGCATTTTACTGCAAAAGTAAACGAACGGACCTATTAGTAGTACCATGATCCAATAATTAGGTCTATGCATCTCTACAACAAAAATGCCATAATCGTGAAGATGTCAAACAAACTCCATACATAAAAATTTTGTTTAGGTTTTTTTTTTTATATGAAGTTTGACATCTTTACGATGGTAAACGATAAACAGCTGTCGAGTTGTATTGACCTGATTACTGGATCATGAATGGTACCACAGAAAATCTCTTTGTATGGTTTTAAATATGTTTTGTTAATACATTCTACGTTTCAAATGCTAGGGATTCGATAAAAAAAATGCAAGTAGATATGCATGTGTTAGAAAATGATTATAATTATTTTGCCAACTCAAAATAACGATAAAGATGGCTTCTCGACTTAGGTTTACATACTTAGATACATAGATGTATATTGTTAAATTTAATAATAGCATTTTGGTACTCTTGCAACAAAGGGAAACATACAACACTAAGCGGCCGACAGACAGACGGAAAGACAGACAATATATTTGAATTCTTACAAAGCAATGCAACAAGGCAGCAAATGAACAATCAAACACTTTTAATAGTTATATAATGTGCAACAATGTGTGTTGTTATACATATGTAAGTATTTTTGTGTGTACTTACAATGAAGAGTATACCCTACAAGCATTTTGAAGATATCTTCCTAAGAAGATATTTATATAACATCTTTTTATTGTCATCTAAAAGATAATCATCAAAGCAATATAGTTTAGATATCATTTTAATGAAAAATCTATAATGAAAAATTAAATATTTTGATTATATATTTTTTTCCTTTAGTATGGTATTTTTTATTATAAAAATGTTGCATTTTTATCAGCCTGGTGCTTTATCACTTACGTAACAAATTTACGATATTTAGTTCGAAAATAAAAAAACTTTATTTTATTTTTATAATAGTCAGGACTATTTTTAAAATGAAAAAATTTGTTTTATGAGAGCAAAACTAGCTATCATACTACATATAAGACAGGTAAGTAAGAGGAAAGCTACAATTTGACAAGCCAAATAACATAATTTTTTTTTAAATTCAAGTCCATAAAAATTGTGCTAGAATGGGTAACACGATGATCCTCTAAGAAATTACCACTTAATCTGCAAGAATCTTAATCAAAGGGCAACAAGGATTCATATAATTAAAGGTAAAGGTAAAAGCAATTGAACCAGTCATTACGAAAATGGCATGAGTCACAATTTTTTTTAATTTCACTTTTTGATGCCATCTGGTCTATTTACGTGTTCTAAATATTTTATGGATTAATGCCCTTTTCGCAATGACTGGTTCAATTGTGTAACATAATAAAAAATATTTTCATGTTGCTGATTAATACATATGTATTGTTCTCTATTTCTACATCTTATTTTATAAGGCTATTTTCCACGAAAAGCGCTGAATGCAAAAGAAAAAGCAAAAGAATATAATTTTTATGGCAAAGATTGTAATGCTATTTGTTTTCTCATGTTAATTCTTTGTTTAAAATCTTGATATTATTATGTATATCCAAGGTAGATTGAACAGGTACCACTACAAGAACAGCTGTTTTTGTAAATTAGAGAATGTGTGCGTCACACAGACAATAGATTTTGACACATGTCCAGGAGTTTTCTATCAACAACGCGCATGTGTTATTAAATTTGAGAGAGCTTATGAATGTGTGCGAGTCACAGATAATGGATTTGACATATTTCTGGGGTATTTCTACTAACAATATACATGTGTTTTTTTGTGTTGTATTTGTTTTAGTTATGGTGGTACCTGTAATGAATATGCCTTGTGTATGTATATCGTTGTATATTGTACAAATAAGTATGCCAAAATTAAATATCTCTAAAATGAAATAAATCGTATATTTTAATTTAGGAAGATAACTTTTCGATATCTCGTAATATTCTTCCTGTAGATAATTTAGCAAAAACCGTAAAAGTTTGTTTTGGGAGTTAATATAGTGATATCTTAAGATTATCCTCTAAAAGGAAATCTCGCGATATCATATAAATTTCTATTTGATGATTATCTAGCGATATCTCGGATTTATTGTCTAGAAGTGTTGCGTTCGTATTCCTTGGACGAATCTTCCTGGCCGCACAATCTCTCCCGACGGAGGAAACCTCCGCAATACGAATACGACTGTTGCCGCAATAGTTTTTTTCCTCTAGGCAATACGATTTCGAGTCATTTTCGTATTATTTTGCTTGTAGGGTACTTGCAACCAGCGTTGCCAGTTTAGCCTTTTCGATGCTAGATTATCCTGTTTTTTCGAGTTTCAGTCTCGAAATTTACGTTTTAGCTTCATGGCCTTTTTAACCTTTTTAATATTTTATTTAGCCTCAAAAATGCTAGATTTAGTTTTTACATCTGTCATTTTCTTACTTTTCAACATTTCATAATAATAATTTCTAGTATTTAATAAATGCTAAAAAATGTCGAACGTGAGTATTATTTTAATATCTTGATGAGTTCATCTATTAAATCGGCAAAATTGAAGCCACCTTAAGATGGGCTAATAGAAGAATTATGGTTTGGAGTTTGATTTTAATTAAAAATTGCCGCAACTGAGGCCTATAAAATTTTAAGACTCACTAGGACCATCAGCAGCTGAACATAAATTTTATTAGCTCTAAATACTTTCAAGTCTCTTCAATAAGCGAATTTGTCTGAGTTGGTACAGCATGCGAAGCTCAGAACTATTCAATATACATATTTAAATCGAGCAGTTTGAAAAAATATTTTATGCAATCAGTGAAAAAGTAAACATTCAATGCTGTGTCGGTAATGAAATTTTTAAAGGTTTCCAGGATAATGTTTCAAAATTTTCATAACAGAACGTAAGTGTTACTGATCAGAATGCGTGTTATGTTCGTGAGAGTACGTGATGATAAATTAAAGGTCCTTAGCCTTCTAAGAGTTACAGCCTTCTAGACATATTGCAATAAATTAATTTTGGTTATTAAAAGGGAAAATTTCCCATAGTGCAATGCAGAGCATATTAAGGGCAAAAACTTTTGCGCAAGTACTTCATACTATCCCTTGCAGCGAATAAACAAATATTCATTAAAATTCCATGAGAATTCATTCTGATTGATGAAGATAAAATGAAATATACATGTGTGTTTATCTGAGATTAGTACATATTATTATTTTTTTTCAAATTTGGTAGAGAAATTGCATCTTGCTATAACTTGAAGTTATCATTATTAAAAACTAAACTTTAATATAAAAAATTGATTGCCCTTCCTTTAGCTTTTAAAGTTTTCTGTGTGTGCAGTCTATAGCAGAGACGCAAGCCGACCGACGGCTAGCCGCTGCCGCTTCTGATTGACTATTACAATTTTAAACAAATGCTTTTAACTGAAAATATATATTTTTAAAATTTTTGAATTTTAGATGTAAGTTTTGAATTTCAAAGGGAGTTTTGAATTGCAAATAAGATTTTTTAATTTCAATTAATAATTTTTAAATTTCAATTGATATTTTTTTGAACTAAATTGATATTTTTTTCAATTTCGAATGAACATTTTTTAATTTCAATTAATATGTTTTAAGCTACAATCGAAAAAGGTACATAGATTTCAAAAATATTTCGGTCTAAATAACTTAAAAATAATTTATTTAATTTTTAATAAAAAATAATATCAAAAAATTATATGTGTTTAATTGTATTGCCCCAACCCTTGTAAAATTGTAGACGCTGGTCTCTAAAATGTACTATTGAATATTTGGTTTAATTGTACCTCGTTAATAGTGCTAAAGTCTATTGGTAGATTTTCAATGACAAGCCTATGTTATATGTCAATAGGAGATTACATTGGTTTGTGTACACCTGGTCAGTAGTAGTATTGACAATGTCACTAGTAAATCACTACAATTTCACTATCGGCATCGAGGGAGGAAATATCAATATTGTAGACTAGAGCCCCTAAAATTTACTAGTAGATCTTTGATGCCAATGTCTCCATGTGGTCCCAAAGGCACTACTTAGTCAGTATTGCTTTAGTCTACTGGTGGATTTTCAATGACAAGCTAATGTTAAAGGTCAATAGATGATTACATTGGCTGGGGTACACCTGGTCATTGGCGAGGATGATGGATGAACGTGTTCACAAATGTGCTAACGTTATGTTGAGGGCTTATTATTTTTTCTTATCTTTAATTAGTAATTTTGTATTTTTACTCACTGTTTGTTATTTTAATTTCACCTAGTATCGAACTAAGCACCATCAGATTTGCAATCCAACGCACCGCACCAACCACTCCGCCAAACACTGTTTCAAACCGGGAGCACGAAGTTAACATAAACTTACTCTTACAGAACTTTAGTGTTTAATGCAAATGATCGTAAGAAAGTGTAAATGTAAAACATCGCAGTTTTTGGATAATATCCAACCACAAAATACTCAAAATTTTATAAAAAAGCTACGATATTTCGCAAAATCTTTACAAGACCATTTGCATAAAACACTGAACTCCGCTATTATTTTAAAACTATTTGCTTTACTTAATTTTTAAAATGTACTGTTCGTGTATACAGCCGTGGAACATATTTTAAGGGTCTCGCTTACGTTACTGCTTCCCAGAAGCATTATCGTCTGTGAGCGAATCTAAATCTTAAATACTTATATTGCTTCGCCTATATTTTTTACATTTTATTATTATCGTCAAAAGCTAATAAGTGTTCGTGCTATTTTGCAAACATTAGTGCATTTCTGGTAGCATCTTTGGAAGCATTTGTTCTTAAAAGAGCAATGTATTGCTTCTAACAGATGGGATATATATATATATATATATATATATATATATATATATATATATATATATATATATATATATATATATATATATATATATATATATATATATATATATATATATATATATATATATATATATATATATATATATATATATATATATATATATATATATATATATATATATATATATATATATATATATATATATATATATATATATATATATATATATATATATATATATATATATATATATATATATATATATATATATATATATATATATATATATATATATATATATATATATATATATATATATATATATATATATATATATATATATATATATATATATATATATATATATATATATATATATATATATATATATATATATATATATATATATATATATATATATATATATATATATATATATATATATATATATATATATATATATATATATATATATATTTGTGTGAAAAGTAACATTCCAAAATGCGTAATTAGAGTATAATCGTTTAGAAAATAAATAAGTTATGGCATGTTTTGTGTTTTGACTCTTTTGTTTTTTATTTAGAAATAGGGCAATTACGCTAATATATTTCTTCATAACTCGAGAACGGTTTGGATAAATCAAGCAAAAAATTCGGAATATAATTATTTTGAAGTTATCTATATATAATTTTTATATTTTCAGCTGTTTCGGAATTATTCAGAAACTAGCAACGACAAATTGGTGTTTTCATGCAAAATTAAGCTTTTTTTGTTTTCAAAAAACGAGGGCAAAAATTCGTGCCCTTTAATATGACACTATAGTGGAACATCTAAGGTAAATAGGTCAAAATTTATACATAATCTTGTAAAGTCGAATTACTGCAATTCTGTTCAATTTTCCATATTTCGTGAACCAGAAAAAGTAGCGTACGAAGATTTGCCATTAACACTAGTTATGCTAGAGTAGTGTTACCATAAGTCTGAACCAGTCGACCAGGATATTTATAATACATATCACAACCGAATGTACAAGAAAAGCTTTTACTTATATTCCAAGAAATTATCATATAAAAATGAACCGCCACAAATTTTTATTTTTATATATATTTATATATATATATATATATATATATATATATATATATATATATATATATATATATATATATATATATATATATATATATATATATATATATATATATATATATATATATATATATATATATATATATATATATATATATATATATATATATATATATATATATATATATATATATATATATATATATATATATATATATATATATATATATATATATATATATATATATATATATATATATATATATATATATATCGGCTCATATCGTAGATGTATTTGACAGAAATTTATTTCTTCAAACATTTAACTTCTAAAAATACAAGCATTGGGACAAAGAATTATATTACGAATTAAAACGAATGAATAATAAAATTTATTCGCCGGACACATTAAAATATGTAATTCGTTACCTTCGTAGGAATTATTCTCTGTTAAAAATAATGAATTCTGGAATGAAATATTCAGGAAAAGCATAATATGATTGAACATAATATGATTGAGAAATTGGTTGGAGTCTAATCATATAATTATGAAAATAAATTTGTTTATAAACATAACATTGTTGTCTTAAATAACACTAATATGATTCATACAACCTAATGTTTAATTTTATATAAGTATATTATGATTTAAACTAGGGATGTGACGAATACCGATACCGATACCGATATATCGGCGATACTTCAGATTTTCCGATACATCGGTATCGGCGATATTTTACTGTCGATACGACGATACTTTAAAAAAAAATTTCAGTTTTTTTTTACAAATTATTTATTTTTAGTTAATTCTACCAAGAACTAAATTCATTTCGTTATTTTTTAAATCTTATTAATATCAATTTTAAAAATTAATAATATTTTACGCTGTTATTTTGCAAAAACAATAATTTTTTTATTGTTAATTTTACCATGAACTCAAATTCAATTCGTTGTTTTTTAAATCTTATTCCCAGCAAAAAAAGACACTCCAAAGAAGTCATGAAAAAGTAGAATTCGCGATCCGAAAATATTGTAAATTTGGATAATTTCTAATTAGTTTCATATTTGCTTGTCATTGCAAGAAGTTCTCTTTTTCGATTACCAATACCGAATTTGAGGCGATGTTAGGACAAATATCTTTGTCGGTGTTCTATAATGATTCCTCAAAAAAAGGATGAAAAATTACCCATTTTCAGAACTTGTTTCTTTTTATGCGAATTTAAACACAAAACTGTTTTCATGTAAATTTAAGTGAATAAATAAATATAAACTTTTAGAAGACTTTTAATAATTAAACTATTAAGTTATTTAGAAGAATAATAGTTGATAAATGTCCTTTAAAAATCGATTTTTTAAAAAGCATGGCGAGTATTTTTTAAAATTATAAAGGAATTACAAATTTGTACTTGCTTTTCTACTAATTATCTGCATATTTTTAATATAGATTCTTTGAAAGCAATGAAAATGTAGTTCCTTAAAAATTACTTCCAGTTTTATATACTGGATTAATATAAATTTTAAATATTAATAATCTCTTACACTGTAATTTTGTATAATAGAAAAATTGCCCTTCTTGAGTTTTGTTAATCTAAACTTGATCTCAATTTCAATTTTCGTATCGGTATCGGAATCGGTATCGGCGATATTTATTTTTAAGTATCGGAATCGGTATCGGATCGGCAAAACGGCGTATCGTTGCATACCTAATTTAAACCAGGGACTGAAACCGAACACGAATCTGAACCCAAACGGGTTCAGCACCCCGACAGCTGACTATTTTTTGCAATTTTTAAAAGCCAAAATTTTTGATTTTTCTTGTTCTGGGTATTTCTAATTTGAAGTATATTTTCTTATGTCAATGCGTACCGTACGTTACAAAGCTGAAAAAAGTTTTTTTGAAAGCTAAATAAGTTAAATTTAATTAAATTAAAAGAAAAGAATATATTGGGGTCTATTCGGGAATACACGTCGACTAAGTGAAAAATACATGGCAAACAAAAACAAAACTGCATAAATTTCAAATATTTGTTTTTGTTTATCATAAAAAAGTTACCGGCTTTAAAAGAGAGATATACGCGTTAAAATTCTCACGTTTATTTGATTTTAGAAATGTATATAAAACCAAAACAATTTGTGAAATTTTGTTTTGTTATCATGTAATTTTTCACTACTTCGACGCGTTTTCCCGAAGAGATACCATTGTTAAAACGTATAAACGTAAATGTAAAATTGATTTATAAATTTTATTTTTAAACAATATAATTGCGCGCGTTTAAATTTTTGGTTTTAGACCTGAACCCGAACCCGAACCTGAACTTTTTATTTTGATTAACCCGAACCTGAACCTGAACCCATTTTTTCATGGTTTTAGTCCCTGATTTAAACTAATCATGTTATATTTGAATATAAAAATAAACAACATTACAATGAAACCTTTCCCAAGTGGACACCCAATCGTAAACTTAATACAGAATTTTATCCGCTTAATAGAGGTGATATTTATATTTTATTGTAGATATGAATTAGCATGCCTGCTATAAATAACCTTTCATCAAAATTGGTTTGGTTGTTTGGCATATTAGTATTTAAGTAGATGATTTTGTTCTAATTGTTGATATCCAAATAATGGGATTTCAATGTATTTGTTTATTGATTATTTTGTGTTATCTGATAAAAAAAATTATCAAGTTTTATCTAAGTTTGTTGCTCACAATATGTTTTAGTGATAATGCAATAATAATGCATTATTCATGATGTGTTTTATTAATAATGCAAAAGTAGTACACTATTTGCTATATATTTTAGTGCTAACGAAATATTAATGCATTATTTTTATAATAAATTCATGTAGTGCAAAAAATAGAGCATTAAAAGTTTCAAATATTATGGTAATGCAATAATTTTGTACTAAAATGCTTTTTCTTTTCAATTTAATGGTAATGCAAACAAAAGTAATGCTAATCGCTCAGGTCTGATACATATTATGTATGTTAGGGTTGTCATCGCTTAATTTATAAAAAGAGGACAGCAGAGGAAAAAAACCCGGACATTTGCTTTAAAAAGTAGGACTTAAAAATAACACGAAATAAATTTTTTCCAATAATTTTGCTACCAATAAAATCTTAAATACATATCGATGGTGTTGCGAAAAAAGGGCCAATCTCGCAAAATTTAACAGAGCAGATTGTTAGTAAATTCGAAAAAAATTTTCGAGTTTTGAGTCTATGGTAGCAAAGGCTCCATATGAAGTTTTCGGTTTCGGTTTCGGTTTCCTTTTCGTATTGCTTTTTAATTATACCATATTCACTCTTTAGAAATATACATAAGAAAACCAAAATACACATAAACATGACTGTAATATAAAAATATTGCCTGTTGCGATAATCGGGGTGCTGCGATAATCGATTGTTGCGAATATCGAGCTCGCACTGTATTTGGAATGAAACGCTTAAAAAGTGTTTTATTTTTAATAAAGGTCTCTGGTTTGCAAATAAAAGGCCCTTGGAGAAAGATTTTCATTAAATTATCATGTATTTAAATCCATGACTTAAATTCTAGCGCTAAAATAGCTAATTGAGGCTCGTGCATAAAATTCTGCATAGAATAGAAATTAATTTTTAGCTCGACAAATAGCTTTTTAGCTTAAATCTTGGCAAGCTCTAAAAAAGATTGACTACCAAACCAAATCAAGCCCGTTTGGCCAGCCTAGAGCCTGAAAAGTAGTGAAGCAAAATACACATTAGCACTGATGATGGAACTGTATCGGCTTCCCAAAGTAGCGCTGCTATGTTCTGCTGTGTGCGTAGAAAAATTCAATTGATGTTAATTTTGCCCTTGCTCCTTGAAATATTAATCATGCCTGATTATTTCTGAATATATCGTTCCAATTTGCATTGAGAAGCAAATAAGTTCGAAATAATCGTATTAAATAAAATATGAACTCTGGCTTAAATCTATATTACTTTGGCCCTTTTTACGGAATACCTTCGATATTTTAAATACATACATACGTCATAGAATAACATCACAACCCTCATGGACAGTATTATTTACATCATAAGCAGGACATCTAATACCAATTGCTATTTTCCTTTTAAGCTTGGTTTTTAATAAATGCAATTTTCAAGAAATATAAAAGCGAAAAAATATATAAATGTAAAACAGATATTTTACGCGAACTTAGTCTCCCTTTTTAATGGCGCTTTTCACAATGTACGATTAAAAGTTAACGTAGACTTTAACAGCAACTTCGGCATACAAAACTTGCCATTAAAAGGGCCGTAAATCGGTAAAAAGTAGGACTTTCCCGGACGCACATTTTTCCCCGGACAGAGGCCACAAAAAGAGGACAGTGTCCGGGAAAAAGAGGACGGACAGCCCTAATGTATGTATACAAGATCAGATTTCCAATAGTTTCTTTTGTCGAAATGACATTGTATAAAATGTGCAATTTAAGGACGAAAACTTCGAATCACTCAATGTCAATTTTTCAGTAAAAAATCACAAAAATCCAGATAAATCGGGAAATCTGCTATAACCATCAACAAGGCTCAAGGCCAATGTTGCTGGTTTGAACTTAAAACATCCCTGTTTTACGGCCAATTATAGCTTGCTCCAGAGTTGGAACGCAGAAAGCTTTTATATTTACCCATCTACCGAACAAAATAAAAATATTGCTTATGCGCTAACATCTATACAATTAATAGACAAACCGATTCGTTGTGAAGCAGCTTAAGCTCATAGTATATTACCGATATTGATCAAACGTATACCATTTTGAACATATTTTTTCTGGGACGTGTACAACACCTATTACCCATGCATGTAGTTTGAATAAAAGACAAAAACACCAGTAAAAACAAAAAAAACATGTAGGGATGTGTTGTTGTCCAACTGGTTTTGCAAAAAGAGCGGTTTCGCAAGGAAAAATAACAACAATAAAACATTTTTCTTCTGCTTTGTAGTAGGAGAATTGTTGGAAAGGCATAAGAGCAAAAGGGAAGAGAGGTCAGTAGATTAATATAGCTTATTAGAATGTGTTTTGTTTTGCATTTAACCGTTGTTTTTAGGGTTCCGTATACCAAAAGTGTGAAGAAACCCTATTATTTTCGCTACGCTGTGTGTCTGTCTGTCACAGACTGTTTTCTTGGGAACCGTAATACCTACGTAAAATGAAATAAATAAAAAAAAGCAAAACGATAAAATATCAAAAATGAAAACGGCAATAACGAAAAAGGATATACGAGTATTCGTACGGAACCCATCGTGTGCGGCCAAAGTCGAAGTTTACTGAATTTTTTTATACGTGAAGATAACTTCGTCGTGCCGAAGTTATCTTCACGTATATCACAAAATAAAAAAATGAGATAGGACCATTTCCTGAGGTACATTTTTCAGATCTATCGATCTGTTCAATCCACGGGTCAATATATCTTAAGGTTTCTGAGACATTATGAAGCCATTTTATTGCATATCCACTTTTGCAAAAAAATTAACGAGTTATATTAACGTATGTAACATTATTATGGATATACGATACAAAGTATTTGAAATTTTTAGTAAAAAAATTGAGTTATATTCACGTATGTATATGAAAATAAATAATAAGTTATCTTCACGTATGTAGGTATATGAAAAAAATTAAAAGTTTATTCATAGAGCATATAGGTCTGTTTTGCATAAATATACTTTTTTGTAATTAAATTAAAGTATAACTCTAATACTAAACTTAAACATTTTTGTTACGAACATATTTAAAAAGAGATTTATTAATTTATTCTAGATACTCTTAAGAATCTATGTTTCAAAATATTAAATTTATTTATGGATTAGCTAGCCGCAAGAAATACATTTAATTTTTTTTTAATAACACTTAAGGTAGAAAGAAAATAACGCATAATACAAAAAATCCAAATGCACAGGTATCACTCGAGAATAAATTTTCTTTCTGAAAATTTACCTGAATGTACTATTTAAAAACTTAAATAAATAAATAAATCCAAAAAGAATTTAACATGACTTTCTGGTAGATAAGCGTATAAACTTTTAATATCACTCTTTTTATCTTCAGCGATATTTATCATTGCGGTTGTAGTTAGTTCTTTTTCAAAAATGCTTTCTGAAGTAGTAAAAAATCCCTTTCTAGCTTGTTTTTTTGAACTTGTTGACTAATATTGGTCTTCACATGCAGATGTTTTATATTGTAGAGATAACAGAATTTACTATATTTTGGTTCTTTTATTTCGGTAAACGGAATATTTTGAAAATTCAATTGGTTTGCTAATGAGGAATAAGTTTTGAAATCTGTTGGGAGCATTTCTATAATTTTTAAAGTTATTTTTCTGGATTGATAGTTTTTTAATTTTTTGATAAAATCTAAGGGACTATGAACTTCTTTTACAGCGTCAATCTCTTGAATTTGAGAATGTCCTGGCTCTGAAAATTTTGAGTTATCGTTTTTAAATTATTTTAAAAAACCATTAATATAAGTGATTCTTATAGGAAATGGTATAATATTTTCAAAACAAAAACTTTATTTTATAAAAAAAATTTTTATGGACAAAACGAAACCGATAATGCGAATGCACGTAACGAAAATGTAAAAATTTTTAAAAAGTTGTTCACAACCAATGTTGCCAGAAAATGTTTGCCCCATGTCCCCAATTTAAGGAATGATGTCCCCAAAAGTCCCCATCTAAAAAGTGAAAATCCCCAATTTTTTCCCCAAAATATATTTTTGTAACAAGCACTATCATTCAATAAAAATAAAAATTTTTAAGCCCTCTGTGTATTTAATTACGTCTAAATAATAGTATTATTTCGATTTATCCATTAGGGTGACCCTTATTTTGAAAAAATTCGACTTCTCTCAGTCTCATCCCCCAGTTTTGTGGGAACTGATAAAAAAAATGTTGCTAACAAATTTTCAAGTCCATCGGTTGGGGGCAAGACGTGCCGCTAGTAAAAACCATAAAATTTACTTTTCTTGCCACATAACTTCAAAAATATTCTGCCTTATCGTAGTTGGCGATTTTGTGCCGAAAATTAATCCTTTGGTAATAGATTAAAGAAAAATATTGATTGTTTTCTTTAATCTACTACAAATTGTCGAATTTGAAGTCGAAAAACGCCAACCACGATAAGCCCCATTAATTCCGCAAAAAAGTTTTTTATAAAGAAAGTGTTGCTTGTGAAGTTTGCAACATTTCATATCCTCACAAATTTTCTCTAAATCTAATAGTTATCAAAATATATATAAACTTCGCATGCATCATTAGGTTATTTTAATGCTTCATTCGTCCTCCCAGTTCATGACAACTAAAAACACAAATCTATAAGGTTTTGGAATGGAGCAATTGAAAGAGGTTTCTTATGTAATTTGGGGCGCTGAGCCCGAATCTGAAGTCGGTTTATTAGTTTTGGTTATAGTTTTCGAGATATATGCTTTTTTCAATCAGCTCAGTAGTTTCAGAGATATCGTGGAACTTCTGTCAAAAAAAATATTTATATCAAAATTTGTGTCTTTCAAACATTCAGAAAAAATAAATAAAAAAACAAATATTTTAGTGTGCAGCCCAGGTGTTTACTGAAGCAGATTAAGGCTACGCTAAAGCACATTATTCTGCTTGGTGATTGGCTATATATGTACTTCGTTTGGAGTCATCAGGATTCCTCCAAGAAACTTCATTCTGCGAGCCATTACTACCGGACAATCGCGGATCCTCTGCTTTCTTGGTAAGACATTCAGCCCGCTCTTTCCAACACGGCCTTCATAGCCATGAACGCCGCATCGTAAGTCATACGTTAGCTACACGTAGGGTTGTCATCCGTCCTCAAATACATCACAATTTACTAAGAAGCCGACTAGAGTTTTTTGTTAGCTAGTTAGTGCTTTTTGCGTTTTATTTAACAATCGTGTCTGTCATGAATTTCACATCGGTGTGAAAGTGAACCTTTTCCGAATGTTTTGCTGACCTGACATTCACTTCCGAACAATTTTTTTCGTTTTACTTCCGAACGCATAAAGCTAGTGAAAGCAAATAGAATTAGCTTTTCTACGCATAAAAAATACATTTAATTTAAAAAAATTTTTGTTTGGTATAAGTTTGATATCTTATATATGTAACTAATTTGAAATTTTAAAAAAATATTTATTTAAAATTAATATGGGGAAACTGAGATATAAAAAGAATCCCCATATTAACTACCAATCTTGCAAAAGTGCGATGCAGCGGTTTGGAAAGCACTTTTTAAATATATTTTATGCATGGGAAACTAACAGTAGGATGTTAATATGAAACTATATTTTTCGAAAAATATAAAAATATTTGGTTTGGTGACACCACCTGAGATTCGAAAATTTTCAGTCTAATTGAATTAGTTCGGAAGTCATGACAGACACGAATATGTAGAGCATAAACTTCAATTTATGTAAATATGTATCCTCAAATGTGCATGTATACACTTACATATGTACAACTTAATGGAAACACATCGATAGTGTTGCGTAAAACGCGCCAATCTGCCATGTAAAATATTGCGAGATTTGCCCTTTTTGCGCAACACCATCGATATGTATTTAAGATTTTATTGATAGTAAAATTATTGGAAAAAATTAATTTCGTGTTATTTTTAAGTCCTACTTTTTAAAGCAAATGTCCGGGATTTTTTCCTCTGCTGTCCTCTTTTTATAAATTAAGCAATGACAACCCTAGCTACACGTAACTGATTTTAACAACTTTTCTGCTGAAGAAATTACATAATAATTGCGGGGCTGAGAAACAAAGAGGTAGAAGTGATAAAACTTAAAAAATTAGTTAATTATAGAAATCAACAATTAATACTGATATCCATCACACTAAAAAAATCAGAAAAAAACTGTAATTACTCTTTCTTACATTTTGCTTCTCAGTCCCTTAGTTAGACTGAAAGCGGTACTAACTCCGAAATTAAATATGTAAATGAAAATTAATTAGGATATAATATTGACTTATTTCGGCTTTCTTATTTTGGGGATAGAAATGTTTTTTTTAGCGATTTATATGTAATACTTTTTCTGCATTTCCTGATGTTAGCATATCGCCTCTACCACGTCTAAGCAATCCTCTATGAGAAATTCAGCAATTTGCAGCCAAGTGTATTGTACAAATTTGAGGGCTACAATCCGAATTTAAGAAGCGCATTTTGTACATTCGATAGTTGAACATGGTGGGACAATATGACTATCGATATGTAACAAATTTTCATTGTATTTTTCAAGCATTTATTTTGCTAGTACAGCTAAATACATATTGTAAGCAAATTGCTTTAAACTCCTTTTGGTTCTAATTTCTCTGAACATCCTATGCCATCATCAATTTCAGCCGGGTGTATGTCTGCACACACAAATCAAATCAAATCATGAAGTGAAACACTATTTTAAAATAATTGAAATACCTACTACAAGTAGAAAATAATTAATGTTTGCTAAAATTTCTTATAATGAAAATCCCCAAATCCCTCCCCAAAATGTGGGGACAAAACCCCACATCTGGCTACACTGCTCACAACCCCATATATAGTGCTTACTAATTGTAACAGACTGCTTACTGAATGCATAGTGCATATACGTGAAGATAATTTTGGAGATAAGAAACTAGTGCGGCTTTTACTTGTTTATTTTCACGTATGTGTCATAAATTATACAATATTTCCCAAAAGGTGGCGTATACAGTAAAATGAAAAAAATTGTTTGGATGTAAAAATGACTATAACTCAAAAACTGTCTTCCAAGACCTCAAATATTTTTGCATTAGTCGATGTGGAACTCTATACACGATTATTTGAGACCAAGTTTTTCGCACCCTTTTTTTAATACAAGCTGTTGAAACTTTACATTCAATTTCCCAACAAAATATTTTTTGGAGATACGTGACGACAACGATTACTTAAAGTGTAACAACCTAATTTATAAGAAAATAAGAGGCTTATAAAACTAATTTTTGATATAAAAATTTGTTTGCAGAGTATATATGTATAAGCCAACACTAAAAAATAGCCAAAATAAAAAAAGCCCAAAAAAACACCAATTCCAAAAAAAGTTCAGTAAAGTGCGACTTTGGCTCGCACACGAAGGGTTCCATACGATTACACATATATCCCTTTACATTTTTGCCCTTTTTCGCTTTGATTTTTTGCTAAATTTTCTATATTTTAATTTTTTTTTCCGTTGGCTTGGCGATTTTTTAGTTTTTTTTTTTTTTGCCGATTTTTCGCTTTTTGCAATTATTTTTGCCGATTTTTTTAGTTTTGGCGTTTTTTTGGTTTTGGTGTTTTTTGGTTTGTTTTTATGTTTTTTCACTTTTTGATGATATTTTTAGTTTTAGAGATTTATTTTAGTTTTGGCGATTTTTTCAGTATAGGCGCTTTTTTTGGTTTTGGGGATTTTTTTGTTTTTTTGTGATTTTTTTTAGTTTTGGCGAATTTTTTTTGTTTTGGCACTTTTTTTCGTTTTAACGATTTTTTTGGTTTTTGGCTATTTCTTTCGCTTCAATGATTTTTTTCTATTTTTGGTGATTTTCCCTTTTTTTTGATGAAGTTTCTGTTTTAGCGATTTTTTTATGTTGTAGTGCTTTTTTTCGTTTTGACGATTTATTTCGTTTTTTGCATTTTTATCGATCTTTTTAGTTTTGGTCATTTTTTGCGTCTTAGCGATTTTTTTATTTTGATGCTTTTCTCTTTTGAGCGCTTTTTTAATTTTGGCGATTTTTTGTTTTGACATTTTTTTTTAATTTTGAATTTTTAGTTTTAGCGTTTTCGAACATTTCAAGAGTTTACCTCTTACGGTTTCCAAGATACAGCATATTGTCTAAATTACATAGAAAAATTACATTAACTGATAGAACGGCCTTTCATTTTTATTGTTTTAAATATCAGTGTTAATTGGTGTAATCTATTCTACAGACTACACCAGTTAACACTAACTATAAGTATCTTTATAAATGTGTCTGTTTGAGTATTTCAACATGTTTCGTTTCTCGCTTTAGAACACCATTTAATTTGTCAAATGTCATATGTCATATATTTGTTATTGCAGCAGCAAAAGTTTTACATATTCTGTGAAGATTTCAGGTCCGCAGCTCTTGCGGTTCTCGAGAATACAATTGCTGCAGACAGACGGGCACACAGACAGACGGACAGCGTAGCGAAAACAATAGGGCTCCTTTACACTATTGGTGTATGGAACCCTAAGAACCGCATAACTAAAAAATCTCCAAAAATTAAAAATATCACCAAAACAAAAAAGCACCTCAGCGAAAAAATACACCAAAACTAAAAAATAGACAACACAAAAAAAATCGGCAGAATGAAGAAAGCGCTAAAAGAAATAAATTAAGTGAAGTGCGACTTTAGCTCGCACACAAAGGGTTCCGTACAAATACACATTTATCCCTTTTCGATTTTACATTACTTCATTGGATATTTTTTCATTTTGATTTTTCATTTAAGCGATTTTTTGTCGTTTTGGCGCTTTCTTCACTGTGATTTTTTTGTGAGTTTTCGTCTTTTATTATAATTTTTTTTTTTTGTTTTTTGACGATTTTTTAGTTGTGGTGATTTTAAAGTTTTTTTTTTTGCTTTTTGACGATATATTTAGTTTAAGCGATCTATTTTAGTTTTTGCTCTTTTTTTCGGTTTTTGGTGATTTTTTTAGTTCTAGCGATTTTTTCGGTTTTGACACTTTTTTTGGTCATGACACTTTTTTTGGTTTGGCGATTTTTCGGTTTTTGGCGATTTTTTAATTTTGGCGTTTTTTTGTTTGTTTTAGTGCTTTTTTCGTTTAAGTGTTTTTCCCATTTTGTCCAATTTCTTTCGTTTTTTGAAGATTTTTTTAGTTTTAGTGATTTTTTTAGGCTTTAGTGCTATTTTTTCGTTTGACGACTTTGTTCGTTTTTTGGGTTTTATAGTTTTTTTTGCGATCTTTTTAGTTTTGGTAATTTTTTGCGTTTTAGCAATTTTTTTTAATATTTTTGTTTTTTTTTTCTTTAAGCGCTTTTTCATTTTGGCGATTTTCCGTTTTCACATTTTTTAATTTAGCAATTTTTTAGTTTTAGTGCTTTTTAAAATTTTAAGATTTTAGCTCCTACGGTTTCCAAGATGCAGCAAATTTTTTAAATTACATAGTGAAAATCACATATAGCTGTGCACGAATATATTCGTAGGTACTCGTATGTATGGTTGTGTGTGCATGTACGTATGTTTTTTTTTCGTAATTATGGATGTATATATGGATATATGTATATGTGTATATATAGTTGTGTATATGTATTTACATTCACATACATGTATGTATATACATTCATACACACCCAAAATACATACGAGTATATTTTCGAGCACCTACGAATATATTCATGCACAGGTTTAGTGTTAATTGGTGTAGTCTGTAGTACAGACTACACCAATTAACACTAAAGCATCTCAGCATTTCGTGCGAAGTGCTGTCAAAAAGTCCATATAAAAAGAATTAACACGAATTGCTCACGAAAAATTGAAAAACATATAAAATTTATCGACTACATTTTGAGTCTTCATGCGAAATAATATGAGCACCACTTTTTTCGTGTGGAATTTACAACAAACACATTGGGTTTTTAAGAACGTACACAATTGCAGCATACTTTCAAGGGCTAGATATGATTGGTAATTGTCACATTTTTCGTATGAAAAATTCAATGGTGATCAACATTTTTCGCAAATTTGAACAGAGTACTAAGCTTAACTCTAAAAATTTAAAGTGTCTACATTAGTATTTCAACATATTTCGTTGCCCGCCTTAGAACGCCCTTTAATTTCTAACTGACATATATTTGTTGTTGTAGCGGCCAAAGTTTTATGTATACTGTGAAAATTTCAGGTCCAGAGAAAACATGCTGTGACAAATAGACAGACTTGTGGTGTACGGAACACTAAAAAGCATCAAAACAAAAGAACCCCATAACTAAAAAAACACAAAAATTCAAAAACGATAAAAACCATAACAAAAAAACCATCATAAGTAAAAATCGGGAAAATTAGAAAAAATCGTCAAAAAAAAGTGCCAAAAGGAAGAAGCGGTTAAACAAAAATAGCACAAAAAATCGCCAAATTAAAATAAAAGCAAAACTAAAAATCGACAAAACGAAAAAGCGCTTAAGCGAACTAAAAAGATAGCAAAAAGAAAAAAATCGTTAAAAACGAAAAAAATAAACACAAAAAAGGACTCAAAACGAAAAAATTCCCCAAAATCGCACTTTACTGAATTTTTAATTTCAGTGTAGGAATTTATTTAATTTCAGTGTAGGAATACTACACACTTGCATTATATATTGTGTGGCTATTTATTTGTAAAGAGATTTTTACGATGTTGAATATTTTGTCTATGAACTTTAATTAAATTATTTATATCTAGAAGACGGACGATTGCGTCGTCCGTTGGCCATACTACGAGCAGTATGCTACTGTTCTATGTTAAAAATGATTGATAAAATGTATTTCAATACAGTTTGTTTTCATTGAAAATTATTGACGCGTTCTATTTTAAAATTGTGCGTACTTAGTAGGGTTCATATTAAGTACTATTTGATTTAAAAAAAGTTTTCATTTGTGTTAAGTTTGTCCATATGCCTACATTTCATTCTTTCTTATGTCAAATCATCAGTAGACTTTAACCGTATTTTTGAAAAGCTCCACAGTAGAATTTTATATCAAATAATTTTGTATGACATTTGAGACCCATACAGAAGAGTTAGAGGGCTAAAGTATTCAACAAAAATATTCCTCGAAGTGTTTTACATCAAATATACTTTATACTTATAATAATGTGCCAAAGGTAAGGTGGGTGAGCTTTCATTCCACCGAAAATAAAACTCAAACATAAACTTTCAAAATGCCCGTACACATACATACATCTATTTGTTGCAGGTCGCCTGAGCCGGAATCCGTTGGCACAACCATGGTACATTTTCGCTGTACAATACTCTTTAGATACCAACTCATGTCGAATTCTTTGTTATTAAGCTTAATATATAAATAGCTTTGAATTTTAATCAAATTTTGTATTACTAAATATTATAGGTACACTATTGGAGACTTTCTCTTTGATTTGACGATATTCTGGGGATTTAGTTTTTTAGATGAGCAACAAGCGGCAAAACTCTTTATTGCAACCTTGATGCTCTTTTATGTTTCTATTTGATGATAGTTGTCGTAATATGACATTTGCAAACACTACTTGTGCTGACTTTAGACGACATGTTTTTTACATATGGTTTGTCAGGTGTGTGAGACACATCTACATTTGCATGTTTGTCACAATTGTCAATTTACAGACGGGTTATAATTTTTGCTTTCACACGTACATGTGCACATCTGGCATAACCTCTGACTGTTCGCAACAGCTGAGTTTTTGCACAATTTTCATAAATATATAAAGCGCTCTATGATTTTTAATGTTTTTTCAGCCAAACCACACTTTTGTTAATTCAATACAGCTGATGTCATGTGCCTTGTCAGATGAAATAGAACAAAATAGAACACGATCTAATTGAAAATTTTCCATATGACTTTGCTTCTGTAAATATCATCTGACAATGCTTCATATGCTTCACACGGCATGTATAACTTTTGCAGTGGGAAATTTGATAAGTCAGCATTACTGACTTACTGGCTAACTCACTGACTAACTGGTTGTATGTAAGTATGTTCGTCTATTTGTCTATCCTTCACCTACTCGTACGTGTAAGTAACTGTTATTTAATAATAATCATAAGGACATACTCTGATACAAATGTACCTCTTGTGTTTAACTATTGTTAAGCTGCCACTCGAGAGCTAAGGCCTTCTGCAATACACAACACAATACAATAAGTACAATACAATATAATTAAAAAGAATACAAAACAAAAACAGAAAACAATACAATACACTAAGGGTTAACTTCATTTTTACTGTTGCTGCTATAAAACTGAATTATTTCACCTTTTATAGCACTTCGATTTCACACACACATGCATTTAACAATAAATGCATCCCTGCAGATAACGCGACTAGTCCAACTACGCATGTAAAGTATAATCCGCAGAGGACTAGGACTAGTCCAAAGTTAGCCCAAATGTATGGAGAAAACATGATCGATTTAACATTACGAAGTCCTAGGGATGTACCATATAACCCAATTTTGCACTACATCGGAGTAGTCTGAAAACTACTCCATGTCATCACTTTATGCAGCACTCAAGCATTCGTGTTGAAATTGTTAAAACATGAGCACTTGTCGCTTAGCTACGGACTCTTGTTTGCAAATGACATGGTCCATATTTTCATTACATCGGACTAGTCTTAAAACTACTCTATGTCACTATGCGATGGAGCATTCAAGTGTTCGTGTTTTAACGATTGCACTCGTTAAAGCGCAAACATTTGTTGGTTAACTAGAAGCTATTGTTTGCAAATGGAATGGTCCATAACTGCATTACATAGGACCATGTTGTAACTACTCCATTTCAGTTAAAATGGACCACGTAGTCCAATATTATCTGTAGGGGGGTGAAAGTGAGTAACTATTTTTATCGATGTGTGTTCATCCCTGCAGATAACGAGACTAGCCCATACACGCATGTAAAGTATACTCCATAAAGGAGTAGGACTAGTCCAATGCTAACCTAAATGTATGGAAAAAATGGTCGATTGTTTAATTACGATGTCCTAAGGCTAGCCCATATAACCTATCTTGCATTACATCGGAGTAGTCTGAAAACTACTCTATATACCACTTGATGGAGCACTCAAGTATTCATTATTTAACGATTGCGTATACTATTTGCAATCGTTAAAACGCGAGCACTTTTCGCTTAACTGAAAACTCTTGTTTGCAAATAACATAGTTCATGGCTGCACTACTTCGAAGTAGTCTTGAAACTACTCTATGTCACTATTCGTTGGACCACTATATGCAATCGTTGAAACGCGAACACTTGTCGGCTAATTATATACTCTTGTTTGAAAATGACATAGATCATTACTGCATATCACAGAACCATGTTGTAACTAGTCCATTTCAGTTAAAATCAAATGAAAACAATTTTTGCGAAATATTTTTTAGTTTGTGGGATATACGTGAAAATAAGGTGATAAAACTTGCATTCATATATGACACAAAAATAAAAAATTTGCCTGTACAGTTAACCAGACCTAGCTAATAATTAAGTTATGCGTTTTAGTCGAACTGTATGGGTTATATCCAAAGAAGTTTTAATTATTTTCTCTTGAGTTCGGTTTTAATTTAATTTTTCAATTATATTATTTTTTTTTATTTAGAGAAAAATGTGAAGCACGTAGACAAAAAAGATTTTGACTGCACAAAGCGTTGAACTAACGATAGCTCCCGCTAATCTCCTTAGAGTTCTTTACCGCGCAGACCACTCGACCAAAGTCGGTGGTTTGGAGTCAAGAGCTAATTATCATCTACTTTTAATCAATTCATACTGGCAGCCTTAGAGCAGTATTTCATTTGATAGTTATTAATATTCACTTTTTTCTTTATGCCTTTTGTTAAGCCCCGTTAAATGCGACACTTCGTGCGCAACAATGAGGTTTCCGTCAAAATCTCTCCTGTATCGGCAACATAAACAGTATGTGAGTTATCATAGAGCAATGCATCGAATTCAATAACACTTTATATGCACTTTTCGTAGATTATGAGAAGGCTTTCGACCAAGTGAAAATTGAATGCATATGGTTGTTTTTGGAAAGAATGGGGGTGACGTTAAAAATTATAAATGTTATTATAATTATACCTTCAAGAAATTTGTTATTTGACATATTGTCATATTTGACATATTGTTATTAGACATATTGTCAGATTTTTTTTCGAATTCAATTTCGAATACATAAAACGTTGCATTTTATTTTTAGATACATGGGAAAAATAATGAAAAAATATTGGGACCTACTTTTACCCTCTACCGCAGCATCAAGATTTTGAACATGAGATCAAATCGATCAATTTGTGAAATATCATATGATGCAACATTATATATTCTTTATAGCTGTTATAACTCATTTCACTCAAAATAGCCATTATTTTTATATACAAGGTCAGATATTAGGCAAACTTAACACAGCGTCTTCACGAGACATTAACTTGGAGATAACATGAGAGAAAACGTCGGCATAATACTAAAAACAAAATGTCGAATTTTCTCTTAATCTCACACTAGGGGAAGACGTAATTTAACTTTTCCGATAAGATTTCATTTTATGCAAATGCTCATCGAGTTAACATATACTACTTTTGCATAATTAGCTATTTTGTTTTTAATTTTTCACACAAATTTAAATTTATGAATCAATTAAACATATTTATTCATTGATTTAACACAGAAATTTTATCAAAAAATCGCTTTTCATTTATTTTAATAAACACTCACACATGCACACTATTTTATTTTCATGTACATGTGTTTTTTGACAGTTCATTACAGGCATTAAAAGTTTGGGGTGCCCCTGTGGCTGAGTGGTAATGATGCTAGCCTGTCAGTCCAGAGGTGTTGGGTTCGATTCCCCAACCTTCTCCCAAAAACTATCATTTTATATTGATCCATTAAGATGAACAATTATACTAAGTATATGTTTTTCGGGCGGTATTTCAAAAATAATTTTGTGGCGATCACATGATGGATGCAATCGTTAATTCTAATAAAAAATAAGAAAGTTATTAGCCCTTAAGCGAAAATATTTTTTAGTTATTTTTCATACAAAATTAATTTAAATCAGTTTGTATAAAAATATGTTTCTTTTTTCACTTATCGGCTTATAACTTTCTTATAATTTATCAGATCTGCTTGATCTTAAACTTGTTTCATTCGGCACAAATGTTGTTTACGTGTAGCCTTAAAAAAATATTAAGATTTTTTTTCTATATTAATGAAGCAAATTAAAATAAAATTCATACAATTTCTCTAGCTTCCAGCCGCTGTAGAGGGCTAAAGGATACATATGTCGCAAAAATTAAAAAAATATTTTTCGTATATAATTTAGCTAGACGCAACATTAAGGAGGTATTCGAAATTTATTGGATGACTTTTTTTCCTTCATACACCAACGCTCCACTCTAATGTACATATGTATATGTTCATGTGTATGTACTTCTGAAAAGTGTAGTAGTTATCCTTGTTATTTTTCTTGTTTCACAGTGTATGTAACATTCACAGTAATGCAATTTATTTGACATACATATGTACGTCGTGAAAACGTCTGCCCATCATTAATATTAAAAAGGCATAAGCAAAAAACCAAAAAAAATCACACATAATTATCAAAACTATTTGCATATTATTTATTTATTTGTTTCTTTTTTCAAGTTTTCTTTGAAAACGTTTTGCTGGTTTTTTAATGGTTGTTGCAAATTTCGCACTTTCCAAATGGTGTGGAAATGAGCAAAATTATAATTAGTGTTGACTCTATTGCGCACACAAAAATATTCCCCGTAGTCCAAGTCTTCGAGACATCATCGATGCATGTGATAAACAAGTACATATCTATCACCGACGACAATCCTAGTTGACTTGCACATTTAACTACATTTTCGAATAAAGGAACAAAATGCGTTGATGGCAACGTTGGTAACATGCTACTGAAGTTGTCGGTAATGAAGAATAATAAAATTTAAAAAAATAGTAGGCTAACACGCTACATACTACCCTACAGAAGTACTAAAAAACTTTATGCAAGAACACGTTTTGTGGGCAACTTAAACTCTTTAATATACATAAATAAAAGCACGAAAACTTCGATGCAGTTACTACTCTTGTTGTCGGCAATAAAACCGTACACACGACAACTTCGATGCAGTTGTTACTCATGTTGTCGCCAATAAGACCGTACACACGAAAACTTCGATGCAGTTGTTACTCTTGTTTTCGGCAATAAAACAGTACATACTACAACTTCGATGCACTTGTTACGCTAGTAGTCGTCAATAACACTTTGTAGCACAGATTTTCATAATCTCTGAACAAATTATTTATGCTCGACAACGTATATCACACTTATTTCTAAATGTTTATTATAGGCGACAAAGCATTGATTGTCTTGCAGACAACATCTACGAAAATGTCGCCGGTAACAACTTGGACTATAGTGTTGAAGTTGATCTTGAGTATGTGTGTAAATAGTATATGCGTGTAGGTACATATGTGTATGATATATCGCCCTTTTGGAAACGCTTGACTGCATGAAAAAATTTTGTACGATGTGATTTTTAATAAAGCGGTATTTATCAAAAACAAAACATTATACATACAATATGTGTGTATGTCATTGAAAACTTTAAGTCTAATAAAGGAAATGCCAAACAGGTCAATCTTCAGTTTCAATATATGTGTTTGTGTGCGTTTTTTAACAAAAAATATGTACACATATACGGAGGGGAAATATTGAAGAATATCAGAATCCCTGCAGACAAAGTAACTGGTATGAAGTTGGAACTATACTAGTTGCTTTTTGCTTCAGACTAGTTGCCTATCTATCCTTTTTTCATATATCGAACTATCGATTTTAGCATTAGGTTGTCATAGGAGAACAACTAGTTCATTTGTTTACAGTTATATCCCAGTTGGAGTCCTAGTTATAGTAAACTAGTGCGCTTATTAGTTTTTTTATTAAAAGTTTTGTAACTCTTAAAAAAACTACGGCTCAACCGGGGTACGAACACACATTCGTCATACTTTAAGGCAAGTACTCTACCCACTGAGCCACATTCTACTTATTTTTTTAATAGTTAAAAATATGTTTTATATAAAATCGTATACCTGAAAATTTTGTCCCTTTTTGGCTAGTATCGTTACCAGTCTCGATACAACTAGTCATATAATTGTCCTTTTTTGACTAGTATCGATACTAGTCTCGATACAACTAGTAAAATGATTGTTCTTTGAAAAGTAACGTTACTAGTCTTGGTCCAACTAGTAATAAGACTGTCGTTTTTTTACTACTATCATAGCAAACCCTTTCAAACAAAAAAGATTTAGAAAATCGGTTAAAAAATAACCGAGTTATGGAATGGGGGGGAGCAAATTTCGCCCTCAGTTTTTCGACAAAAAAATGTTGGGACCAGTTTTTGTCAAACCCTTTCAAACAAAACAATAATTTTGAAAATCGGTTCACAAATGACATAGTTCTGAATTGCGGTGGGGGCGGAGGGGCGAGCAAATTTTCCCTCCCATTTTCAAGAAGAATTATTGAGCCAAACTGCTAGTAAACCCTTTCAAAAAAATAATTTGAAAGTCGGTTCACAAATGATAGAGTTATGGATAGGTGGTTGGGGGAGGTTAGCAAATTTCCCCCGCCGATTTTCTACAAAAAAATTTTAGACCAATTTTTGTCAAACCCTTTCAAACAAAATAAAGATGTTAAAAATCGGTTTACAAATGACAGAGTTATGCATAGGGGGGAGCAAATTTCCCCCTCCGATTAACGACAAAAAAATTTTGGGACCAATTTTTGTCAAGCCCTTTAAAATATACATTAGAGTGGAGCGTTGGTGTATGAAGGATAAATTTCGAATACCTCTGGAATGTTGCTAAGCTATATACAAAAAATATTTTTTAATATTTTGCGACATATCTTTTAGCCCTCTACCACGGCTGGAAGCTAGAGGAATTATATGAATTTCATATTAATTTACTTCATTAATATAAAAAAAAAAATTTTATAATTTTTTTAAGGCTACACGTAAAAAATATTTTTGTGGCGAATGAAAAAAGTTTAAGATCGAGGAGATCTGATAAACTATAAGAAAGTTATAAGCCATTATGTGAATAAAGCGATTTTATTTCCCATACAAAATTATTTTCAATCAAAAAAATTTTTTAATACAAATTGGTTTAAATTAATTTTGTATGAAAAATAACTAAAAAATAATATAGCTCTTTTCGCTTAAGGGCTAATAACTTTCTTATTTTTTATAAGAATTTAGCGATTGCATCCATCATGTGATCGTCACAAAATTATCTTTGAAATACAGCCCGAAAAAAATATACTTAGTATATTTTTTCATCTTAATGGGGCAATTTGAAATGATAGGTTTTGGGAGAAGGTCTAAAAATATACTTTTTTAAACTTATAATGGCTGTAATTCTATACATTTTTTATACGATCGCCACAATCAGTATATAGATTGAAAGAATAGAGATATATCTATACAACAGTGTGCAATTTAATTTATTTCATTCAGTTGAGCCGTTCTCGGAATTTTTGCCAACAAACGAAAAAACTAAAAAAAAACTTGTTTTTCGCGAATATCGGGAAAACGCGCATTAAGATAAATAAATAAATATAATTTTCGTGTTCAGCGACTTCAAATTGTCTTAGAAAATATTTTTTTTGCAAGATATGACAAAGACTTAGAACTTCGAAAATTTGCTTCGTTATTTCATCTTCAGTTTGTCTGAAATCTGACCTTGTATGTATAAAATAGTGGATATTTTGAGTAATGAGTTATAACAGCTATAAAGAATACATAATGTTGCATCATATGATGTTTCACATATTAATCAATTTGATGTCATATTCAAAATCTTGATGCTGCGGTAGAGGGCTAAAAGTAGGTCCCAATATTTTTTTCATTATTTTTCCCATGTATCTAAAAATAAAATGCAACCTTTTTTTGCTATTCGAAATTGAAATTGGGGGAGCAAATTTTCCTCTCCGGTTTTTAAAAACAAATTATGGGACCAAACTGCAGGCAAACCTTTTCCAATAAAAAAAGAATTTTAAAAATCGGTTCGCAAATGACAGAGTTATGCGTGTACAAACTAGTGTTTTCATTCGGGATTTCCCGGGCTAAATTCCCGGGATCCCGCACATTTTTCGGGAAATAAATCCCGAGAAAATTGTGCGAGAATAACCGGGATTTTTTAATTATTATTATGGTAGCTTTTCTTTGTAAGCACACAAGAGCAGCACTCAAAAATTCATATTTCGTGAAGAAATGAAAATAGCAGATTGTCACTAAGTGGACATAGCGAAAGAGGGCATAATAAAGAAGTACTGGTCTATATTTTCTGAAAATATCAGATTGTTATTTTAAGCTACACATAAGTTTTTTTAAAGCTCAAAATTTTGAATTTTTCAAAAATTATAAAGTTTTACAAAAAATATATATAATGTAAAAATACAGTTAGTTTCAAATAGTCTGTTTGGCAGAAAGGAAAGTGTTGTGCCTAGTATAACAGACTATACAAGTTCAATACTGAATTTTTAAAAACATTTTTTAAAAGAAATATGATTTAATTTATGTAAAAGTTCCTAGCTGGAATAAAAATAATTTGAAAAAAAAAATTATCATGTTCGATTCATAACATTTATGAAAAAATTCCGTGGATATAATGCTGACTTTAGACGACATGTATTTTACATCTGACTTGTCAAATTTCCCACTGCAAAAGTGATACATGCCGCGTGAAACATATGAAACATTGTCAGATGACATTTACAGAAGCAAAGTCAGATGAAAAATTTTCAATTAGAGCGTGTTCTATTTTCATCTGACAAGGCATCTGACATCAGCTGTATTAAATTATCAAAATTGTGGTTTGCCTGAAAAAACATTAAAAAGCAAAGAGCGCTTTATATATTTACGAAAATTGTGCAATAACTCAGCTGTTGTGAACACTCAGAGGTTATGTCAGATGTAATTGCACATGTACGTGTGAAAGCAAATATTATAAACCATCTGTAAATTGACAATTTTGACAAACATGCGAAGTTACATATGTCTCACACACCTAACAAGCCATATGTAAAAAACATGTCGTCTAAAGTCAGCATAAGTAATATTTTTTTCTGTGTAAATCAGGGAGGGATTTTCTTAGAAAGTATTAATACTTGTATTATAGTGTGAAGCGACCTTAAGAAACAGAGAAAGGCACAACAGGTTCACACAGGGTTCAATTAAAAATCGATACAAAAAAAAATAAAATTTCAGGTGGTCACTTTTCCGCCACTTAATTATTTCAATTCAGTTTTACTTAGCAGTATGAAATGCTCATTAGTGTCTTATGAAATAAAGCATAAATCATTGCAATATCTTTTCTACTTAAGAAGCTAGAGAAATTATACAAAAGTATGAAATTAGTAAATTTTAAATGTTTAAAATTAAATTAAGTTACATTTGTTTAATTCGGGTGGCTACTAATCAGAAGCTATACAATAAAAAATATAAAATTTTTTAATTTAAATTAATAATCATGCGGCACTGCTAAAGACCTAAAATTTTATTATTTTTCTTTACTAACGTTTAATGCATTCATAACCTTATTTAATAGATCTCGTGAATTGGTATTTGTTTTTGTTCAAATAAATTAAGTGAAATGCTATTTTGTATCGTTTTGTATTGGGCGGCAATTCCCGGGAAATTTAAAAATCAATCCCGCTTTCCCGGGAAATGAAAAAGTCCGGGAAAACAAAAACTGTAGTACAAACATAAAAAAGTAAAAAAAGAACATACACACGAATTGATAAACTCCTTCTTTTTTTAAGTCGGTTAAAAAGAAAAATATGGAACAAGCAATTTGAATTTCAATCCACAGTAATTCATAACATTAAACTCAGTCACACTATTGTTAAAACTGAAAGCAAAGCAAAACAAATGAAAGCAACAAACAGTTTTTAGACCAGCGTTGCCCAAGCCCTATGCGAGTAATCATTTGTTTTTGTAAAAGCACTTAGGGTCTTTTCACACTATGCCTTTTTAGCCTGGCTTTTTTTGACAATTTTCTTTTTAATCCCCTACGAAAAGTCATACACTTTTACATTACAGACTTTTTATCCATGCCTTTTTTGACGATTATACACATGCTTAATGCTGAGAGTACGGAAATGACTAAGAGAAATAACAAAAAACCCCTCAAATTTCAATTTGCGCCTTTTTTCTTACCCCGCTAGCTTCCCACCACCTTTCTCTCTCAAAACTAAAACATCCTGCCTTTAAAGCCTGGCGAAAAAGGCACAATGTAAATTGCGTGTTAGCTATAGGCTGTGTGTTTTAGTACACACACAGCACTCATCCCTAGCAAAACGTGTGTTTGGCTGTGTGTTTTAATACATACATACAGCACTCAGCACTAGCAATACGAAATACACAAACAACTTTGTCTTATTAATTTATTTTGTCGTTCTTCACTATCAGCGTTGCCAGAATGATGATTTTATCATATTTTTGATGATTTTTTGACAAAAATATGATTTGATGATTTTTTCCTTCAAATGATGATTTTTTTTTGCAAATGATGATTTTCTACTTGCTTGGAAACATATTAAATAGTTATTGTAATACATATTTCACGTTTTTTTTTGAGTGTATGGATTAATTAAAATATAATTTTCCATAGTTTTTAACTTAAAAGTTTATGGTACTGCATTGTCCCTTACATCGGAACCTTTGCTCCTTATTTGAACTTTAAATAACCAAAGTATGTACAAATGTATATAGAATTTAGTGCTATATTTCCATTTCGGCAATTTGAACCAATTTGAAGCTGTTTTCTGAGTTTTGTTAGCTTTTATAAAATGAATACTTCTCCGTTTTAGCGCTTCTTAAAGATTTTTCTTTATTTTTCATTGAATTTCTTAGTTTTTAGGTGTATTCAAAATATCAAATGATGCAATTTTAGTAACACATCAAAACAAAGCAACAAAAACAATTATTTGACTTAAAACAATTTGGCTCTTTATAGGTATGTGTTGGTACACTTTTCCGAACTAATTTTTTTATATTTTATGAAATAAATTTTTTTTTTCGAAATTAAGGAAATCTGTTCAGCCTTTTAGAGAGCTTTATTATATTTTTTTAAGAAACACAACCCGCAAAGCGACTAACTTGTCTGCGAAAAACACCAAGGGTCTATGGCGGGAATCGAACCCATGACCTCTGGACTGACAGGCTAGCATCGCTACCACTCAGTCATAGGGACACCCATTTACCCATTTTCATAACAATTTGTATATATTTTAACTCGAAGAATACATGCAAGGTAATCATATTAATGTATACCCTGCAAAAATTGTTGGACAACGTTGTCCATTTTAGTTGAACATGGTCCTATGTGCAGCCAAGGACCATATCATTTGCAAACAAGAGTTTGTAGTTACTCGACAAGTGTTCGCATTTTAATGATTGCAAATAACATATGCAATCGTTAAAACACGAACACTTAAATGGTCAATCAAGTAGTGACGTAGAATAGTTTTAAAACTAGCCTCATGTAGGTGAATTGATGGAGTCGTTACATCGGTGTAGTTTTTAGGGTAGTCCTTTGTAATGCAAAACTGGACTACATGGTCCAGCCCTAGCACAACGCAATATTAAATAGACAACGTTTATTGTATATATTTGTACATTCTCCTGGCCCTTTGTGGAGTACTCTATAGATGCTGTATGAAATACTCGCTCTTTTTAAAGGGTAAGACTCGGTTTTTGTTTTAGTTTGCTCTAAAATTTTCATTTTTCAGCTTTGCTTCGAATTAAATTTTAGAATAAAAAAATTGTGATGATTTTCTATACCAAAATATGATTTTTATTTAGCCAAATGATGATTTTTTTCGAAAAGCTTCTGGCAACGCTGTTCACTGTATACAGGCAAGTGCAGAGCAACAACAAATATATATATGAAATATTTTTTCTTTGCATGTATTGGTTTTTACAACAAAAAATATTGAATAAAAATTTGTTTTTCTTTAAATGTGTTGGTGTTTGCTCTTCCATAAGAAACTTTTGGGCACGCCTGTTTTAGACAATCAAATCATGTCTTGTTTCGTGAGAATCAAGTTATTACATGAATTGTTTCTCTCAAATGAAAAGAGCACACCTACAAAAACCAAATAGTATTTATAAATCATCAAAATGATTTGAAATAAATAAGTGACACTTGTCATTTGTTTAGATTAGAGTTGGGCAAAATCGTTCCTTTTGTGGAATTGTTCCGACCGAAATGAAAAATAAACTATTTTAAAGGATCAGTTTATGATCCTATTTATGTAGAAATGTTGTGTTTTCTTTTGTTTGTATTATTAAAATATATAAAAACGCGAAAAAAAAAACTTTTTTTCTTTTATTTTTGTCAACAAAAATGTAAAAAAACCGATTAAATTCAAACATTTTCCGATTAACTCGAATAATTTTTAGCAGTAAAGTTACTCGAATAACTCGAACGAAATAAAAGTTTTACTCGATTGCTCGAGTAATTTAAAAACCTAAATTTCGATTAATTGATTAATCGAACAATCGAAAAGTCGATTAAAATGAATACCCTAATAAACATAAATAAATAAATCACTCTCTATACAAAAAAGTGTACACAAATAAGTGAACGAAGAAAATGTGTTGTCTTGAACGTTTGTGAAAGCAAATTATTTACTCCTCAAGACGGTTTGCAATTGCGGAGTGAGGAATGATAAAAAAGGAACGTTTGGATCGGTCCGTACCGTTCCAATTAGGGAATCGTTCCATGGAGCTAGATCGTTCCGGAACGACACAACTCTAGTTTAGATTGTGTGGAAGCATAAACAAATGCTGTTTTAAGATTAATATGAAGAAAATATATTTAAAAATAATCTTAATGCAGGTGCTAGACGGATAAATATTTTAGCTTCAATATACATATGTATGTGCTTGCTTGCGTTTGTTATGAAAATCAAAAGCATTTTGATATTCCTCAATATTCCCCCCGTATATGTGTACATATTTTTTGTAAGCAAACGCACCCAAACACATATGTATATTGAAGCTGTGTGGCATTCGCTTAAGAAACAGTATTTCATAGCAGATACTTAGGTGATACTTCTCAAGAATTTAGCCGAGACACCTGGTGTCTAGCCGGGTCATCTTCATAAGCAAGGACACCATCCTTAGACACAAAACTGTCTTAGAATTCCCCAAAACTGGAACAAAAATCTCTCCGAAATCTCAGAAGTTCCCCGGATTCCCAAAAAATGGGTGAAAAATCTCCCCAAAATCCTAGAAGTTTCCTGGATTCCCAAAAACTTGTACAAAAATCTTCAAAATCCAAGAAGTTCCCCGGATTTCCAAAAGTTTTTACTCAAATCCCCCAAAATTTCACAAGTTCTCCGGAAAACAGCCGGAGCACTCGAAGCCGCGAAATACCAAAACAGCAACACTCAGTAAAGGTGACTACCAAATTTCAGATAAATCGGCCAACAGAAAGGCTGTAAATTTTCAATTACTAAATTTGACCCCTACATAGTACATAAATATGTCCAATCCACATCCAATCATACATACATAAAAACAAAAAAGGAAAAATGACACTAAACACACATGTATGTGTGACACGCAATTTAAATCATGTCTAAAGCTGGGATCACACGATTGCCGCAATGCACTAATTATGCCCCAATCGTGTGATTTCACAAACAATTGGCTCATGCGGCAATCGAAGCCAATATTTTTCTTATTGTGGCCAATAAAATGCAACTCTGGTGCTCCAATCGTGTGACTGCTTGACAAGCAACCATGCGGCAATAAAAAGATCAAAAATGCACCAATCGAAGTGGACAGTACGCGCCAATATTCACATTTTTTATGTGCCAAAACCATTGCGTAGAACATCATTTGTTGTTGTCAGTACCATAAATATTGATTTATTTCATATTATAAATAAAGCTACATAATATTTTTTAGCTTTTAGTACATAATCTGCACCATTATTATGTTTCATTACAATAAAACCGTTTTAATTAAAAAAAATTTTTTAACTTTATTATTTGTAGTTTGAAATGTGCTGCAAATAAAAAATTTCACTTAACAAATTTCATTTTCTTTACAAAAAACAATCTATATACGCGCACCCAAGACGAACACATACAAGGTGATGTCAGTAGCGAATTCAATTCGCAGTGGTCATGTTAAGCTTCATATAAAAAAGTTTAAACAAAAATTGTTTACAGCTTCTGATATGGATTTTAACTTGTACGCGTTCCAAACAATATAAGCAAAAAATAGTCAGCTATAGTAGTAACGCCACCTGGTTGTCAATTCTCCTTGCGCGCACCAAAAAACTAAACAGAATTTATAAGCTAGCACCAAGGCAAATTTATAACCGGTAGACTTCTCGACTCGCTTTGGAAAATACCCACTTTGGGTATCAAAATATGTACTGAAAAATATGCCAACAAAGCATTCGAATTCCGAACTAGATCAAAAATACAAACGGCGAAAATAAGCAACAACAAATGACCTAATCTCTCGAGGTCAGCTGTAAGAATTCGCCTTGGCTAGCACAACACCTTATTCTCAGAGTACCGAAAGCTAGAACAATCGTGTGACTGGGCTGCGGCAATTATTGTTACTATATCGTTTTGCGGCAACTAGCGGCAATCAAATTGTAGAAAATGGGGCAATCATGTGACTGCAGATTATTTGATTGCGACGATTTCTTTATTGTGCTCCAATTCAGCACAATAAAAATTGAGTCAGATTGGTGCATTTGCGTCAATCGTGTGATCCCAGCTTTAGAAGCTAAAATGATTACTACCTTTTCTTGTTCATTGCTCTACGCATACATATAATTTATTACTCACAAGCCTATGATTTGTAAATCATTCCTGTTTTTGTGTGGTGTGGTGACATAGCATGTAAATTTCAAGTCATATCAAAGCCCGATTTGGAAAAACATGTTCTGTATTTCATGTGGAATTAAAATGTGCGGAATTATCAAAGCATTGTTGTTGTAAATTAATATTTATAACAACAATGCTTTGTTAATTCCGCACATTTTAATTCCACATGAAATACAGAACATACCCGATAGTATGATTTAAAAGGCGTTTTAAATGGCAACTTGCAGATCTCTAGTATTTACATACAACAATCATTTATGAAATATTTAGGTAAGGGCGTTCTATAGAGGAACTTTTGTGCGAACGCGTTTCTCGTATAATTTTTCTTGCTAGTTCTTGCGTTTCTTACTGATTTTTAATATATATCAGATTTTGATGTTAACAATTTTTTGGCGACTTTTCGCCATTTTTGCAATATTTTCCAAGTTTTTAGCATTCCTTACAATTGTAGCAATATTTAAACATTCTTATTGTTTGTTTGCAATTTTTCGCTATTTTCGCGATAAAAATGATTTTTTCTTCTGTTCTTGGCTTTTTTAAAGTTCTGCTGATTTATAATTAATGTTGATATATTTTTTTGATGTTAGCAAGTTTTTGCGAATCTTAGTAGTTTTCGCGAATTTTTCCGGGTTTTTGACATTCCTTACAATTTTAGATATTTTTAAGCAATTTTAGGGCCTTTTACAATTTCGCAATTTTTCGCGATTTTTGGCTATTTTAACGATGAAAGTTATTTTAAGCGATGCTTTTTTATTTATTTTAGATCTTGTTTCCAATTTTGCAATTTTTGGTACATAGAATTGTTCCAGTGCCAAAGGTAAAAAATCCAAGTTCTGTAGCAGACTTTCGTCCTATAACTATTTCATCCTGCTGCTCAAATATTTTTGAGATTCTATTGAAGGATCAAATGGAATCGTTCTTAGATCAAACTGGTATTATAAGCCCATTTCAATCGAGATTTCGAAAAGGTTTTAACACATCGACCTTAATATTAGATATCGTTGAGAATATTCGAACGCAATTAGATAGGCTTGGCACCGTTCCTTTATGGAACGCAATTATTCCCTATACTGAAAGAAGATTTTCGCAAACAATTTCTCAGTTTGAAAATACGTTCAAAGCAAACATTTGAACAAAAGCTATCCTATTTTGTAACATTTAAGACTCATTCGAGAAACTGCTTGGCACCGTTCCTTTCTTTTTGGTCATAATATGTATAACTATGGAAATATATCATAGCGGTATTTGTATAAAAATAAATGCTGGGGGATAAACTGTTCAGTAAAATTATCTAATAAGATATTAGTTTTAATCGAAATGAAATTTGTTTCTAATATTGAATTTAATCCACAGCTATTTGGTCCATTGGATTTACAGCTGTTACGGAAATAAATAAATAAGAAATAAAAATAAATAAAAATTAATAAATATATTGAAATAATAAATAATATTGGGAAAAATTGTATAGAAAAACATTTTTCGTATTCAAGATTACTTTTTGTGTTCATAAAAAACAGAAAAACATTAGCCCTATTCACAATCTTGTGCAAATGGTCTTGCATTATAGCATTTGCAAAATGGTGTAG
>OY101452.1:10283318-10350227 GCA_956483635.1 Panzeria rudis
TATATATATATATATATATATATATATATATATATATATATATATATATATATATATATATAATATATATATATATATATATATATTTACATTTTTATTATCAATATTTTTTGCAATTTTTAATTTTGTAAAACTTTTTTGGCGAAATGAAATACAACGAATAACACGAAATATGAAAAGCCCTTTACTTATTGCTGTTCTTTAATTTTACTTACACGAATTTAAAGAAAGAATTGCATTCCCGTTCTTAATATAAAAAGAAGTACCAGCTAAGTGGTCGAATTTCGACCACCGACGATCCTAGTTCACATAAATTTAGGTCTACGAAAGTTTGTGTTTTTATATATGGAGTTTGCTGTTATTGTTTGCAAGTGAGTTCATACGTAAAAATAAGAACAAGATACTGTGCTCTTAACACGTCCTGTATTAATATTAATTCGCCTTGCCTTAGTAAAAAAACAAGTTGGCATACTTCTTCATTGAAATAATTCGATCTCTTATAGAATGAATATGAGATAAAACTCGACAAAATATATACCAAATCAAACGGTAGACCCCATCGAATTTGAAGCCATTAAATTTTTTTCAGAACTCTTAGCAAAATTTTAGTAATTCACAGAAAAAACAACACTTTCTTTTGGCGAACAAATTGCATTAAATAAATAAATGATTGTACACTTCAAATAAAACAAAATCTTAAAAACAGAAGCAAAACTTTTAACTACTTTATTTATTGAATTTTGGTTTCTTTACGTTTTTTATGTTGATTCGGAAAAAACAATTTCCCTGTGTAATGTTAGTAGTTTTGTGCGAAATATCTCATAGTGCAACTCAAGCACTTCCTTTTCAATTAATTAAAAAATTTTATAAATTTGGAGAGCCATATATTCTTAACTGTTGCCGATGCGGCTTCCGAGATGGTAAAACGTACCAACTTTACATTATTTTACATCCGGTCGTTAGCGTTTGGGACTATATGATGTATCTCGTTATAATGATCCAACACAATAGCGTGATCCGAGTAAATTTCCTGGTTAGATTCTCCGATTTTCTTTTTATCAAAATTTAAGTATTATGTTAATTTTACGTTAACCCAAAAAGAAAAATAATAAAAAATACCTAAGGATTTTTTATGTGCAGTTTTTTTACATGAAAATCAGTTTTTTCTTCTAAATTTACAGTTTTTAAAATAAATATTATGGCAACGCTGTTCATTGGGCCAGTAAATATATTCCGACTGGAGGGGCAAGCATACTTTAAAGATTCTTTGCGTTATTACGCCATCTCCCACTCCGAAAATAGTTGCAATTTTCCTAAACGACGCGCTTTCTCCTGATGAGCCCAGGCGGAAAAGTACTATTTGCTAGTTGCAGTTCGACAGAAAAGTTGCTTAACAGAATGCGCTTAGTAAACTCTACATCGTTTTTATTAAATCGCACAACATCGCGAAATGCTTCCTATCAACTCTTAGCATTTGCCGGAATCTATCCTCATTCATGGCTGTCAAAATATTATTTCGCCAAATATTGATTTAGGTACTGCGCTAGAAAAACCCTCAACGGCACTCCACCACAACAGATAAATTTCTGCCAGTTCATCTAAAATTGCTTCTACTGCTTCATCATTATTTTCCATATCTAGATAAAAATAATTGGTATTAAATGAATGTTAGAGCTAATATTCATACCTTCCCTGTATATAATCTCTTCAGCTGCTACGTCTCACAGTGGCTGAAAATCGTTTTTCATTGGCCAAAAGTAAAATTTTTTTTGTCGCCGATTTTTAAAATTTTTACGCCTTTTTATAGCTAATATATCCAGATTAAGGTAGCCAACAAATTAGGTTAAACTATTGATAATTGTGGGCGTGGCATGCTTTCAAACTCAACTGTTTTTTTTAATTTCAGGAAAAGGTGTTTTTTTGTTTTTTTATCAAAAATAAATGTTTACTACTCGCAAGCTATCATCGATAATGGCCTGCGGTCTTTTTTATAATGTTGGTAGGATTATAGACTTTAGTTGTTGTAAGTGGTCACAGCTATAGCGTTTAATATTAAGGGCGTTATGAAATATTTATGAAACTACTATATTTTTCTCAAATTTAAATTTTAGTGGAATAGAACTTCTAGGGAACAAAAGGGAACAAGAAACGTATACCACCAGGAGAAAGGTGAAAGTGTCCTCTTTAACGCTATATACACTTTTGCACCCGTGACGAGCCGTTGGTAGAACACTTTTTTCATTTTAATGAAATTACTCTAAAAAAAATTCAAATTAATTTAAACAGCCCTATAAGTACTCGTATACAATGGTGTATTAAATTTTCACTTTTTTGCCTAAAAGTTTATGTTTTTTTTTACTTTAGACTACGTAAAACTAAAAAAATTAAATATAATACCTGCGAAAGGGTTTAATGGCTTTGTTTTGATCAGCAAAAAATAAGTCATAAAATTATCACAATAGGTTCTACAGTAAAAATATGATCTCTTTCTAAATTTACCTGTTATCAAATGTTAGGGTCAACCAAAGTCATAAACAATTTTATAACGAGATACTAATCAGTTTTACCTGATATTAAGGTCTGGATAACATGTGCAGTTTTGTTCAATTTAAGCACTACTTGCTATGAAATTAAAGATCAATGTGTGAATAACATGTTTCTAAAAATGTATAAAACTACGGATTCGATAAGGGATTACTCAGTAATAAGTTAATCCTTTAAGTGTACGGATAAAACATAACAGACACAAATAAAAATATTCAGAAAAATATGGAGAGCTTCAGTTATAAAGAACTGGCCGAAGAGTATTTTAGAAACAAAAACCAGGAAGATGTTCTTAGCTACGTTAAAATAAAATTAAACTGAAAGAGCAATTATCTAATTTCGTCAAAGCACTAAAAAACGCTACAAAGAAGTTAGGTACAGTAAACAAAACTTTTATATAAAAAGTGCAAACTGGTTAGAAGGCCAACTTACTGTTGCTGCAGAAACAGCAAAGCAAGAAAAGGCTGGAAGACCACGCAAATCATTAATGGGCAACTGCAGCGATAGATCTAAGAGGCGGAAACTTAAAGATATTAACGATGCAATTGGTTGTACAAATATAAAAGAATCTTTCCTACATCAATTACGATCACAGAACCAATTAACAAAAGTGGATATCATTGAAAAAGTTTTTAAGGCTAGTCCAGTGAGAACAAAACGGATTCTTAAAAGTGTACCAACTCCGAGTGATGCAATACAGTACACAAATGAGGAGGCATTAGCATTATTTCTGGATTTGAAATTAACAAAACAGCAATATATTAAGCTCAGAATGCGTGCGATTGAAAAAGGCTCAAATATGTATCCAGCATATCATTACATAACCGCTGCTAAAATGGACTGTTTGCCATCAAAGGACACTATTATAATCCCACCAATTTCGGCAGAGGTACAACTACAATCTCTACTTGATCACACAGCCGAACGCTTGCTACAATCAATAACAGGAAATGAGTTAAAGAAATATGGAAACACAAAGTTAATTCTTTTTTGTAAATGGGGATGTGATGGTTCTTCGGGACAAAAACAATACAAACAAGCTGTGTGTGAAAACATATCGGACTCAGATATGTTCATGGTATCATTTGTACCATTGCGATTGAAAAAGATTTTGGAAGATTCAGCGCCTTCGACTAGTACAACGCAAACAATGGATATTTGGAAAAATGAGACACCATCTTCTACGAAATACTGCAGGCCAATCAAATTTGAATTCAAAAAAGAAACTCATGATGCCATTAACAAAGAAGTTAGTGATATCAAGACCCAAATTGCAACACTACAGCCATTACAATTACAGTTAGATGGGCAGCAAATTGAAGTAAGCTACCAATTAGTGCTGACAATGATAGATGGAAAAGTAGGTCAGGCTTTGACTAGCACGAAGGCTGCATACAGCTGCATTATATGCCAAGCAACATCAACCCAATTAAACCAAGTCCCTACAAAATCATTAGATAATACCGATGCATATGAATTTGGATTATCACCACTACATGCAAGAATACGATTTATGGAACACATTCTAAAAATCAGTTATGATTTGGATTTCGGGTCTTCAGGATCAATAAGAAACAACGAAACCAACAAAGAGTTGAGAAGTTCAAAAAAGAAACATGTTCAAGATGAATATCGCAAATTAGGATTGATTATAGATCAGCCAAAACAAGGGTCAGGCAATACAAATGATGGCAATACCGCAAGAAGATTCTTTTCAGATCCAGAAACAGCATCTGAAATAACAGGAGTGGATTTAAACCTTATTTTCAGATTTAAAATAATCCTAGAAGTACTTGCGTGCAATGAACAAATTGACTCTAGAAAATTTGGAGATTATGCTAAGGAAACTGCAAAAATATATACAACCAACTACCCATGGAGAAATATGTCTGCAACAGTTCACAAAATCCTTTATCATGGAGAAGATGTCATTAAATATCATTTGGTGCCACTTGGAGATCTATCAGAGGAGGCTCAGGAAAAAAGGAACAAGGATTACAGATTTTATAGAGAGCACAATACTAGAAAAATTTCAAGAAATTCAACAAATACAGAAATCGCACAGAACAAAATATGGAATATTTGCAATCAATATTTGAGTCAAATGAATAATAATTATAATTGCCTTTCATTGTTATTTAAGTACGAAAAACATAGTATTAGTAAAAAATAATAATAAACAGAACCTACCATTGTTACAAATGCTATTAAAATTTATTGCAGTTTTATTTTTAATATGTTTTTTAAAATGATCAAATTTGACAGCAAAAAATAATAAATTTTTCTGTAGTAATAGCAATATTTTTAGATAATATTATTAACGTTTTTTTCAAGTGTAACTATTCTTTGATTGTAAACAAATTTGCAAATTAGACAGAAAAAAATTTTTAATTTTTCTGTAATAATAGCAAAATCTCCAGTTGATTTTACTATTTTTTTTAGTGTAAAAATTTTTTTAGTGTAACATTAAAAAAAATTCATTATAACAAAAAATATTTATAATTATTATTAATTTCCATATATTACATTTTTTAATAAATAAAAAAATAATAAACCCATATTTCACTCTAAAAGTTAAAAAAATACAAAAGTTCAACTTTGACCTAGAATTCCTTAAAAAGTCCTCAATCAATTTTAATGTAATTAAAACTGAGTCAAGCTGAACTAAATATCTATCCATTAAAATAAAAATTACTTCAATATTTTGATCGGTTCAAAGGTTACAGAATTTTGGCCAATGAAAAACTATTTTCAGCCACTGTGCGTCTATTAAATAGTGGTCTGAAACAATCGATGGTACTATCGATAGTTTTTACTATCGATTCACTATCGATAGTTTTCAATACTATCGATAGTTGTCGATAGTTTTTGTTTTTCTTAATTATTAGGTTCGATAGCGTATCTTTTGGGTAAAATTTGGTAAAATGAGAGTAATCAAGAATTAATCTCACTAAATACAAAATTACGGGAACAGCAAAAACAACTTTCAGTTCTAGGGAACGACAACATTTACCAAAACTTGTAAATAAGTGTATTAATATTAATTGCTATGTGTTTTTTCTATGTTGCTGTTTATTTTGTTATTTATGAGATTTAAAAAAAGTGGGTAAGGTAAAGGATGTTGGAAAATTCAGAGAGAATAACTTCTTAGAAGTATATTTTTTGTAAATCATGTTTATTAAGGTTCAATATATTAAGGTAAAAATTCACGGGAATTCCCGCACTAGTTTTCAGGAAAATTGGGATTGAAAATTTTGCGGAATTCCCAGGGAATCCTGTGAAAAACTGTAGTTGCATATCCAAGATTTTTATTTTTTTCCTGTCCCCGGTCAAAAAATATGAAGTGCACAAAAAATAACCTACTGAAGTTTAAAACCAGTCCGTTTGTATTTAGGAGATCAAAATTTATCCGTCAAAAAAACTGGTAACGGCCAATCGTCAGCTAAAAACTTATATGAAGAAAATGCTTCTCATTTTACTACCAGAAAAAAGTATATTCAACTTAATTGGTAAAAACTTTTAGTTTAAGACTTATAGGTAAGTTAAGCTGTATGCCTTTTTAGGGTATTTTTGGGTCGGTCTACACTTTAGAAACTTATTTTTTGCTCACTTCGTATTTATATATGTATGTGGTCTAATGTAAATATATGTAGAAATTTTTATTTTTTTATAACTCTTATTAAGAAATATATTTCTTATACAAATATACCAAGCACAAGGCACATGTACAAGGCGAATTAACTACATGTGAACTTGTAAACACAGCTGTTAAATTTTTTTTGGCATTTTCTTCATGGTCGGATGTCAAAATACATTATTTGCTTTGTGAGTTTGAGTACGAACAATGATTTTACAAAAACAAAATGTTTGTGGTTTTTGTTACATGTTGTACTCGTTTTATTAGTGGGATTACCTGGTATGAGTTTGCCTTGCGTATGTATAGCCAAATTGTGGTTTTAAGACTATCGAAAACTATCGATAGTTATCGATGGTTTTTGAAAAACTATCGCGTGCTATCGATAGCGTAGACTATCGATAGTTGCAGACCACTACTATTAAAGAGTCAACTAATTGTTCTTTGAAACTTTTCTTAGACATATGTATTTTTTTTAGGCCAAAACTTTAGTAGAAAATAATTCTTCTATTTGTCAGCTGTGAATTTCGTGTTTGCAACAAGCCTTGCAACCTAACCCAAAGGGGTCGTCCAAAATTGATAGAAAATATTTCCAATTGCATAAATTTGCAATCTCAATACACAAGATTGTGAATATGGCTATTGATTTGTTAAAAATGCATTGTATTGCATTGTGCTACGTGTTCTCATATGGTTAACATATACTATGTTTATATGCAGTGGCTATATGCAAATAACAACGTCAAATGCTGCCAAATTATCAGTATCATCAGTATAAGTATTATTTATTAAATCACGGAATATTTATCTATTTCTTAATATATTTATCAATTTGTTATTTTTTATTCACAAACATGTGTAAAGGTGAAATCTCAAACTTCTTTTTTGCAAATAGTGCGTTAAAGTTAAGTAGTAACGTTTATTTTTTCAAACATCAGCTTGGATGTGTGGTCTCACAGACTCCAACATAAGCGGGGTCACCTGGACAGCAAATATTAGTAAAACTGTGACTATTTTATGATTAAATAGATCGTAAATTAAACAATTAAAGGTAGAAATAACTAGCTTTTATTTTAAGGAACCTTCTATTGATACAAAATTTGACAGACATGACATTTTAGTTTCCTTCAACATCAGGTTACTTTAATTGGTTTTTTTTAATTTTTTATAGTAACATTAACAAAACTTAACATTTCTTGAATTTTAGTAATATTATTATAATTTAAACAAAAAAGATCCTCTAAAACGTAAGAAAAAACTGACAAACGGCCAAGGTTAGGAAAATTATTGACAATCCTTACAGATAGGCTTTGAGCATTGCAGATATATTGGCTTATAGCATGTCACACATGTATACGCTACCTTTCTGTGTTATGTTGACGGACAAGAACGGCATATTTCACTCCCATTCTGTTCAGGCTCTTGAGGTTGAAGCTCTTCAGTGGGTGTATCTTCACCCGAAATACGCTCTGAACTCAGCCTTTAAATGTGGACATGGGGTCTGACAGACCCCTTCAGAACTTTGAATAAGACCCCATATCTATACCAGAAGGTTAGTCAGTAATTGTTTTCATGAGTTAGTAAGTTACAATAAAAGTACATACTTGGCAGCACTATGTTTTTATTTGCAAATAACAAATGTTTATAAACGAGGTAATAATTAGGGTGTAGCCGATACCGATATATCGGCGATACTTCAGATTTTCCGATACATCGTTATCGGCGATATATTACTGTCGATACTACGATACTTTAAAAATTTTTTTAGAGCTTTTTTTAACAAATTTATTTATTGATAATTTTACAATGAACTAAATTAATTTCAATATTTATACGTAATAATTATTCGAATTGAAATAGGTATAAGTCGGAAGTTATTATTATTCGACTAAAGTTCAATAACTGAATTAATGTAATAATAATTACGTACAAATATTAAAATTTGCGACGGCAGCGCAAAAAGTTGCATACATGGGCGGTTTCTGCGGTCTAATTTAAGACTGAAAATCAGAATGCAAATTATAAGACATAAAGATAACCTGTTTAAACATGTGCAACAACAATAACTTGATTTATCGTAGGCGGAGCTTACGTACAAGCAAAACCAAAAATAAGAATGAGAGTTGGAAAAATTGGAATAAAGAATTAGAAGGTGAAATTTCAGCTCACAATGTTGATAAAAGGAATAAGGTACTCATATTCTATTTTCTCATAAAATTTGGTTAAATAGCTGATGTTTCATTAATACTAGTATCCACGATCAAACGTGGTAAAAGCGAACTAAGGACGCTGATGATGATAGCGTAGCGGCTGTCGAAATTATTAAAACTAATCCGTTCTGCTAGTGTGATTAGATATTCTAATATGTATTCCACACTTAAAAATAATTTGAATTTACATCAATTCAATTATTGAACTTAAGCCGAATAATGATAACTTCCTACTAAATTCATTTCGCAATTTTTTAAATCTTATTAATATCAATTTTAAAAATTAATAATATTTTGCGCTGTTATTTTGTAAAAAATGATTATTTTTTTTAAATTTTACCATGAATTGAAATTCAATTCGTTGTTTTTTAAATCTTATTCCCAGCAAAAAAAAAAGATACAAGACTTATTGTGTCTTTTTATTGTTTCTTTTTATCGATAATTTCCGATTATGAGGGTGTATTGCAATTTTTTAAAATTGCAAATTGATCTACTCAACTAGACCTACAAGCCTCGTTTTTCACGAGTAAAAAACATGCCATTTTTTAACAACGTGTAATCTATTAAGTTATTTAGAAGAGAATATTAGTTTATAAATGTCCTTTAAAAAATCGATTTTTAAAAAACATTGCGAGTAGTTTGTAAAATTATAAAGGAATTACAAATTTTTACTTGCTTTTCTACTAATTATTTGCATATTTTTAATCCACTCTTAGTACAATTCAGATTTTAAAAGTACAATGGTATACCAAAGACTTATAGAGTACAATTAATAATTTTTGTATTTATTATAAATTCTACTTATTGCAACTCTTCCATTGTAATAAAATATTTCATATTTTTCGTCCACTCGTACATATGCGATTTTTTATTTGAATTAAATTTTAGTTTTGCGAAGTATTGAAAACAAAGTTGGCTTTAAAAATAGAAATATTGAAAGTGGTCCAATAATGTTAACTCACGAAACGTAGTCTCTGCTAATTTAAATCTCTTGCTGATCATGATACATATGAGCAATTCAAAGCAAGCTTGCATATTTTTCTATCCCGTATTTTGTATTTAAATAGTACTTGATACTTTGACCAGGTTATGAATCAGAACGGTAATATTTTTTTTCCCGAAAAGATCACTTTAAAATTCGCTCGTATTAAATTGCGATATATTTTACACTTTTATTTTTCACAAAAACGTCTGCTATTTTACATATTTTATTTTAATTTATTTTATTTTAAACATCAAAATTTGAAACAAAACCAAAGAATATGAAATAAGTTTTTTTAAATGCCATTCATGTGTAAAATTTTATGAATTTTTTGCTTGAAAATTTTAAATACGATTTTATGCATGCACAAAATAATATGAAAACTAGGACTGATATGGCACTACTTTGAATTGCCCAATATTAAAGTCTGAAAATTCATGTTTTTATAAATTTATTTGCATTGTATAAAAGGTGAATATTTCGCAGCTTTATTGAATATATCGTTCTACCTTCAGAAAGCTATTATGTCCAAATTAATGAGCTATTTTCGATTAGAAATTATATTTGCTAAATCCGACTTCAGCACAGGCCGACTTTGTAGGATGCGACTTTACATTGTTTACAATAACAAAGCACATACAACTTTGCATCACTGCAATGTATTGTGGCATTTATGACATCGGCCACACTTTCATTTTTGCCACAGAAATATGTATAGAAAAGTGCTATATTTTCTGTACTTAATACATGCATCTGATATTTTGGTACAATTAATTTTAAAAAGTACAATTTTAGACAGCAATTTTACAATTTTAATATCTCATGTGCCATCCCTGGTTCACTAGCTTTTAATTTCGTTTCAATTTAATGTCATTTTTCTAGTGGTGACACCAAAATTGTCGAAAATGATGATGCAAAATGAGATATGAACATCTTTTAAAGATGTAGAATGATGTAGATTTTTACCCCTGTATAATTCTTATGGGAAAATGTTGTCATCTTCGCAATTGATGGTAGATGTTAGATGTTGGCAAGTGGAAAAAGCCTATATATATAAAGCAATATTGCTGTGTTTTTTCTGTCGATGTTATTGCTCTATTCCTGATATATTTATTGCTAGTCGAAACGGGGCGTTAGTAATTACTGAATGTATGTATGTTAAGGAAATATTATAAGTTTTACTTGGCTCAAAAATTTCTGTCTCATATTTTAATAATTTTCAATTCCGATTTCTTTTTAAGCACTTTAATAGAATAACTAACTAAGAAAAATGTTATGTTTACATGTGTAATATTCCATCATATTTTGATTGTAACGATATGCTGTGGATAAATCCATGGTGTGTTGATTTAAATATGTAAATATTTTAATCTTTGCTGTTGCGTTTCTTGTTTTATGAATTTATTATTGTGCACTTAATTAATTGTTGTTGTTATTATATTTTACTCTTTTTATTCATTTATTTATTTATTTATTACACGTTAAACTAATTTTGAACACATATTTAACTATACACATACATGTTCTTTTGACATTATTTTATGGTTGTATGTGTGTGTGTTTTACTTTAATAACTAACACATTCACTTATTGGTTATATAATTATAAATATGTACATAGGAAGGTAGTATATATATTGCGGCATTTTTTTATTTACATATCAATTTCTTAAAATTTTTGCATACATACATATGTATGTACGTACCTATAAATATTTTTTCACATTATGGCCAATATTATTATATGGCATTTATTTAATTTTTTTTTAGAACATCTTTATTTAGTTTAATTTCCTTTTTTAGTTTTAATATCGTAAGCGCGTGTGTTACTTTGTTGAGGTTAGTGCGAATTTGTAAACTGCTAAATATCGGGAATTTATCTTGCCGAAGATGCAAGTAGGTACAGCCTTTGTAAAGAAATTCAAACACGGGTTGTTGCGTTGAAAAAAAACAACCGGAATACTATGTAAGTTTTTCTTTTCTAAAAATTTAGAATGTGTAAAGATGTGTATTGATGTGTTTGTGTGGCCTTCTGGGTATCTGGATAAAATAATAAAGGTTCGCCACACAATTGTCATATGTATATAATCCAGGGTGTAGTTGAATATACATGCATACTTATGTACATATGTATATGTGTTATATATATTTTAAAGAAATAATGGTTTGTGTGTAAATAACACAAATATTGTTTAAAATAAATTTTAATGAACTTTTGTTTTGCTTCTGCTAAATTGTTGCTGTGTATGATGACTTTATTTTGGATTCTTATTATATGTATGTCATGCCGCCACTTTTGCTTTGTAATGTGTGTCAACAAATCAGTGGGCAGATAATGAACCGTGCATCATGCACCAAAGAGTCAGCCAGCCAACCAACAAACCGTTGCTGGAAGATAATTCAAATTTGGTTCGTGAGAGTGAGCACTCCCATCTACATTATCTTCAAGCCATACACAAATGCGCGCGCGTCTTCTTAAAAACTAAAATTTTTAACAGTTCGTATGTAACTACCAAATAAATCACTAAAATTATTATGAAAATCACTTTTAAATGTAACGCAAAACACACGGTTGTTGACACAAAATAAAAAAAACGAGCAAATAAAAAATATGTACATGTATGTATGTATGTATGTATTTATGTATGTATGTATGTATGTATGTATGTATGTATGTATGTATGTATGTATGTATGTATGTATGTATGTATGTATGTATGTATGTATGTATGTATGTATGTATGTATGTATGTATGTATGTATGTATGTATGTATGTATGTATGTATGTATGTATGTATGTATGTATGTATGTATGTATGTATGTATGTATGTATGTATGTATGTATGTATGTATGTATGTATGTATGTATGTATGTATGTATGTATGTATGTATGTATGTATGTATGTATGTATGTATGTATGTATGTATGTATGTATGTATGTATGTATGTATGTATGTATGTATGTATGTATGTATGTATGTATGTATGTATGTATGTATGTATGTATGTATGTATGTATGTATGTATGTATGTATGTATGTATGTATGTATGTATGTATGTATGTATGTATGTATGTATGTATGTATGTATGTATGTATGTATGTATGTATGTATGTATGTATGTATGTATGTATGTATGTATGTATGTATGTATGTATGTATGTATGTATGTATGTATGTATGTATGTATGTATGTATGTATGTATGTATGTATGTATGTATGTATGTATGTATGTATGTATGTATGTATGTATGTATGTATGTATGTATGTATGTATGTATGTATGTATGTATGTATGTATGTATGTATGTATGTATGTATGTATGTATGTATGTATGTATGTATGTATGTATGTATGAATGTATGTATGTATGTATGTATGTATGTATGTATGTATGTATGTATGTATGTATGTATGTATGTATGCATGTATGTATGCATGTATGTATACATTTGAAAATTATTTTAACCAAAAGAAAAACGTTTATTCCTCTTGACTTCATATCAAAACAAAACTCAGATGTAACTTCCCAGCAAACCAAAACATTTGAAAATAATATCGCATTCGAATGTTGCGTACACATTTCTCGGACAAAACACTCGAGAACGGCTATAGAGGTCGGAAAGAGAAAAAGCTTCTAGAGCCCACTCGTTGCGCAGTTTGTGGCAGAAAATCTTTCGATTTCGATGTTTCGCTGACAAATCAATAGCGAACCAATATCGAAGAAATATCGATACCACAAAAATGAAGGAAAAAGTAATTTTTCAAGATTGTTATCTTTATTTTTTTAATTTATCTATTTTAATGTAAATGAAATATTTATTTATTTAAAATTTTAACTTAGGCTGCAGTCAATCAGATTCGAACACGGTACCGCCAGGCTAACAGATTAGCACACATCCACTAGGCTATCGTGGCAAATTTTTTTCTATTCAATTATTGCACACATGAATGTAAATTACACATTCGATATATTATCGAAAATAGTTCAATGCTGCGAACATTCACATATTATGAAATTTGGCAATTGCGCTTCTTATCGAGACATATTTCGATGCTGCGAACATTCACATTCGATGAAATTTGGCAATTGAGCTTATTGTCACAACATTATCGACAAAAGCTCGCATTTGCGAACATTCGATTTTTTTAGATTCACGAGCATTTATCGAACAAATTTGTTTCGAAAATTCTTCGTTTTAGCGAACCTTCTGTTATTTCGAATCTCAGGTTTAGTGGGTTATACCTTGTAAAACACAAGACCAAAATGCTCAGATAAAAAAAATCATATACAATGCACACATATGTACTATATACACATGTACCTACATACATACGTACTCTAAGGTAATTGTAAGACATTTTGAGGCATAACGACGACGACTTTCACAGGAGAACAACATAGAAACCGAGACAAACCAACTGAAGCTGTGCATTTGGTTGTATATGAATAATACTCATACAATTGCTCACGAAAAGATGCTGATAATAAAATGACAAAATCGAAACACTTCTACACGCATCTGCAATCACGATGGTAATAAAGAGATGTATGGTGCGTTTGCAATACGAATGAGTGAGTACCCTTGTGTGTCCGTTCTAACTATAACAATCACCGCCCAACCGCATTTGCGCGCAACAAATACTTGACTGACAAACACGAATAAACGGACCAATGAAGATAGTCCACGCAAAGGCAACGTAGAAAAAAATACACGGTGTAAATAAAACAAAAATCAAAGCAACTGCTAAAATTAAATGTCTATACTACATACATATGTATGTAGTATACATATATATGTGTGTATAAATATATATATATATATATATATATATATATATATATATATATATATATATATATATATATATATATATATATATATATATATATATATATATATATATATATATATATATATATATATATATATATATATATATATATATATATATATATATATATATATATATATATATATATATATATATATATATATATATATATATATATATATATATATATATATATATATATATATGTACATGTATATATATATATATATATATATATATATATATATATATATATATATATATATATATATATATATATATATATATATATATATATATATATATATATATATATATATATATATATATATATATATATATATATATATATATATATATATATATATATATATATATATATATATATATATATATATATATATATATATATATATATATATATATATATATATATATATATATATATATATATATATATATATATATATATATATATATATATATATATATATATATATATATATATATATATATATATATATATATATATATATATATATATATATATATATATATATATATATATATATATATATATATATATATATATATATATATATATATATATATATATATATATATATATATATATATATATATATATATATATATATATATATATATATATATATATATATATATATATATATATATATATATATATATATATATATATATATATATATATATATATATATATATATATATATATATATATATATATATATATATATATATATATATATATATATATATATATACATGTTTTTTTACCGACTTGATATTGGTTTACATTTTTAAGGCAAATAAATGAATAAAAATAAACAAATAAAACTGGGAGAACGGATCTCAAGTCAAACTACACTCTAAAACATCACTTATCATCCTATATCATATATTTGGGGATTCACAAGGTAGTCATACGTTTTAAATAATAACAAGAAAAAATATGACTACTGTGAGCAATGTCTCATAATATAGTGTGCTATTTCAAATTTGAATCAGCTGATTAAAAAAAACAATTACACTATGCTAGTCGAAAAAACCGACAGGAGGGCCATCCAACGGATAAACTTAATTCGAGTACGATGATTTCAATGGTGTTTAGCGTTTTTATATGTTAGCTCTTAAAAAAAAGAGTTTTAAGATTTAAAATTTCAGTTTTTGGACCATTTTCATTGGAATAAAGGCACAATTCTTAAGATAATTGGACCAAATTCCGTTCATATGTTATTCATGCACTACAAATATACCTAACTAAAATCGGTCCCTAAGTAAAGTTTTTTACAGGCACCTAAACTTAAAAATTATTATGAAAATTTATGATTTTCAACCACTGCCAAATTTAGGGTACATGTCCAAAATAAAGCAAAATGTCCGCTAAAATCATCTTTAAATTAGCCTTTCTAGCAATATCTTTTACAATTTTAAAAATTATGAGTGGACTTTTTTTTGGAAAATCGACGATTTTTTTGATAAATTTCAAAGTTTTGATTTTAGACCTTTGGTACGACTTAACGGCTCAAAATATTTCAAAGCTTTTTTCCGTGAGCTTACTTAGAATTTCATCAGTAATTTAATATTGAACTAGAAATTTAAATCAGAGGCTTAGTAAAAAAATAACAACCGAAAACCCACAAAAAATGTTGAGGCAAAAAATTTAAAAATGAATTTCGAAGTGAAATATCTCTTAAACTATAAAAGCTACCAAAAATAATTGTTACAATATTTTTTCTTTATTTTGTCCAACAAACTCCAACGCGCCTAAATTTTTAAAAATCGGTTAATATTTATAAATGTTACAAGCCGCCCTTTTAGCTCCGCCCCTGGTGTATGGTGAATTCGTAAATGTAGTAAGTTTGTGCAACCGATCTGCAAACTATTGCAACAATAATAAAAATGTTGCCGTAGTTGCAGCAATCTGCGGCAGCATTATCAATTGTTAGCGAAAATAAGCTTTTGACGAAGAAATATATTGGTGGTTTTTGAACGCAGAACTTTCATTATTGCACAATTAGTGAATTTACTAATGTACCCAAAACTTTTTTGAGGAGTTTTATTTTACCCGCAAAATATAACTCATTTTGTGTAAATTGACATTATCCGTATTTATATAAATTGGCAGTGTATTCCTGCAACACAAGTAAGCATTCCTAGAAAATTTTTAAAAAATTATGTTCGTTAAATTAATTAAATAAATTATTATACACATTATATCAGATAAACTCAATAAAAACAAACAAACAATAAAAATATAAGCATAATTCTGACAAAAAAACCTACTTCAATACAAAGAGTAATATATTTGATGGCCTTTCATATAAAGAATTTTGAAAATCGGTATACAAATGGAGGAATTGTGCTCTAATAAATATTTTGGGTGGAGGCGTGTAAGACTTGCGCCACCGCAAGTCTTTCAGACAAAACAAAAATTTTGAAAATCGGTTCACAAATGACAGAGTCATGCACGGGGGAGCGAATTTCGCCCAACGATTTTCGAAAAAAAAATTATGGGATCCAACAAAAAAAAAATAATTTTTAAAATCGGGTTACAAATGACAGAGTTATGCATGTATAAACATAAAAAAGTAAGAAAAGAACATATGTCCATACGAATTGATAACCTTCTTCGTTTTGGAAGTCGGTTAAAAAGGAGTTTTATTGTTTGTATTATTCTTCAGCTAATCTTCAGCTAATAAGGCCTAACGCATTTTATGTCAATAAAAAACTTCTTATTACATATTTACCCAACGTTTCGTAAATTTCGTAAATCTTATTACAAATAAATTATGGCTTTGATAAAAACCAAAAAAATTAATGGTCAAAAGTTTTTAAATTCAAATACAACTTAAAAAATTAATTAATGTCACAGCTACAGTTTACTTTCGCAAAGCTATAGCTTGTATTTATGTTGTTTGTATCTTCTTTTAAATTCGTGGTTCTGTTTATATTTTGTTGAATGCGTAGACCTTATAGTGTACCTTTTTCCTTATCTAGTATTTTAACATTGTCAAAATCAGCTACATGTCCAGGGGGTCAATTCTTGTTCTGTGAAACGGTGAAATGGAAAGATTTTTCACCTTTTCATAGTAGTATTGATTCTCGTTTAATGAAACAATGAAAAGTAATGTCAATATTTTTTCATATGAAAAACATTGGAACGAAACAAAAGTTTTTCACAATTACACATCACTGCGATTCTTGTTTTGTGTAGCAGTGAAAATAACTGTCAAAAACTTTTCACATGAAAATTTATTTTACACAGAAAATTTATAAGTGAAAAATAAACATTTGGATAATAGCAAGTCAAACTTACAAGGGAATAAATGTTTAGAGTTTTGTAATTCATTTATTTATTTATTAAAGGATGATTTTGATCTTACAAACAATAATTAATGATTTAAATATAAAATAAACAAGAAGAAATATAAAATACACGGACAGACACAGATGTACACAATTCGCACTGCAAACGCTCTGTCGGGGGTTAAAAATATATAATACAGATGTATTTTTCTAAATTTTCATTGTTGTATTGTAAAGAACACAAAAACTATTATTAAAACATTTTTTTAAAATAAAAGCCATAAAAATGAATAATTACAATAATATACATATATACATTTCTATCTAATTTCTTTGTAAATATTTCATTTTGACACTTGATAACATAGTACTAGCGTTGTCAACTCTATGCTTTTCACACCGATTTTAGTGCTTTTTCAACATTTCGACGAGAAAAATTTTCAAGTTAGTGCTCGATGCTTTTTTATTTAATTTTTTGTGCTTTTTATTTGGGAAGGTTGCACTAAACATAAAATTGAAAAATAAGTTTATTTATCTAAAAAAATTGTTTTCCAGTAAAGATCTAATGCAACACTTTGCTGAACGTACTTTTTTGTAGCCTTGTAGAAGAATTAACAAATATATTTGGTTTTGCCCAAGCAAAATATAAATATTCAGTCGATAGAAGCCTGTTTGAGCCATTAGCAAAAATTTTAATCAAACTTTTGTCTCTTCCTTAGTCTAGGTTCACACACAGCAAGTTTTTTGTGCAAGTTTCTAATTTGTATGTGAAAGATGAAATAAAAATAAATACCATTTGTAATCCTTTCTCTTTTTTTCTCTGAACTAAAACTTGCCCAAGAAAACTTGCTGTGTGTGAACCTAAACTTATTCAAACGCAGGAGTTGCACGCGTTCTTAGCTTGATGAATCTATTTAAATGAGTCTAAAAGACGTATCAGAACGTTCTTACACGCGGCTACCTCTTTGCTTCACATAAAAAACGGCATGAAGGGAGAAAATTCATGTTGGGAAAACTATGATGTGCCTCGATTTAATTACGCTATGCAAAAATGAAAATGCTTCGAGATCAAAATAGCAGATCATTATACATACGGGCAAATCCCAGAAATGGTCCACCTATGGCAGAATTTTCGAGCTGTTAAAACTGTTTATATATGTTGATGGAATAATGTGTTATATATTTAGGGTGATATTTTTTATGTATTTAGTTGCACATGTGACCGTAAGCTTAAGTTTGAATTTTCGACGTCGGAGGTGGTCAGGAACGCCACCTATGCATCTTGAAAATAAGTGAGTGACTATTTTTTAGATTATGTCGTAAACTATAAGGAAAATGTCTGAAATTTATTAGTCACCAAAAAGTTTTACATTTTAATCTGTGGCCGATTTACCGCATTTGTTATCGAGTAGGCTTTTGCATCGAATAAAATTTCGTCACGTGTGGAATGGATGGATTACCGGATTCGAAAAGTGTACATACCAAGTTTGTTTTTCACCGTTTATTGAATCAACTAAGAGTTTGTAATACATTAAAGAAAAATTTTGTGTTTCTTTAAGCTAGTTCAACAACCAAGTCGATTTGACGACTGTAATAAGGTTTATTGGTAATGTTCCATGCTTTCATGCAAAACACACATATAAAAGGAAATATTATTTTCGATCGCTCTGGTGCTAGCGAGTGCAATTTAAGCAGCATGTACTCGATTATCGTATGCCGTAATCCCAAAAAGAAAATTTTCGAACAATTTTACTCGATCACGTATGCGGTAATTCCGCCCCTAAATGTAGCGTTCGTCACGTAGGATTTGCCCATATGTATATTTTTATCCGCTGAATTCAGAAAATACCATAAAACTTTACGATAAGCTCTAGTTTCAAATATATACTTTTGTATACTTTTATATAAATTAAAAAATTTTGCTCTTTTTTATTTATGTGATTACTCCATTATATCGCCCATGCGCTTCAAAAGTTGTACAATTCAAGGAGTGCGTTTTTAGAGTCAATAGTACAATATTAATTGTCATATTGCTTTTCACATAGCATACTAAACTCTGGAGGAGAGAATACATTTATATTTTTCCATGAAAGAGTGAGTAAATTAAAAATTAAAACTCGTTTTCTGGAAAATCAATATTTTTGAGTTCTGTCACTTTTCAAGTGCATGTGCGATATGTCCTTTAAACATCAAAAATTGTGTATTTTACTTTATGAATTGATAAAATAAATATTATTTTTAAATAAAATTAAATATTTTTAATTTAGTGCGTTTTTCAGAAATAAGCGTTTTTATCGCGTTTTAGTGCTTTTTGAAATGTAAAAGTTGACAACGCTGCATAGTACCAAAGTTATCACAGGTACGTATGGAATGAAACATTTTTTCATAATTCAAACGAGAATCAGAAAATGTGTAATTGTGAAAAGATAGAGTGAAAAGTAATGATGAAAACGAATAGGAAAAGTTTTTTTTCATTTCACGTTATCACAGAACCAGAATTGAGCCCCAGTATTTAGTACAAGGTTTCCCAAAAATACTTTGCAGGTGTATTGCTGAGAGAACAGTAACACGATAAAGTAAAAGCAAAGATTTTCATTACAATTGCATTTGAAGAAATTATGTTGCTCGTAAGAATGTATAATAAGGCGGTTCACACTGAATTTACAATTTCTTTACTTGGTAAAATGGAGACATTTTCAATACATTCTCCCGCAATCCCCTTAGATTTTCCAAATATATCTTTTTATTTCTAATAACAAGCACTTTCTTTTCCATCATCATTTATTTTACACACTGTATGTGGCAGAATACCAACACAGCTATTAAGCATGTACACTCGTCGCTCTCACATTAACGACTAAATAAAGAATATAAAAAGCAGGGATGACAAAGTTAGTACAATTGTACCATTTTTGGTACAATTCGGATTTTAAAAGTACAATGGTACACCAATGGCTTATTTAGTACAATTAATAATTTTTCTATTTTTTTTAGAAAATCTACTTATTGCAGTTCTTTTATTATGATAAAATATTTTATCATTTTCGTCCATTCGTACATATGCCACTTTTATCTGAATTAAATTTAAATTTTGCGAAGTATTGAAAACAAAATTTTGACTTAAAAGTCGTCGAATAAGGTTAGCTCACAAAACGTCTCTATTATTTCAAGCTCTTACTGATCATGATACATATTAGAGTCTGGAAAAAATAAAATTTTATAAATTTATTTGCATTGTAGTAAAGGCAAATTTTTCGGAACTTTATTGAAACTATGTATGTCGTTCTACCTTCCAATAGCTAGCTTGTGAGCTATTTTATATTACTGGGGGTCTACATTAGCCATGAAGTTGGTATGAACATCATGTCGGACATCGCACATGGCTAATGTAGACCACTCATGACCATGTTTCGTCCATGCTCTGCCATCGATGCCCGAACATATGGCTGAGCATCAATGTTCGCCATGAGATTCGCTGTCAACAACCATTTTTAATAGAAAGAAAAGACAGAAAGAAATTGTTAAATATTCCATTTCTATTGCACTACCACCAAATACATTGCTACGGCAGATCATGGACATCGCACGTATTCACCACAACAAACAAGTTGATAAATTTTTTGCAGTTGCTCTGCCGGCGTCATGTTCATGTTTTGTTCAAGTCGATGGCTCGTGAAGACGTAGGGTTAGATATTACAATAGCCAAATCCGACTTAAGCACAGTTTCCCTTTTGCCACAGATATATGTACAGAAAAGTGATGTATTTTATGTACTTAAAAAATGTTTCTGGTTTCAAAAATCTGTTTTGGTACAACTATGTCCAAAAAAGTACAATTTTAGAGAACGATTGGTACAATTTTAAAATCTCATTTGCCATCCCTGATAAAAAGTAATGTAGTAAAGAGTATAAACAATCCCTGCAGGAAATGTCGATAGTAAAATTGTACTTATTCACTATTGACATTGTCACCAGTAGTACTGACTAATTGTACCCAGGCAATGTTCTGGGCTACACTGATAGAAAAAGCGTCATAACCCTGATGTAATCTGACATCAATGCTATGTCAAGTGTCTTCATTTTTGACCCCATGACACTTAACATCATGGTGATGTCAACAATGACACACCGACATCAGAGAAAGGACGAATTGACGTCAATTTTATGTCAAAATGCCATCATTATAATGTCACTGATAGAAACCTCGTCATAACGCTGATGTAATTTGACATCAATACTATGTCAAGTGTCTTCATTTTTGACCCAATGACACTTTACATCATTGTGATGTCAACTTTTACATCACCTGTCATTAATCTTCTTTGATAAGCTATAATTGATATTATGGCGAAATAAATAAAAACTACAATATAATTATGTTTTTATTACAATAAAAATTGATTTTATTCATATAATAATTCTTATAACAAATTTGCACTTTTATTATACCTATTACTTATTATTTTTTCTATCCACTTTTGCTTTGCTATTTCTTTTCTTTTTCTCCACAAGTAGTAGGAAGGCAAAAGCAAATAACAACAAAAATACAAAGTAACTTTAAAGACAAACAAATAGAAAAAAAGTGTAATCAAATCAACTTATAACAAATAATTAAAAATATGTATGTATATATTTATACTTATAAATTTCACTCACAAAAACACACGCGGTACTATTTAATTAACTTTAAAAACACAACTGATCTAGAACAAACGAACAGAATATTTTCTGCCAAAACTTCTTTTATTTCATTTGTGTCAAGAGTATGTTTTTGTTCTTTTTCCGCACTTTACTCTCTTCGCTCTCATTCTATTTGATATTGATGACACATGTAATGACTATGTGACATCAATATGATGAAACGGTGTCATACTATCGCTTGTTACGACGTTTTTCTTGTGTATGCATGCTGTACTGGCTTAGTTTTTAAAAGGTCTTGCGTATTTTATCTGTCATAGTAATGATGATGAGTGTACATCAATGTAATGTCATGTTTTTTAACTTTTTAAAAATGCGTTTAAACACAAAAATAAAAAATAAAACAATAACATTTATTTTAAAATACATACTACAAACATTATAACATTGTTTACTTATTTCTCTTATACATTTTGTTACAATTTAATAATATATAGTAAATGACATCGTATTGATGGCATTCCAATCATAGCATTGATGACACTTAAACTATGACAAAATTCTATAATGACGTTTACCATCAGATTGATGTCAGTTTTCGTTGTATTGATGACATTTTTCATAGCATTGATGTCAGAATTCTGATGATAGGGCGTCATCAATGCGATGATACATTTTTCTATGAGTGTATAGACATTTAACATGTGCTTGTCATTGAGATTCTACTACTGACATCGGACCTGTTGACTTACTATAGACCAGGTCGTTCTTATGCGACCATATGGAGGCAATGGTACCAGAGATTCACTACTGCATTTTAATGATTCTAGTCAACACATATGAAGCTTTTTACCAGCTAAGACAAATAAATTAGATTTTTTATGAAAATGATTAATTTTCCGTTCAGCCGCATATATTTTCAACACATCAAAATGAGACCATAAAAAATCGTTTTCTAGCTGTTAAAAACTTCTCTTCTCATTAAAGCTGAAAAGTGTAGACGATTCGTTGACAACGTCACCAAAAAGTCATCAAACTTGTCGACTAAAGTGGTGACTTGGAGACACTTGGCCCCTGGCTTTCTTCAGGGAATAGTGAAATGAACATACTAAATCAGAGATGCGTAAAATTTAAACTGTGATTGTATTGTTGTTTATTAGTATTAGTGAAGAAAGCGAGTTTTCCCAGCAAGCACAAAGTCAAGCATTTGAAATATGATGCTGCATTACATTTTTGTTTGCAATATAAATTCCCAAACGAAAGATTTTATTTTATTTTTAAAACAGGCAGCAGTTTTTACTTTTTATTTTTTGCCTGTAATAATATGGCTTTATGAAAATGGCCCTGAAAATTTTTTAATTCAAAAATGTTGGGGCCATTTTTCATGCTTGAGGAAAAATTGCCCCAAACAGCATAATGAAAAATGGCCTCAACATTTTCCATTAAAAACAACAATAAATACTTAGGGACCATTTTTCCTATTTTGCGGCTATTTTTCATTTTATATTTTTTAATTTGGGGACATTTTTCCGCTTTGGGGACCATTTAAAATTTTTTAGTTTGGGTCATTTTTCCCATTTTGGGCGCCATTTTTAATTTTGGTCCTTTTTTATAATGGCCCAAAATATTTATAGGAAAAATAGCTCCAAATTCAAAAAAAAAGCCGCCGAAAATAGGAAAAATAGCCCCATAAATTGTATTTTTGTTTTCAGTTCGAAATTGTTGGGTCATTGTCTTACATAATGTCTTTTAATGATATACATACATATGTAATGATATACATATGTTCACTTAAATATTTGACAACATAAAATACGTTGTATGTTTCCAAATGCATTGTTTATAATAAAACATTTTTCGCATATCATCAATTGGAAATGAAACACGACTGTTTGCTGGATAAGTCTTAATGAAAAAAGTATAAAAAATATAAAAAAATTTATAAGCATCCGCTGCGTCTGCTTTCGTCGCTTTCTCATCGACGACTAAATGAAGAGCACAAGAATCTGTGTGAAGAATGTGTGTGAGATAATTTCCAATTGTGATATGGCGTGCGTTTCAATGTAACTAAATTTTAGTATGTCCTGTGATAATGCTTTCTGTTTTGTGATGTTGTTTTTATGTTCACTCATTCTTGTCTCCAAACAGTGTTGCCAGAAAAATGTTGCCTCATGTCCCCAATTTAAAGAATGATGTCCCCAAAAACCCCCATTTCAAAAGTAAAAATCTCCAATTTTGTCCCAAAAAATATTTTTATAATTAGCACTACCATTTAATAAAAAATAAAAGTTTTTTTTTAATCTTATATGTATTTTATTAGGTCTAATAGTTCATTTACATCTGTAATGTTCAAACTAGTTTATGATCATAAACTAATTTAATAAACTATACCGGTAGTCCGCATTTTAGACAGTTAAGTTATTATCAATATCAAAAAATATAATAGGGAGTTTGACAGTTAGTAAACGCGAAATAAAAGAACAGCTGCCCCTATGGGCTTACCTGGTTTTATTATACTATGGAAAGACTGTCAAATATGACTAGCGCTGTCAAATGGAATTGCATTAAAAAAGCGGGTTTTTTGTAACTAGTTTATCCCAAAAGCTAGTTACCAACTTGTTTACGATTTGTATGGATAAATAAGTTTCTCAAACCTATTTATCCCCATTATCAACTTATATCCTATTTATGCCGTAGATGTAAGTGTACTGTAAATAATAGTACAGATTATTTTGATTTAGCCACATATAAGCCTATGTACGTTTAAATATGTATAAGTATGTATTAAATAAGTATGTTTAAATATGAATTTCTTACTTCTATTTATAAACAAATTGTCAGTATTTTATTCTACTGTATAGTAAAACTAACAACTTTTTAGGCTAAGGAAACATTTTTTCTAAAAGTAATAATAAAATTTCAGCGAAATAAAATAAATGCTTTTTGTTGTTTTGTATATTACATTTTGTGGTGTAATTTTCCACGAAAACTAATATTTTGGGACAAAAGTTTTACTGAAAACAAAAATAAAAAATTCAAATTGGTTTTTGTTTGAATATATTTATAAGAAAGAAGCTGTCAATCGCATTTAGATGAATAGGCAGTTAATAATAACATTATAGTCAATATGCATATGTTTTGTTTGTAGAATAATACGGCTTTTTCTGAAACTTGTATTCTTATTATTATGTATAGGGCGTATAGGCCAAAATATCTCTTGTGCAGCCCAGATGTGTATTGCCAATTATTCTGCTCGATGAGTGGTTATATACTTCACTTGGAGCCATCAGGATTCATCCAAAAATTTCATTGTGTGAGCCATTACAGCCGGACTATCGCGGAGGTTCCGGCGTCCCTTCTTGAGCTATGGCTACAAAAGAGACATGGCTCTCTAATTCCAAAAAAGTTTTTATTCTATCCTTTGGTTGAATGTTTTTTGTATAAGTTTTTTTTTATATGAAAGCTGTTGGTTTGTTTTTGTGTGTCACTTGAAAAATAAAAAATGAGAAAAAATAAATTTAAAATAACAGGCCCGGATAAAAGCTACCAAATAATATTCGGCCATGTTCTGAAAACCATTTCTATTTGAAATTGCAAAATTTCAAAAACGAAAAACAGTGTCCTATTAATCTAATTTGGGTTCCTCTGTTAGTTAGACAGTCAGCCCGCTCTTTCAAACATGTCCTTCATGACCAGGCACGTAGCATAACGTCACTATTATGAGCGCGAAGCTCAGTAAGATATCGTAGGTCATACGTTAACAACACGTAACTGATTTTTACAACTTTTTATTTGAAGAAATTACATTATAATTGACGGGCTGAGGTCAAAACTAAAAAAAATTTGTTATATGCAGGAATCAACACAGACCTGTATGATAATATTAAAAAAAAACTGTATGTATTGAAGCTCTGCTGTAGCTAAATACATATTGAAATCAAATTTATTCAAACTCCTTTTGGTACAAAAGTGATAACAGTTCTCATTCCTCTGAATATCCTCTGCCAATATTGGTTTCAGCCTAGTGTACGCACACGCGTATATATCACGATGCATTCCAACAAATCAAATTCATCAACAAAACACAATTTTAAAATAATCACAAGTAGAAAAAAATTCAAATTTTTTAAAAGTGCTTATAATGAAAAATTCCCAAATCCCTCCCCATGAAAATCTGTCCCCAAATAGAAGTTGAAGTCCCCAATTCGGGGACAAATCCCCTCATCTGGGTACACTGTCAAGTTCGTTTTGTTGTTCCAATCAATGTATATATTAAATCTCAAAGGGTTTGCATGATGCGGATTGTGCAAATTTGCATTTTGCAAGTGCTTTGAGAATTTCGTTTTTATCGTCAATTTTAACTATGGCCAATACGTCAGCTACATACTTAACTATGTATTTCAAAATTACACTTTTTTAAATTCAGCTAATACTTCGTACAGTGGGCTATCAAGAATTACGTCTGCTATTGTCGGCGATAACCGATTGCACATTGGAATTCCAAATATTTGATTACACATTACCGTCATATACATATATAACGTGCTTTAAATCAGAGAAACGCAACTCATACTATTACATTTTGCGATTGAATGAGCTATATATTCTCTCCGCTCTCACCTTGAACCGGTGTTGCCGGTAAAATTTCGTCTCATCTCGCCAATATTCTCTAATTTGTTATAAATATCATTAATTTGTTTTTAGTAAAACAAATTTTGTTACAAGCATTTTAAATACCTATTCTAGAATTTCTTTTATAATGTTAAAGTTTTTTAATTAAAAAATGTACGGACTATCACCAAAAATTACTTCTTTTATTCTTCTATTATATTGCGAAATATATGTTTTGTTATAAAAGGTATCAACTATTTTTAAATAAGTACAAATACAAAATTAAAAAATACACTTGAGAAAGCATTTATGTTTGTAGAAAACATATTAAATTGCTATGAAACGAAGAAAAAAGTTGGTAGGGAAATTTTTTTATTTGGCAACGCTGATTCTAAACAGCTCAGTTAATGTTTTTATCTCTCTACATTGTAGATAAAGAATAAAAATAAATAAGAGAATAACAAAGCGCCCATGGGCGGCATTTTGCCTCTCCTTGAATTAGATCAAAGTTGTTCATTTCACCAAACAATTGTTTGTACCCTTTATTTCATTTCTTTTTATACGCGAGAGCGACGAGTGTACATGCGTAGTAGCTTTGTTGGCATTTTGTCACATACAGTGTGTAAAATAAATGATAATGATCAAAATAAAGGGCTTTTTATTAGAAATAAAAATATATTTTTGAAAAAACTGAGGGGATTGGGGCAAAATGTATTGAAAAATTTCTCCATTTTACCAAGTAAAGAAATAGTAAATTCAGTGTGAACCGCATTATTATAAATTTTTACGACCAATATAATTTCTTGTGATAAAATTTTAATGAACATTTTTGCGTTTACTTTATCGTATTACTGCAGTTCACAATTCTCACAGCAATACAGCTGCAAAATATTTTTGACCATCAATGATTTAGATCAACGTTGCCCAAGCCCTATGTGCTTGGTGCTCATTTGTTTTTGTAAAAGCACTTAGCCATAGGCTGTGTGTTTTAATACACACACAGCATTGCTCGGTGCTTTTGTAGTCTAGTTTTTGTTGCTTTTTTCTGTGACGGTGGCACTAAACTAGGGCTGCCAGAAGTCTGAACCCGTCGACCAGGCCATTTATTATACATATAACAAACGAACGTACAACAAAACCGTATAGCTGTGGTCACAAGCCTTACCTGCTTGAGTAAATTTCAAAAAATTTCGGGAGAGCTGTTTAAAGTGTTTAAAACTCGCATCCAGCCTGTCAGGAACAATCGTTCTACATACATGCAAAGAGATAGAAATATGGAGTGGATAAAAAATGCAAGGCTTACTTATACTGACTTTAGACGACATGTTTTTTACATATGGCTTGTCAGGTATGTGAGACATATGTAACTTCGTATGTTTGTCAAAATTGTACAGATGGTTTATAATTTTTGCGTTTACATGACATGTGCAATTTTATCTGACATAACCTCTAAGTGTTCACAACAGCTGAGTTTTTGCACAATTTTCATAAATATATAAAGCGCACTATGCTTTTTAATGTTTTTTCAGCCAAACCACACTTTTGTTAATTCAATGCAGCTGATGTCATATGCCTTGTCAGATGAAAATAGAACACGCTCTAATTGAAAATTTTTCATATGACTTTGCTTCTGTAAATGTCATCTGACAATGTTTCATATGTTTCACACGGCATGTAGAACTTTTGCAGTGGGAAATTTGACAAGTCAGATGTAAAATACATGTCGTCTAAAGTCAGCATTAGATAACATGTACAATAGGGTGCGCATTATTTTTAAAAAGTAAAAAAATCCACCTGAACTCCCCCTAGATATGTTCTCTGTAGCGAAAAAATACGTTGTTGAAAATTTCAGCCAGATTGGAATAGGAGAAGGCGTGCCGCATCCGCCCACAAAATGGTAATATTATCAAAATAAATTTCAAAATACAAAATTACCACATATGTTGTTTAAATGTAAGTTCGTGTTGAAATATTTTTGGAAAGATTATAATTAATCTATTCCTTCTGAATCTGATTTCCATAACGAATAATGTTCAAACACTGTTATTTTAAGTTATGCCATTTATCTCCAAACAGTACGATTTTGATAGTTTATATGAAATGAACTATTTTTTATAAAAAAAATAATTTAAATAAGCCTCTGTTGTGTTTAATTTATTGTGGTTTTTTAATAATATTATATTATTTAGCTATTTACATTTGCTCATTATACTTATTTAAAAATAATTATTTTTATGAAATACTATTTCTAACTACTTTTTACTAAGCAAATTTCGAAACAATTTATTCACTTATTAAAACTGATTTGTTTGCGTTAGGATATTGTTTCCTATAATCAGCTACAATTTGCATTATAAATTGTTTTTCTTCTTCATCATGTGATTAAACTTGATGAAATTCTTCCATAAGCTTTACAACCCTTTCTGCAGTATCGTTAACAACCCTCAATTTACTTACAAAAGTCAAACCAATTTTATACGACTGATCATTTTGCCATTCTCCAGGATCTTTCTGTAAAAAATCCGTTGAAATTGAATACCTTTCGAAAAAATGTTCGATATTTTTGTCCATATACTGATCTATTTGATCAGGAAGAATTGTAATTTTCTTGTTGTCATCTTCATCAGGCTGATTTAAAGCTGCTACCATAAGTCGTTTTGAGTCGTTTGAAATTTGTTTATCAAAGAAAGAAAGCGCTACTAATTCTGGCAAAATGTACCACAGATGGCTGCAGAACTTTCTAGTTAGCTCTCGATTTAAATTTTTATCAACATTGTTGTAAAGATATCAACTTTTTAATAATGTCAAATCTTGGTTGGGAGCTTCTGTTGCAATTGGCGCTTTAATCCAAACTTTTAAATATATTTTTATAATGAAAATATATACATCTCGAATGGCATTAATCTCATAGTCAGACGAAAAAAGCTGGTCCCGAAATAAATACATTTTCAAGCAGTATATTGCTTTAGACATCCAACGTGCATGGTGGAATGCACCGGGCATTCGAAATGTAAAATTTGGAAGCGTCCCTCCTGGGAAAACTATTGCCAACTGAAGGAGTTCTTTGTAATCTTCCCGTGGTTGCATTTTGCTTAAACTAATTAAAACAAACTCATATATCTCCGTTGTATTCCCAATTACATTTTTCACATATATGTCTTGAACACCAGCATTAAAATTACTTTTATCTACCTTACTCCAGTCATCCCTGAATCTGTGAAATAATTTGTCAGTGGGACCAGAAGATGTAGACATTTTTGCTTCAAATACGCTCCGCAAAAGTATTTCAAATATGTGATGACGACATGTGTAATACAGAAGATCTTTTTTGAGTGTTTGTTCCAAAAGCACACACGCACCTTGACTCCTTCCTGTATTTGCTGCGGTTGTATCGAAGCGCAGTGCTTCAACTTTTTCATCGAGCTCATGTTGTTTAAGTAAATCAAAGACGGCCGCTGCTTGTTGTTTTCCCGTACCTGAACTTATCGCCGGAATCCCGAGTAACTGCTCAGTTCCATCAAAAGATATAATTACAGGAAGACGATCGACTCGTTCCCTGCCCATTAATGATGGCAACATTTTACCGTCCCAATGAACAGTTACTGCTGTAATATGTTTCTTTTCAAACGTTTCACGAATTTTCTTGCCTGCATCAAAGCGAAACTTCGTACGTGCCCGGCGGATCGATGTGGCATTTATTACTAAATCATTTACGTCATGGTGCAAAGCTTGAGCAGTCTTTTTTTTTCTTGAAGTAGTGGCACCTATTTCATACATTGGGTCTGGAATTTTTTCAATTTCGTAATTGTCAATAGCCTCTTCGTCACTTGACTGGGATTCAAAGTTGTCATATTCGGCTACAAAATTGTTTAAGAAATATGGGAACACATAATGTAGTTTTACAAAAATAAAATAGTTTTACAAAAATATAGAATTATCATTTTTAACATATAAATTAGTACAAAGCACTCTTTAACTTTAATATTTACCTTGCAATACGAGCGTATGTTTGTCTTGAAAACGTTGTTTATTCTTCTCTCGAATCGATTCGGATTTTTCTTTTTTTGCCAATTTGCAGTCACTGCCTATCATTGCTCCAGGTCTTCCCTTTTTTCTTTGATTTATTAAAAAAAATTTATCTTCCGCTATAGAGATCATATCCAATGCATTAGAATGAGTAACGTCAAACAAATCGTCAAATTTATCAACAAAATCCTTCTCTAGTTTCTCCTGTACTAATGTTTGGCGTTTCGAGCTTTTCTGTAAATTTCTCCATTCTAAATATAAACTTTCTACCTTTAAAACGCATCAGTAGATATTTTTGGGATTCGTGCTTTGTTCCATAAAAGTTCTACCTCTTTTACTACAAGAGAAGCACTTGCACGAAGCTTTAGCTTTACCTTCCTCATGTTATAAAACAGTACACGCAAAACTTGAGCATTAGAAGGCAGCTTCGCACCTACTATATGGCTGGCATAATAGCTGAGAAGATACACTTGTTCTTTTTGTCTTGTGTTCATTTTTTTTTTTTTTTAGTTTCACACACTTATTTGTTTTAATTTTTTTTTTGTTTATTTAACTTTTTAACTTTCTAACACCAGTACTATTTCTCAAGTGAGAAAATCAATTTAATCAAAGAACGCTTTAATTGGGGGACTCACCGTTTTGTTTAAAAATTGTAGCGAGATTACATAACTATCCATTATTAAAGTTCTAGAGCTGCCAGATTTTATTTAATATGCATTTTTCATCCGTTGTCCTACCTTACAATCGAAAAACTTTACTCATATTGATAATAACTATTAAAATCAACATATGGCTGAGCATGTGTATGAAAAAATTTCATAACTTTCAAAACCGCAGTCTTATTATAATTTTAAGGACGTTTTTACATTTTTTATGTTCTCATTGCTAAATCAAATAGAATACTGACTAAAGATACGGTCACACTTGTCAAATATTTACCCAAAAAACGTAACCACTACATTTGCCCGGGGTTAGCGTAATTTAACTTGGTTTTTATATCACAAAATAAAGTCAATTATGCCGGAGAAAGCTATTTTTATATTATTTTTAATAAATGCAAACCCATATTTAAAAAAATATTGGAATTAAAGAAAATGCAATTTTAGCTTGTCTGTTGGTCACGTTTTTCGGAAAACTATCATGACGTAGTAGCCTTTTTAATCAGAGAATTTTAAAGGATTTTTTGGAAGATCTCTCTTGGCTCTCGAGTTACGGGGTTCAAAACTTTAATTCTGTATTAGTTATAACTTCTAGAATTAAGAACAGAGACGGTAAAGCTCTGTAAAATATCTTCCTACTGGTGTATAAATTTTTGAGATCTATTAACCCATTGCTTGCGAAATGCAACTTTAAAATTTTGATATCTTACTTTTCACGCAGAATCACCGTTATTTTAAAAACTAGTCGATACAACGATAAATAACCATGTATCCACTTTTATAGAGAACCTTCCATGCTTTTATTTGGTGTATTGTTGAAACCTGTGACCAATGAAATACGTAAGTTATGGTACTTTAAAAATGATTTTATGAGTTAACTTTTTTTTAAAATCTCATTTTTATAGTGCCATAACTTACGAATTACATCGATGACAGCTTCCAATTACATATCAAATTAAAGCTTGGAAGATTCTATATTAAACTAAACATACGCTTGTATCGTTGTATCGGTCAGTTTTTAGGATAACGGTGCTTTTACGTGAAAAGTCATATAAAAATTATTTTAAATTCCATTTTGCTCGCAATGGGTTAATGGATTTAAAAATGTTGTAGACCAGTGCAAAAATATTTCAGAACTCTTTGTAATGATAGGTGTAATCGTTTATATCTGTTATATATTGCAGGAATTATGATCAAAAAACAATTAAAGTTTTGAACCCCGTGGGCGCAAAAAAATACTAAACTTTTTACGTTAAAAAGTGCTATTACCACATAATTTTATTAGTAACAATGTTGCGATTCTTTTAATTTTATTATTTAAAAACTTGCATTCGTAGCCAAAAATCGATAAATCGACTTTATAGATTTTTAGCGATGGCGATTTAGCTTTAGCGAGTTGCACAATAAGGGAGCAGTAAATAAGAATTTAGCAGGGACCGAAAATAAGGATTATTTTTAAAATTTAAAGTAAAAAAATCAAGCTGAAAGAGAAGTGTTACGTGCAAAAAGAATACACTAAAATAATCCTTGCTGCATATACTACCTTTAGATGCATTAATTTTTATTTGATTAAGTTTTATTAAAGATCTTAGCTTTACCGATTATTTTCTGAGTTATATTTATTCCTGAGTAAATACAATTTATTTCTTTAGTTTTATTTATTCCTCAGAAAATAAATGTTATTTCTTGGTTTTTATTTATTTCTCAGAAAATAAAAGTATTTTTTTCCAGTATTATTTATTCCTCACGAAATAAAAATTATTTTTTGAGGGTTATTTTTTACTTAGGAAATAAAAATGACTTTTTGAGTTTTATGTTTTAATTAAACACTAACAGTTATTTTTTGAGTTTTAATTTTTGCTTAGAAAATAACATACTTTTTGAATTTTATTTTTTGCTTAAAAAAAGTAATTTTTAAACTGAATAAAATATAAAAAATTAATTTAATTTAACAAATAAGAGTTTTTGCAAAAACTCTTGTATATCTATTTTTACAAAAACTCTTATTTGTTAAATTAAATTGAATTTTTTTATATTTTATTCAGTTTAAAAACTAATTTTTTTAAGCAAAAAACAAATAAAATTCAAAAAGTAACTGTTATTTTCTAAGCAAAAAATAAAACTCAAATTTTTTTTATTTCCTGAGGAATAAATAAAACTCAAAGAATAACTTATCTTCTGAGGAATAAATAAAACTCAAGAAATAAGTTATTTCCTGAGGAATAAATAAAACTCAGAAAAAGCTTTTATTTTCTAAACGAAAAATAAAACTCAAGAAATAATGATTAAAAGGTAATTTATAAAATAAAACTTATAACCGTTACAGTTACTGGAATTTAAATTTTGCTTTGAAATTTTTTCCACATCAAACAGCCATCTTCTTAGTTTTTCTAAAAAAAAAATTATTATTTTTCATTCAGAAGCATGTCCCTTCTTTTTCCATTAAATTAAATTCATTATGAAAAGAATTAAAATGCAGTTTTAATAAATACTCATTTGTTTCCTCTAATGTTTTGCAACATAAAACACATTGAATATTGCTAAAAGCATTTATCAACATAAAATATTTTTTGCATACACATATTTCTTTTCTTTCAGTGGACTAATAAAAAAATTATAAAAAATTTAATACAGTCCGCAATGCATGTGCTATCGTCGCTGTCTCATTGAAGACCAGTAGTGCAGTTCGCAAACTTATTTTAAATCTAAACAAGGCGTTTAAAGAAGTTAACACCAAAATGATTGCTTTTACTATTCGTTAAACTTTTAAGCACTACTAACGGCGTTAATTCAACGGCAATAATTTTTGTGGTGTTATTGAATAGACAACAGTCAGCTGTTCAGTTAAAGCACATCGTCTTTTGGCAAAACTCAAATAATTATTCTACCACAATATACACACATATGAAATCTTTTATATATAAATAACAATATTTATATTATTCAAACAATTAATTTAACATTTATTTCTCAAAATTAAAGAAATTCATGAAAATATGTTCGTGTACAAGCATAAATTCATTTGTCTTTTCTCCATTCCTCTTTGTGCTTTTCGTTTATTTTAAACACTTTTTTGAAATATATTTACGAAGTTTCATGCGCTAATTTCAAATCCATTTTCAGTTTTTCTATCACGTACAGATTTTTTTAATGAGCATGACTTTTCACCAGGTACATCAGTATATTTCACCCAAGCTCAAGAACGGTTTGCCCGATTTGAATAAATAAGCCACAAAAAAATCCTATTAAAATTCTTTAAGTCATGCATATATTATTTTTTTATATTTCACCCTGTTTCGGAGTTATTCAGAAATTACCGCGAATTTTTTTTGCAATATTAACTTTTTTGTATGCAAAAACTCATAAGAAATGTCAAACATTTTAAACTTATATCATTAGATTGATAGCTAGGATAGCCACAAATAAAATAAGTTCAAAATCATGAAAATCGATGGACAAATCTTGATTTTATTCACAATTAAGTGCAGGAACTCAATTGATAGAAATAACAATTTCCATGCACAGAAAAATTTCAATTTGTGTGTATGTGTGTGTATAAGTTCCATCAGCTAATTTTGAATAAAATCTACATTTGTTCAACGATTTTAATGGCTTATGGCTTATTATAATCCTAATATACCTACATAGCTTCTCTTTTCATTTTTTATGACATTTTGAAAACGAAAAAAAGTTTCATTTGCATGAAAAAAAATAATTTTTCGCCGATAATTTCTCCATAACTCCGAAACAGTTGGAATGACTTAAAAGTAATTTTATTCTGCATCTATTGGTGGACTATGTATTTAAATTGGACAAACCTTTCTGGAGTTAAGGTAAAATATACTGGTATACGTAACAGTAAAAAACTGAAAACGGATTTCTGCATTAAAGTTTGTTTGTATTCAACATATTTTTATTTAACGGCTCGAAAAAGATATTTTTTTTTTGCATACTAGTGTATTTACTTGTGTTTTCCAAGTTTTTCCGAATTTTGGAAATTTGTGCGTAAATTGGGCCATTTTTCGCGATGGAAGTGATTTTTCCGCATTTTTATATGTTCTTACAGTTATGGCGATATTTTTACATACTTCGCTGATTGCTCCCGATTTACAAACTTTTTCACGAATTTTTACTATTACACACAATTTTAAAGTGTACAAAAATTTTTTTTAATATTATTTACCAAAAAAGTAATAACTCTCCTATCTAAAAGATAAGATGTAAGGAAATCATATAAACTTATAAGAACGCGTTTTTGTTTTAGTTTGCTACAAAAGCCTCATTGTTCAGATTTGGAATACAAATTTTGGAATAAAATTTGTGATGATTTTTTATATCAAAATATGATTTTTATTTCGTCAAATAATGATTTTCTTCGAAAAGCTTCTGGCAACGCTAGGCGTGCGTTTCAATGCATTAATTTGAAGTCTACAAGTAACATTATTCCCTCTGCGGTTTAATTTGACAATCTCATATTACATATTATACTACGTGTAGACCTCAAGTAAAAGCTCTTGCTTGTAAACAAAAGGAATAGATTCTAGCTAAAGATTTTCATTTCGCATACAAAAACAATTATATGGTAAATAGCTCAACACAAACAAATGAAATTAAGTTGTTTAGTTCAAATAATGGAAGTTTTCAAGTTTTTGATGTGAAAGTGATTTTATTTTAACAATTAATTGTTAAGACGAATGCAATTTTCTAATTGGCTGTTTTTGGCGTCAATGACGTCACGTTTCGTCTTCTAAATACCAAAAAAATGATAGGTGTTACGTTTTTTACAAATGGACAAAGGTATTCGGGCTACATAACCGTAAACATGAATGACGTCAATATTTTTACGCTTATTATAGGCGTATTGGGTTCTGTAAACATGCTGTTGGTTCCCTTTGGTACTAGGGAAGTTTATTTTGACAAACTATTTTCAATTTTCTATTAAGCTTTCTTTCACTTCTGCACACGCAAAGTTTACTTTGCAAAGTTTGTGTTGTTTTATCGTAGTTTATGCAACTATGTATGTATAAACGAAGAACAAAGCTACTTTGCGAGAACATCAAAGTATGTACTCACCCCCACTATTTTTCCCCATCACACCTAAAAACTCAAGACTTTGCAAAGTAAACTAACCTAGTGCGAAAGGGGACTTAGTTTGATGATTTTTGCTAAAACAATCTTCCACATGCTGTCTGAGTGTGCTTATAATACATTCATATGAATGTGAGTGTACTATATATGCCTTGCATTGTCGAATAAGTAAGTTTATTGTTATTTGTGGACAGTAGTCTTTTCAGTAACTGACATATTCTGTCATATGGATGCTTAATTATCATCTCTGTTGCGTACATACATAACTACAATCATATTTATGTACACACTTCCGCACGCAATTGTGCGACCATTCAGATTGCTTCTCTCTAACTGTTGCACCAATTGGAGCTTATGGTTGTATGATTGTACGATGCCAACTAACAGAACAACCAATCAACGTTTCACATTTACGACTTGAGTATTTAATTGCGAATAAGAAATTTTACTTGACTTACTCTCGTCATATGTATGTTTTTCTCTCTCACTCGCTATCTTTCTATGAAAACATAAACAATTATTTTGGTTTTCATATATTTCTCTGTCTGGCTTATAGTCTCGCATAATATTTACTTCTCTCTTTCTTACTAATACTAATTAGAAAAAATCACAAAGTCGTTTTGTGTGTAAATAAAAAAAATGTTTTTCTAACACACGTTCTTGTATAAAGTGTAGTATGCAGTTCTTCCTGAATTTCAGGCTGCCATAAGAAGTATGTGTAAAAAACAAACTGAAATTCAGGTTTTAAAAATTTTCAGGAAATTTTCCGTTTGGTACACTTTAAAAACCTTGTTGAAAATTAGGTCGATAATAGTCGGCAACACTTTACAGATTATTATCGGCCTAAAATTACACACGCATTATTTTTCAACAAAATGTTTTTACTAAAAAAAGCGATTCGCTACGTGCAGCTTTGAACCGCGACCTCCTGACTGGTAATATAACGTTTCTACCATTCAGGCATAGCCGTATTATACTTTATGTTACATTTTTTCCACTTGGACTAAATATGTTTAAGTTGAATGGTTTTTTCTTTAATAAAATAACTACAAAGTCGATGTAATTTTAGACAAGAAGAAATTTTCAACACAATTTTAGACAATATATGACCGTAAATTTGAAGTAATGTTTTAGAGTGTAGTACGCAGCTGAAAAGAAACATCAACACACATTTTGCCTAATACAGGGATGTGATATCAACTAGTTGAGATTTTTTCCCGTCAACTGAAACAAAAATTAATGTTCAGACAATTGTTTGCTCGCGGAATCTTTTAAATTTTGTTTATGTGTCGTCTTGTAAATGTTTTTTTATGTTTTGCACGTTATAATTAATAAATTTAATTGAATTTGCGTGAATGAAAACAAATTTCGAACCTCAAATTCAGGCAGAGCTGCATACTAGCCTTAAATTACAATGTTAAAAAATGTAGGGTCTCACTTAATTTTCTTTTTGGAAATCTTATAGACATATACCATATTTACACTATGCAACTTTGTTGCATGCAACTCTCTTTTTTCAGTGAGAAAGACAGAGAAGAAATACAAAATGTATACATTTCTATTTCAACACTCTCACTTAAAATGAAAATTGCATGCAACAAAGTTGCATAGTGTAAATATGGTAATATTGTATACTATTACCATATTTACACCACGCAACTTTGTTGCATGCAACTCTCTTTTTTCAGTGAGAAAGACAGAGAAGAAATACAAAATGTATACATTTCTATTTCAGCACTCTCACTTAAAATGAAAATTGCATGCAACAAAGTTGCATAGTGTAAATATGGTGTATTACCATATTTACACTATGCAACTTTTTTGCATGCAACTCTCTTTTTTCAGTGAGAAAGACAGAGAAGAAATACAAAATGTGTACATTTCTCTTTCAACACTCTCACTTAAAGTTGCATGCAACAAAGTTGCATAGTGTAAATATGGTATATGTGTGTACGTAATTGTTTATACTCCTGAAAAACAACATTTTGCTTTAATCTACTACAAATTGTCGAGTCGATTCTACAACCGTAATAAGGCCCAATTATCTTTTTATAATGTTATCGGTTGACTATTTAACTATATTTACTTCCAAATTGTCGCAGACGACATAATAAATGTTTTTAAAATAAATGAATGCATTTTAATTTATTTTTTATTAAAATAATATAGTTTTAAAAGTTTTATTAACTAAATTGTAACATACATACAAATGTATGCATTAATATTAAATATTTCCATAATTTTGTTTAATTCGTACATACTTTAGATTTTTATTTAATTTTTTTTTTCAAAATAAAAATCATTATGCCTCGTAAACGTTGAAGGAACTAAGGCACGTTGCTGCTACTGTTGATTCGAATGTAGCTCTATTGCTCTGGCAAATTATTTTGCCTCAACCGTTGCCTGAAAATCAAAATATTTTGATACCTATATTGTGTTGGTAGCAGCAAAGTTTCCTGGCACCGTAGGCCATGTCTTCGAGACATCATCGATGCATTTTCGAAACAAATATCTAAAACCGACGATGAATTGACGATAGTCCAAGCCAACTATTGACGGCATTTTCAAACAAAGGGTACAAATGTCGTTGACGACACCGTTGGCAACATGCTACAAAAGTTGTCGTCAATGAATAGTAATAAAATTTAAAAATGTAATAATCGAACGCACAACCTCCGCACTGATAGGCTAGCACGTTACCTACTATCGCACCGATGTACTTAAAAAACTTTGTACAAAAACACGTTTTGCGAGCAACTTAAACTCTTTAATGTACACAAATGGATGCATGAAAACTTCGATGCAGTTGTTACTCTTGTTGTCGGCAACGGAACCGTACACACGACAGCTTCGATGCATTTGTTGCTCATGTCGTCACTAAAACAGTACATACGGCAACTTCAATGCAGTTGTTACTCTTCTTGTCGTCAATAAAACTGTACTGACGAAAACTTTGATGCATTTCTTTCCTATCTTCTCGTTCATAAGGCTTTTTAGCATATATTTTCATAATCTTGTCAGAACAAATTCTTTATACATGACAACGTATACCACCTTGTATCCAAACTTATTTCGCAATGTGTTTTATAGGCGACAAATCATTGATTGTTTTGCAGGCATCATCGATGTAAATGTCGTCGGTAACAACTGTGACTCCCAGGAAACAATTTTGGCCGACATGTCTAGCATCAGAAAAAATCTGAGACCTTACCAGGCAATCTGCCGAGTTGTCTAAAATTCCCTCAGACGGTTGGCGGATCAGTAGGCAGTTTTCTGGTACGACGTTTCTGCACATTGTCTGAAATATTATCCGATTAATATCTGAATAGTCTGCACATTATCCGAAGTCAATTTAATTTCCTTTAAGGCATTTAACAGAGTAGTCTGTACATTTTCTGATATACGTCTTACGACTTTTAGCAGTCACTTCTGCATATTGTCTGATTTTAGTTTTCGTTACAATTCTCATTTATCTTTTGAGTTTATACGCACAAATATTTGAGTTTTTAGACTTATAATATATGGGTAAATGTTTTCTGATGAGCTGCCATAAGCAACAATGCATGGAGAATTTTAAACGACATTTCTAATAAATTTCTAATTTTAGCTCCGACTTTTCCCTGATATTAATACCCCAGGACGTAAAACGTATCAGATAAATCGAAAAATTTGTCAGACATTTTCCTGACATTTATAAGACATGTCGAAAACTCCTTTAGAATTTCTCTAGGAAATTCGTCGGAATTCGTACAGAATTCTGTTAGACCTTTCGGTATAGTTTTTAGAATTTCCTCAGACAAAGAGATCCGGTTTCTTGTCAACCACTCATATGATTTTCGGTACGTTTTCTGGCCGACATCGGATACGAATTCGGCATCTTGTGCAGACTTTCTGACCGACTTCGGACCGAAATCGGCAAAAAATTGTTTGCTGGGCTTGTTTAATGTGTGTACTTAATTGTGCAGGAAAAAAATAATGGAAACTGCTAACAATACAAATTTAATAAGTTTTTTTTTCAAGAATATACAAATTGTCTTGATGTTGCCACAATTTTTATGGTTTGTGCTGCAAAAGCAATACAGGTCACGGCAAAAAGTTGCTGCAACAGTTGGCTCGTGTGTAGGCACCTTTAGTTCCATTATTAATGTTATAAAAAAGTAAACAAATAAGATGTTATTAGAATTAAAATGTTTGGGCATGAAATTGAAAAACAACAATTTTTTAAAAGGCTTTTCTTTATAAATCTTGCACTTGAATTAACAGGAAAAATGTAGGTTTGTTTTACTTTATCTACTTCGAAAACGAAATTGCTCAATTGTAAAATACAGAACATTTAGTTATAGGGAAATCTCCTTGCTATCATATACATACATATGAGTAGTTATAGTAATAGTTACAAAACTCGTTCGTTAAAAATATTTAAAAATCGAGATAATAATTGATTCTGACAGACCTTTTAGCTCTTTATAAAAATAAATATACAGATTATGTCGAATCATGTCCTTTTCCATGTTTTTATGTGACCTAAAATCACAGTTTGTAACAAAACTCGTTCGTTTCACCAACCAGACATTTTCAAAACTATTTCCTTGCATGTTCTGTAGCAATATTCGCTGGTTCACTACTATAACCTTTCTGTTCTGCGATGGCTGCTAAGGGCAAAATAAAAATATGACTATCTTTGGAATGCTAAGTAAGTTTTCGTATCAATCACGAAGTTGCGAAAAATTACTAAAACGTATCCTGTACTTAGACACACGTTAATTCCTCCCGATAGGGTCTTCGGTAGAACTGAAGTTTTTTTTAAGATACGGTAATAAAGCCAAGAAAATACTGGGATTTGTCTACTGAATTCTGTTCTGCACGGAAAGTTTGGGGACGTTTACCTATATATGACCAGATCAACTACATTTTGAATTCAAACCTTTAAAGAAAATGATCTAGAAAAACACTAAAAGGCTGTGAAAGGCAGTGATGTTATATGTAGGGAAAAATCCCTATTCGTAGGGATTTTGTCTAAAAAATGACCGTAGCGAAAAAAGCACAGATTTTTTCAAATCACAAAAATGTAGGGATTTTTAAAAATGCTATTTTTACGTTATTTTATTACAGCATTTTTAGATTTAGGCCGATTTCGGTCCATTATGGCTTATAATTTTTGCAATTGCATGAACTATTCAATAAAATTATAAAACTATGGATTTGTTTTATTACTTGCGGTACATAACAGCTTCTGAAATGAAAAAAATTGGTTAAAAATTTTATACAATTTTTAATTTGATCCATAATTTTTTATCCGATTAAAGCCAATATTCGACGCTTAATTTAGTAGATATATAACTCATTTTATTCGAAGAAGTCTTTGAGTCTGTGTGGCGCTTTAGAGCCAAGTGTGCATCGAAAAAAAACAATTGTACCGTCGTTATCTGGAAAATGGCTGAAAAGATTTTTTCGTGTTTACACATCATAATTAGTAATACCTTTAAAAAAATGCATTAGAAAATTTTAAACTTTCCAAAAATAAAAGTTTGTAAAACAGTGCAGATCATATAAAAGTGTATATCTTTATATGTGATGATCCCGATAAAAATGGAATTGGTCTTCCGTAGGTCGAAAGTTAGCTACATTGCCTAAAACTAGATAAATTTCTGAAAATAGTGAAATATTTTACCTCGAAATTCTAAAAATTTGTATAACAACTTTAAATAAATTTTATATATCAATGGATTAACATAAAAAGACGTATCTCGATTTTTTTTCGAAATAACGTTTTTAACGTTTTCTAGTAGTCAACGTGTCATTTTATCCTTCTTAAAGAACTAAGAAAGTTGCAGCTCAGTTTTTTTCCTTCTCCTGTAAAATATCGAAAATTCGAGACAAGCTTTTTTCGTATTAAGCCATATACGTACATATATGTGCATTAAACACAAAGGGGCTTATTTGCATTCATATATTATCATTTAAAAGTTGTAGGGATTTTTGTAAAGATAATTTTTTGGGCGCGTAGGGAAAAGTAGGGATTTTTTTCGAGCTGCGTTAAGACTTTTCAAAAAAGTATATAACATCACTGGTGCAAGGAGAGATTAACTACACGATCAATTCTTAAAACGATAAAAACAAATTCATGACATTATTCGATGACTACTTCCCATCAATGTGGAGGTTAAACCTGAAAAGCAAAAAGATGTTTAAATCCTTTAAAAAAAAATTGGAGAAATAGATAATAAAGATTAGAAATTTTACGTTTCGATCTTGGATAATAATAATATTGGTCATGGCATGGAATACAACAATGAGGACTACACTAAAGATGAAGATTTCATATTATCTATTAAGGAATGTAAATATTTTTCTAAAACTTAAAAAAAAGTATTATTGCAACTTTTAGCACAGTTTCGTTAATTTGATTAATTAATTATCTGGTGGGCTATAGTGTGTTGCAAAACTAGTTTGATCCAATATGGTTTGAAGCAAAACTCGTTTGTTTCGAAAATTCGTAGCAAAACTCGTTCGTTCCAAACTTGCATATATTATTTTTCTATATTACAGCTAGTTTAAATTTTTCAACTGCTGAGTTATTAATCAAGAATGGCACAACATTTCAGAATCAATAGCATTCAACTAATTTTGTTCATTTAATGAACCGCAATATGTTTTTTGCATTTTCCCAAAATTCGATGAAAGTGTAACGAACGAGTTTTGTAACTCACCTACTCATATGTATAACAATGCCACTGAATTATCTATTGCGAAGGATATGTTGACCAGTTGTAAAATAGAGTAAAACTTAGCTCTTGTATAGGCATGCAAATAAGCAAATGCCCTAAATATAAATTTATGCCCCTAAACTTTTTCCCTAAGAATTTAGCTCACTAAATTTTCCCTTAATGAAATAAAAACCCCTAAATCTAGGGGAAACCCCTTACACTGTATACGAACCCTAGAGGGAAAATAACCAGTCACAAGACAGGTCACGTGACCGGTTCGAGTTCCGGAACTTGATATGAAAGGGACCGGTAACTTTCGCATGGCGTTGTCATTGGAGGTTGTCAATTGACATAATTAAGATAATCAGTGATAGGTTCTAGACCCAAACTAAGGCTACTTGTCCTGTGATGGGTTCTTTAAACAAATATTTTTAATTGGGAAAAAATTTGCTTGTGCAATGAGGGTTTATTCCTAACATTTTTGTTCTAGTTTTGTGATATGATTCTTTTCAGCGGTCACCACTCAGGAACATTTCGTACTTTTCCCATTTTCAGCAGTCATAGACAAGTACGAGCAAGACAATTGGTACAACATTTCACTCAGGGAACTTACGAAAAAATTGCTCGTGCTAACAAGCAACAAACTTTCTGCTCCACTTACATATACGAACTAAATAAATAATTTTCATATCTACTGCAGTTTGCTTGTTTTATTTTTAACAACGTTAAAGTCCCGCTATTTTTCATATGCGCTTGTGTGCATGTGTACTAAACTTGATGAAAAAACATGTTTGTGGGTAACTTAAGCCTGATTTAGCCGACCGTAAATGTAAAAACTTAAATATAGTCGAATGTGCTGATCGTTTCTGTCTCATGTCAATGTAAATATAAATTTGTCTCTATTTAAAATAAGACAATATGATTATGGCAATATAAATTTGTCTCCATTGAAAAAAATATGCATAGCTACTTTATTATAGGAACGGAAAATTGGTATTCGTCGATTCGACGAAGTTTACCGATAAAGGGGTAAATTGAGGTATACCAACCTAGGGTTAAGAATTGAGTTATGAATTTTTAGTCGAACTGTATGGTTTTTACCCAAAGTTATTTAACCCTCCTGTTAGGTTAACAAAAACTTACGAACTTACTTGGTATAGGACCATTTTGGTTTACATAGTTTTTTTTAACAATAAATGCACTAAAATGTGTTTTTTGACTTTTTAATTATAAGTTAGTACCTATTCGAGATTTCTGACCGCATCTTCGAGTGGTTTATCAAAAATGTCATCTGCTAGAAAACGAGGGACTTGCAGCTGCTGCAAATTTAAGTGCGATAGTAAGGGCATCATATGCAGCAAATTCATATGCAAACTACAACGAAAAATAATTTGCTCATCATGTACTGAGAAAATTTTAAATTTTGCACTGGTTTTGTAAATTTTGTTCAAATCAATAAACATGAACGGACCAAAATGGTCCGAGCCTAAGACTTGTAATTTTTTATTTTTTATCTTCCTTTACATCATAGATAATTAAAAATTTCGTAGAAGTAATAACATATAAAAATACCACACTAGCTAACGTTTTAAGTTCACATGTTGAACCGTTCCGTAGTTAAAGCGAAAAGAAAAAAAATTTGACCAAAATGGTCCAAACCTAACAGCAGGGTTAATCAGTTTGGCTTAAGTTCGTATTTTTATTTATTTTTTTTATTTAAGGAAGAAATTCTGAAGCATGAATATATTGAACATTCAAAGAAAAATTTTGGATGTACGAAAGGTTGAACTGACAGCTGTTTCGAGACCACCACAGTCTTCTCATCACAGCCCTTTACCTACACTAGCAGCGACGGCAGCAACAACACCCTAGCGAAATTCCTACTAGTTTTAGTAAGCTCAATTAACAGATTTTGTCGCCACCTCTCGGCGAGTCGTACCTATTAATAAACCTTTTCTAAATGTTGATGCCGTCGCTGGTAGTGTAGGTAAAAGGCTCTGATGAGAAGACTGTGGTGCTCTCGAATCAGCTGTCAGTTCAACCTTCCGTACATCAAAGATATTTCTTTGAATGTTCAATATTTAAATGGTTTAGAATTTCTTTCTTAAATAAAAATAAAATAATGATTTGACCGAAAGATCAAATTGAAAACGAACTTAAGCCATATATACATATTAAGCCATATATACAATTTAAGTAACTTTTAAATTAACTATATTTCATTTTGATTTAATACTGAAGTTGATACTGAAATAATACGAAAAATCACGTTGAATCAAAGTATTTTCAAGTTGAAAGGACGTGAATTTGACATTGAAAACACACGAAGAATCATGACGAATCAAAGTTATTTCAAGTTGAAACAACGTGAATTTGATTGTGTAATTATAGAAATATTATTACTATCGACCTTCTTATTACTCTATGATTATTATTTAATTTGGCTTAATTCCAAAATGCAGGCTTTTAAGGTCATTTAAATTGTATATAAATAAATAAAAAGATTACTTATTTAAAATTTTTTCATCCGACGTTTCGTTGGTATTTTTCCAACTTCTTCAGGGATGTTTCTTTATTAAAATCTGGCAACACATTAACATAAAAACAGAATAAAAGTTTAAATTAAACAATTGTAATAAATTTTAGTTATTACTTTAACTCACATTTAATCTTGAGAAAGTTTTTTACATCATTTATGTTGAATTATATGGTATACTTATACAACTGAAATATTTTATGTACTTTGTTTTTATATACTTTGTAATTTTTGATCAAGTAAGGTTTTGTAAAATACTTAACAATTTTATTATTTTTCATTATGCTTTTTAGTTTTTGTCAAAACCTTGTTCAATAGACATTATGTTAAATTACTTGAAATAAATATTTGTAACAGGTTATGGTCCACACACACAACTAATCATTGTTAAAGAATAAAAGATTTTAGTTGCAAAAACTAAGATACATATGTATATAATAATCTGTGCTCGGAATTTCATGCAACTAATAACTTTTAAGCGCTTAACAAATGTACTTAAAATTAAAGATATGCGTAAAAATATGCCTTTACCTACGAACAAAGTACCAAAACTAAAATAATATGAAAATATTTTTTTATTATTGTTAGAGAAAAAACATAAAACAAACATAATTGGGTGGGTCTATTATTTAATGCAACCTAACTTTAGTTGCGTTGAAATTCGGCAACTGTACATTAATGGTTGCCAGAAAGGCTCAAAATAACAGCTGAAATTGACTGCTCTCAGTTGCCAGTTGCCATCACTAGTATCATTTTCAGCAACTAGCAACCCAACTGAGGCTCGGTTTCCATCCATAATCGGCCTATTAATATTTTTTTCAAAAATTTAGAAATATGCATTAACAAAATTTTTACCACCAAAATATGCAAAAATATGTAAATACAAATCGATGGTAATTAATCAAATAATAATTAATCAATATATAATAAAATGTCTTCGTTGAACGGTCGAATTCTATTGCTAACTGGTGCAAATTATGGAACGTGGAAGCCGCAAATAGAAGCAATTCTTCATAAAATAAGATTATTGCAGTTCTTGACGGGAAATCCGAAGAGACCTGTAGTTCGCGAAGTACAAGAAGATGCTTCTCAAGAAGTAAGGAATGCATATCAGAAATCTTTAGAAGAGCAATGTACTTTTGATAATTTGGAACTTGACGCTCGGAGCTGATAATAGCGATGGATACAAGCGTTGTGAGAATAGTAAAAAATTTCAGAACTGCTCAAGAAATCTGGTCGTATCTTAAAGAAACATATGAACGAAAGTCAACTAGGCATAAATCTGAAAATTTTCGTAAGTTACTAAGTTTAAAAATGCAATCTGTTGAAAATATATGGGATTACTTAATTAAATTTGACATTTGCGTTTCATGTTTATCCGAAATCGATGTAATTTTGGATGAAAGTTTTCTAATAGTTGTTATTTTACTAGATGGTTTGAGTAACCAGTATAAAGAAGTACGTACTGCATTTGATACATCGAATGAATTTCCATCGTTGAATGTTTTAAGATCAAAGTTAATTGAAATTGGAGATAAAAAGGAACAAGAAGAAGATAAAGAAAACGTTTTAAAGGTAAAGAAATGGAAGCCGAAGCCGTATAAAGAAAGAGAAACAGGTATGTCCTATAATCAATTTCCGTACAAATACTATAAATGTGGCCGAAAGGATCACAAGGTAAAAGACTGTAGAGCAGGAATAGATCAAAATCAGGTTGTGAAAGAAGTAGCAGTAATAAGAGGTAATTAATGCACAGGGTTGTAACGAATTTAAAACTGGTACAGGTACGAATAATAAATTTGCTAGTTGGTGTATTGATAGTGGTGCCACATCCTATATGGCTTATGATGATTCGTTATTCTCTGAAATTAATTATGATTACACGGGAAAGGTTCAGTTAGCGGATAATAACGTACTTGACGTAAAAGGAATTGGCACAGTTCAAGGTGAATTAATTTTATCAGGTGGTGTTGATTCTAAAACAACTACAACATTACAATAACATTTGACATCTCAGCCTCTATGTCAACGTATACAAATTTTGACATCCGAGCATCTAATTTGCGGGAAAAAAGTAGAACTGCTGTGCTTATGATATCACCTGTATAAATCCACCTTGGCACAGTTGAATTAAATTTCATTTTAAGCAAACAGAAAGCTAATTTTAAGTTGCTTAATACATTGTACATATGTATATTCCTGATTTAAGAAGTAACGTAATATCAACAATGAAATTAACAGATGATGGTTTTCATGTTTTAATGAGGGGTTCTGGTACCCAAATTTTAAGGAACAGGTTTGTATGCGTCGAAGCAAATAAAGAAGGTAATTTATATTTAATTAAATCAGAAAGAAAACTTGAATATTCTTGTAGAAACACTAAAGAATTAAAATCGAATTTTGATTTATGGCATAAAAGATTAGGACATCTCAATTCACAAGATTTAAAGATTTTCAAACAAAATGAAATGGTTCATGGTTTGCAGAAAATGAACTTAAAACAACAAATAAAGTGTTCTATATGTACTCGAGCAAAACAAACTAGAAACCCTTTCCCTAAGAAAAATGAAAAATCTACATCAGATATAATACAGTTGATTCATACGAATCTATGTGGGCCAATGAAAGTCGAATCCGCAAGGAAAAAGTTATATTTTCCAACTTTTTATAGATGACTATTCAAGAAAAGTATGGGTATTTTTTATAAGAAATAAAAGCGAATATTTAAACGTTCTTAAAGAATTCAAAAATAGTGTCGAACTAGAAAAAGGCGAGAAGATTAAATGTATTAGAAGTGACAACGCACCAGAACTAGTTGCAAAAGAATTTTCGAAATATCTCAGAGATACCGGAATTCAGCGTCAGTTAACTGTAGAGTACACCCCTCAGCAGAACGGAAAGGATGAATAGGACTCTAGTCGAAATGGTGAGTAATTTTTGAAAAAACGCACTAAATTTACAATTTTTCATTTTATATGTTTTGATCATTTCATAAAGTAAAATACATACATACATAATTTTTAATTAAAGGACATATCGCACATGCAGTGTCCAGAAAACGCGAAGAAAGATATATATTCTCTTCTCAAGAGCTTAGTATACAAGATATTTGTATGATTTTGTATGCAGTTTAAAAAGAGATATGTATTATTAACTCCAAAAACGCATTCCCTGAGTTGTGTCACTTTTGAAGTGCATGCACGATATAATGGAGTAGTAAACCAAATAAAAAATAATAAAATTGCTGTAATTTATGAAAATATTAGTCACTATATCTTTTAAACTAGAGCTAATTGGAAATTTTTTTGTAGTTTCTGAATTCAACAGATTAAAATGTACATACAAGGATCTGCTATTTTGATCTCGAAGCATTTTCATTGTTGCGTAGTGTAATTAAATCGAGGAACAATAGTATCTCATACGTATCACAACATAAATTTTATCGCTTCAGCCCTTTTTTTATGTGAAGCATGGTAGGACATTCTGTTACGTATTTTAGGCTAAAATAAATCCATCAAGCTACGAACGCGCATAACTTCTGCGTTTGAATAAGGAAGTCACAAACTTTTTATGGAAATATTTGCTAATGCCATAAACGGGCTAATATCGACTGAATATTTATGTATATTTTACTTGGACAAAACCAAATACATAAAAATCTCTTGAAAACATATTTTTTTAGATACGAGTAATTCTGAGTGATTTCAACAAATAGGTGTACCGCATGGATTTAAATTTTAATAAAATAAATTGAGGACAATCTTTTAGGTACTAGAAACACATAACCGCCATCTGTTTTATTTATTATTGTGTAGCTTCTGATTAGTGGCCACCCGAAGTAAAAAATTTTACCAATTTTTATACATTTTTATAATTGCTCTAGCTTTTTAAGTAGAAAAGATATTAAAAAGATTCATGCTTTGTTTTATAGGGCAGTAATGGTCATTTAATATTGCTATGCAAAACTAAGCTGGAATAATTAAATGGCCGCAAAGTGGCCACTTGAAAATTACACAGTTTTTTCTCAATTTATCGATTTTCAACTGAACCCTGTTGAACATAAATCATTGTTTTTTTTGGTAGTGAAGAAGGAATTCTTATGATACCATGACATTAGTTTCATTGGATTAAATATCGTCTTCTGCAAAAATAAAGGTGCGAAAATTTATAAATTTTAAAAAATGCTCAAATTTGAGCTTTAAAAAACTCATGTGGGGATACAGATAAAAATATGACAGTTTCAGAAAGTATAGGTCAGTACTTCGTTATCATGTGCACTTAGTGCCGTTTTGATATTTTCACTCTATTACGAGATATGATTTTTTGAAAAGTCCAATTTTTATCAAAAATAATGGACCGAAAACCCGATGTGGGAATAGAGATAAAAATGTGAAATTTTGAGTATATATAGCCTATACTTTGTTTATTATGTGCACTAAGTGACAATCTGTTATTTTCATTTGTTCACGAGATATGATTTTTGTAAGTGATACTCTTAGAAAAATTAGAAATTAAAATAAAAAGGGCTCAAAAATAAATACCTCTTTCTATTTTCACTTAAAAAAATCATATCTGGTGAACTAATGAAAATAACAGATTGTCACTTAGTGCACATAATGAACAAAGTATAGGCTATATATATATATGCTACAAATTTCAGATTTTTATCTGTATCTCCATATTAGTTTTTGGGACCATTATTTTTTATAAAAATTGCACTTTTAAAAAAATCATATCTCGTAATAGAGTGAAAATATCAAAACGGCACTAAGTGGACATAACAACGAAGTACTGGCCTATATTTTCTGAAAATACCAGATTTTTATCTTTTGAAGCTCAAAGTTGAGCTTTTTTGAAGCTCAAAGTTGAGCATTTTTTAAAATTTATAAATTTTGGAGCCATTATTTTTGCAGGAGATAATATTTTAGCACAATGAAACTTATGTTATGGTGTCATAAGAATTCCTTCTTCACTACCAAAAAAATCAATGCTTTCTGTTCAACAGGGTTCACAGTGTGTTCAGTTGAAAATCGATAAAATGAGAAAAAGCTGTGTAATTTTCAAGTGGCCACTTTTCGGCCATTTAATTATTCCAGTTCAGTTTTGCATAGCAATATTAAACGATTATTACTGCCCTATAAAATAAAGCATGAATCATTTCAATATCTTTTCTACTTAAAAATCTAGAGCAATTATAAAAATGTATGAAATTGGTAAATTTTTTTACTTCGAGTGACCACTAATCACACACAGAAAAATTTCCATGTAAAATCGTCGAAAACCAGGTTAATTTAATGTTTTTCGGTAGTGATTTTGCTTCATATTTGTTTTATGTTAAATCAACATGATTTACAATAATCTTGAAAGAAAATTTTTCCTTTTGAATCAACTATATTTCATGTTGATTCAATATTTCAGTACAGTTAAATCAAAATGAAGTTGATACCGAAATAATACGAAAAATCATATTGAATCAAAGTAATTTCGAGTTGAAACAACGTGAATTTGATATTGGAATAACACGAAGAATCATGTTGAATCCAAGTTATTTCAAGTTGAAACAACGTGAATTTGATAGTGAAACAACACGAAGAATCGTGTTCAATTAGAGTTATATCAAGCTGAAAAAACATGACAACAACAATGTAGTTATTTTATTAATTATTTTGCTTACGTGATAGTCATCAGAAAACTTTGGGTTGTAGCTGACTGGCCCAGCCAAGATTTGAACCCGTGCCACCTGCATGATAGTCCACGCGCTAACAACTACAGCCACAACAACTTCAAACTCTTCTTTACTTATACACTAAATAAATACCATCATATGTAAAATGCATTTCATTTTAATTCAACATGATTTAAATGATTATTTAACATAAAACTTATTTGAAATTAAAGTTATAGTCTTGTCGAAAAATGAAACTTAACGTTTATACCAAAATGGTTTTAACGGTGATTTAAGGTTAGATTAATAATTTTCCGTTTAAAATTAATATGATACAATGGTAATTTTAAATCAGCAGCAGTACATTTTCGCTGGTAATTAGTTTTTTCTCGTCTACATTGACGACACATGTAAGAATAAACAACAACAAGTCACACAACTAAGCAGAACAGTGAATTGTAGCAATAAACAAAGCAAATAAACACTAACACACTCAAACGACAAATTATTTCTAGTAAATTTAATATGATTTCCAATCAAAATTGCGGCATGTGGATTTTACATTCCTTTTTTTTGTGTGCAGAAGCTACACAATAATAAATAAAAAAGATGGCGGTTATGTGTTTCTGGTAACTACAAGATTGTCCCCAATTTTTTTTATTAAAATTAAAAGCCATACGGCGCACCTATTTTTTTAATTCACTCAGAAGTACTCATACATAAACTAATTTTTGAATTTTGTTTCAGTGCCACCGTCACAAATAAAAAGCACCAAAAATTAAACAGAAAAAGCACCGAGCACTGATTTGAAAATTTTTCGCGTCTAAAAGCACTAAAAACGGTGCGAAAAGCACTGAGTTGACAACGCTGGTTGTTTTCCGTAAGTTTTGGTATAAATGATACTCCGTAATACTTAGTATTACAAGATGTTTTGTCTTCAATGTTAACCCGTATGTTTGTATTATTTTTTTTATTAATTAAGTTACATGGTGAAATAAGTATACAGGTGACCGCATAAGGGAAACAAATACAACAAAAAAAAATAGATGATGCTTGTCAAAAATATATACGTGCTGGACGTGGATTATGCACAAAAGTAGCAGAGCAAAAAATAATCAGCTGACGCTATGCCGCCACCTGTATAATTATTTCACCATGATTAAGTTATATATAATGTTATTCGGAAAATTGTTCTTTCTTAGAATGTCCTTTATAATTGGCATATTCTTTGCCTTGAATTTTGTATCACTTGATCTCATATTCGCAGTGTTTATTTTTTGTTTCATCGGTTGTGTTGATTCGTAGTTAATAATGCGGCCAGAAGCAATTGATTTCGAGTACCTATCCGTAATTAGTCTGTCTTTTTCCCGGTAAATTTTCGTATCTAAATATGGTATAGATTTATTTACTTCTCTCTCTCTATGGTTATTAAATGTTCTGAGTCTCTTCTTCGTCTCGTTTCTTTATAATAGCCAGCGTTGTCATATCGTACGCGTTTTTACGATATGACAAAACGGAAACATCGTAAGTTTTTTACGATATAACAACACTGAGATATCCATACACCGTGTACTGATATCTCAGTGTTGTCATATCGTAAAACACTTACGATATGACGACATTGTATGGATATTTCCGTTTTGTCATATCGTAAAAACGCGTACGATATGACAACGCTGATAATAGCGAACAAATCGTCTACATCAGGAGTGCCCAAAAGTTTCTTATGGAAGAGCAAACACCAATACATTTAAAGAAAACCTAATTTTTATTTAATATTTTTTGTTGTAAAAACCAATACATACAAAGAAAATAAATATTTCATATATTTATTTGTTGTTGCTTTGCACTTGCGTGTATACAGTGAAGAACGACAAAAAAACTAAGAAGACAAAGTTGTTTGTGTATTTCGTATTGCTAGTGCTGTATGTGTGTATTAAAACACAAAACCTATAGCTAACAAAGTTGTTTGTGCATTTCGTATTGCTAGTTATGAGTGCTGTGTGTGTATTAAAACACACAGCCTATAGCTAAGTGCTTTTACACAAACAAATGAGCACCAAGCGCATAGGGCTTGGGCACCGCTTGTCTACATATTTAGCTATGAGTTTTATTTTTACATTTTCTTTATGGAGGTCTCTAATACTGTTGTCAAGAAGATTATCTAGCACAATGTCTGCAATGGTTGGTGACAAAGGATTGCCCATAGGCATGCCATATGTTTCATTAAACACTTTTTCTCCAAACATGAAATAATTGTTTTCGTTGAGTCAGAACTTAAGTAGCTCAAGAAACTTTTTCCTGGGTATTTTCGTGTAATTTTGTATATATGTAGTTCCATTTTGTCATAAATGTTGTTTATTGCCAGGTGTATAGGTATGTTGGTGAACAACGATACCACGTCAAGAGATATCAAGATTTCATCTTCGTCCAAGTGTATTTCTTTTATTTGTCCTTCAGCTCCAGTGAGTTCTTAATATTAATTCATTACAATATGTTTTTTTAAAATACTACCAATATATTTCGACAAATTGTAGTAAGGTATACCTAATGATGATGAGATTTGTCTGAGTGGTACATCAGGCCTGTGTTTTTTTGTTGGGTGAATTCGAATAATTTTGTATATGCTTTTATCTTCTAATAGTTTATTAATTTTATCTCTATAACCACTCTTATAAACAACTACTGTTTTATTACCTTTATCCATTTTGCAATAACTAGGGATGTAACGAATACCGATATATCGGCGATACTTCAGATTTTCCGATACATCGGTATCGGCGATATTTTACTGCCGATACGACGATACTTTTAAAAATTTTTTCAAAGTTTTTCTTAACAAATAATTTATTTTTGTTCGATTTTACCATGAATTAAATACACTTCGTTATTTTTTAAATCTTATTAATATCAAAAATTAATAATATTTTATGCTGTTATTTTGTAAAAAATTATTTATTTTTTGTTAATTTTAGCATGAATTCAAATTCAAGCCGTTGTTTTTTAAATCTTATTCCAGCAAAAAAGAGATACTCCAAAGAAGTCATGAAAATGTAGAATTCGCGATCTGGAAGTATTGCAAATTTGGATAATTTCTAATTAGTTTTACATATCCTTGCCATTGCAAGAAGTTCTGTTTTTCGGTTACCAATCACCGAATTGGAAGCGATGCTAGGACAAATTTCTTTTTCGGTATTCTATAATGATTTTTCCTCAAGGAAAAAGGATAAAAATTTAAGTGAATAAATATAAACTTAGAAGTCTTTTAATAATTAAGCTATTAAGTTATTTAGATGAATATTAGTTGATAAATGTCCTTAAAAAAATCGATTTTTTAAAAAGCATGGCGAGAATTTTTTAAAATTATAAAGGAATTAAAAATTTTTTCTTGCTTTTCTACTAATTATCTGCATATTTTTAATATAGATTTGTTGGAAGCAAAGAAAATATAGCTCCTTAAAAATTACTTCCAATGTTTTATCAATTTTAAATATTCTCTCTTATAATGTAATTTTGTATAATAAAAAAATTGCACTTGAGTTTTGTTAATCTAAACTTGAACTCAATTTCAATATTCGTATCGGAATCGGTATCGGCGATATTTATTTTTAAATATCGGTATCGGATCGGCAAAACGGCGTATCGTTACATCCCTAGTAATAACTATTTCATTCATATACTGTTTCAGGAATTTGTTGGTATCTTCATAAACACTAAGTATAAACCTTTTTCTTTGGGTATTTTTACAAGTTCTTTTATGGTTAGTATTCTATTCGCAATCATCGATCTTAATGTTTCTTTTTCTCCGTTATCGTTTAAGGTCTGCACCCATTGTTCGAAATCTGCTATAACATTAATTGAAATAAAAGTTATAGTTAAGTGTATTTAAAATGAAATATAACATTTATAACACAGTTGTTTTAATAGTGAACAATTTTAAATCAAAGAGATTTAAGGTTTGATTAATAATTTTTAATTGAAATTAATATGAAGCAATGGTAATTTTAAACCAACAGCAGTACATTTTCGCTGGTAATTCGTTTTTATCGACACATATAAAGCTTAGCACTCTGCTCAAATTTGCGAAAAATGTTGATCAACATTAGTTTTTTCATACGAAAAATATGACAAGTCACCAATCATATGTAGCCCTTGAAAGTATGCTGCAACTGTGTACGTTTTTAAAAAACCCAATGTGTTTGTTGTAAATTTCACGCGAAAAGAGTGGTGCTCATATTATTTCGCATGAAGACTCAAAATGTTGTAGATATATTTCATATGTTTTTCTCAATATAAACAGAGTACTACTTCTGCAACAATTTTTCTATATGGACTTTTTTTATATGGATTTTTTATATGGACTTTTGACAGTACTTCGCACGAATGATGAACAGAGTACCATGCTTAAGATTAAATAACAACTATGCACAATAGTGAACTGTAGCAAAGAACAAAGCAAATAAACACTAACACACTTAAACGACAAATTATTTCTTGTTAATTTAGCATGGTTTCAAATCACAATTGCGTCATATTGATTTTACTTACATTCCCTTTTTTCTGTGTGCGGTCACGGCTGCAGTCCAATTAAAGAAAAATATTTAAATTACCTTATTTTATATTTTAATTCCTTAAAAATTAACAATTTTTTAAAAAATAATTTGTTAAAGCTGGAAGGGCTACTTTTTTCATGAAGGGCTACTTTTTTCGTGAAACATTTATTTTTTCAACCAAAGATTTTAAAGGCTGTTTGGCTTAGAGATGTTAACTTTTGTTTTTTCATTAACATTTTTTAAGAAGAAATTACCGTACTCAAAGGATTTTAATTAAAATTTCAGCATTATTATAAGCAATTTATTTGAACTAGGATCACGGTGGTCCAAATTCGGCCACTTGATCTGTAACCGGGTTTATTTGTAGCCAGTTTTCTTAGGTAAAAAATATATTGCGCATATCTGGAGAAAAATACCTTTTAAACCATATAACGCCAGCTTATTATTAGTTTGGCGTATATGTCACAAGCTCGAAATGCAGAAAAATCACAGAAGTTTTACAGAAAGTTTTCTGAAAATATGCACGATAGATTTTTTTGTAATCTTTACCATAATCCATTCCTGAAAATTTTTTTTAAATGATCGATGGGCCAAACCAATAATAATAATAATATGTTGCATCCATATTGGTGAACATTAGGGCTGAGGCCACACGGATGGTTTTATAACGCAGCGTTTCTGCTTTTTATATTAAATTTGAAAGTCCTCAATTTTTTAAAACATCACCACTTGAAAAATAATATAGATTCATATCGAATACATATTATGTGCTGCGTTTTGTATAAGTCTCTAAGCCTACTACGCTTTTCTTATTCTTTTGTGATTTTCGAAAATATTATCATTTGTAAATTCTCAAATGGCTTTTGTAAGTCTGTACATAAGATAAGAGGTTTGTAACTTTTCAAAGTTGTGGTTGAGCTCTACTGACGATTTGGTAAAGCGCAAATAAAATGCATATAGACAATGCTCAACTATCATCAAATAGGCTTGATTTAAAACAAAATTAATAAAATTATGACAATATGTCAAATAATAAATTTGAAAAAGGTTAAATTTGGATTTTTATTTTCATTTTGCCTTATAAATACTTTTATTGTTATCCAATGTATTTCTAATTGTACAAAGGTGTAGAAAAATAAAATAGATTCATATCGAATACAAATTATTTGCTGGGTTTTGCATAAGTTTCTAAGCCTACTACGCTTTTCTTATTCTTTTGTGATTTTCGAAAAAATTATCATTTGTACATTCTCAAATGGGTTTTCGATGTCTGTGCATAAGATAAGAGGCTTGTAACTTTTCAAAGTTGTGGTTGAAGTCTTTTTACGATTTCGTAAGGCGCCCATGAAATGCATATAGACAATGCTTTACTATCGGCAAATAGACTTCATTTAAAATAAAATTAATAAAATTATGACAATATGTCAAATAATAAATTTCATAAAGGTTAAATTTGGATTTTATTTTTCATTTTGTACAAGTTTCTAAGCCTACTATATGATGAACTATTTCGCCCTGACCTCTGAATGTCGGCTATAAAAGTCCGGCCATTTAAGTTTTTTCCAATAGAAAAACAGAACCCAGTTCAACGAATTCAGTACCAAGTTCCAAGTCTTTAAAAATATTTTATCATAATGTCTCTGGTGTGCGAACTAAATCATTATTATTCTTTGTTATTACGGAATCTTGGTTGAATTCGGATTTCTATAGTGAAGAATTTTTCAATCATTTCCATTATCTGGTTTATCGAAAAGATCGTGATTCTATAAAGACTGGTTGTAATAGAGGAGGAGGAGTTCTTATTGCAGTGAAAAAATCTCTGCGCAGCAGAAATGTTATATTATCTAATACCGATTCATTAACTAATCAGTTATGTATTTCGATTAAAGCTGTGAATTATGAATTATTTATTGTTGTGTCTTATATACCCCCTAATTGTTCTGATTATTTATATGATTTATATTTATATGATTTATATTTCAATGTAATGAAGGTCGCTGATACCTTGTGTAATAATGATAGATTATGTGTATTAGGAGATTTTAACCTTTCTGATGTTGTTTGGTCAGAAATTCCTAACTCTGATTTATTTTTGCCTAGTAATGTAAACAAGTCTTTTGAAATGAATTTAATTGATTCTTTTTTCAGTATTGATTTGATGCATATTAACAATGTCTATAATAGATTAAATAAATTACTTGATTTAGTATTTCTTAGTTGCGATTTAAGATTTTCACTTGAACTGTGTGATTTTCCAATATCTCCACCCTCAGTTCATCATTCTCCTTTGGAAATTAAAGTTGAATTCTATGAATATCTAACAAATGCTTTAAATAATGAAATTCACTATGATTATTATAATTGTAATTTCTTTATTTTAACTAATGCCTTAAATGAACTTAATTGGCACAAATTATTGGAAAATAAAATTGTTGGTATTTGCTACGACATATTCTTGTCAAATATTACTACTATATTCCCTTAGCTATGCCTAAGGTTCACAAACTTCCTTGGTATACTAAAGGATTAAAAAAACTGAAAAATCTTAGAAATAAATATTATAAAAGATTCAAATCAACAAACAATATAGTTGATAAAAATAATTTTCAACGATTTGAAAGAGAATTTAATTTTCTTAATAAATTTTTATATAATCAATAATAATGAGTTTTAATCAGACTTTAAAGTATAGTCCTAAACGATTCTTATAAGATACACTAGACCTTTTTGCCTTATATTTCAAATCTAACTTCACTGATGACTCTTTTCCACTTGATAATTTTGATTTCAGTGGTATAAGTTCCGTAATTGACTTTGATTTCAGTGGTATAAGTTCCGTAATTGACACTACAGATTTCTGATGATGACGTTGCGGGAGCTATTTTGAAGCTTTCTAATTTCTTCAAATGTGACAATGATGGCATTTCAGCTTTTATATTAAAGGAATGCTCATCGTCCTTATGCTTACCTTTGAGAATAATATTCAATAAATCTTTGAACAATGGATATTTTATTATGGAAATATACAACTATTTTGCCCATCTTTAAATCTGGAAGAAAAGATGATGTCCGTAAATATAGGCCAATCTCAAAGCTAACCAACATTGCAAAAATTTTTGAGCACATTGTTTATGATAAATTATTCTTCTGTGTAAAAAGACATATTAGTATTTCTCAACATGGATTTATGTCCGGTAGGTCTACTACCACTAATTTGGCAGTTTTTACTAAATTCTGTATACTTAATTTTGAAAACAGGTTACAAGTTGATGCAATCTATACTGATTTTTCTAAGGCTTTTGATCGTGTGCCCCATAAGCTTCTAATAATGAAGCTATCTAAATTAGACGTTCATTCTCAAATGCTATCTTGGTTCCGCAACTATTTGTCCGATATGCACTTTGTTGTATCTGTGGATGGAGTTTATTCTCATTCGTTTATTAATGGTTCTGGTATCCCCCAAGGTAGCATTCTGAGTCCTTTATTATTTAAGATTTTTATTAATGACATTAGTTTTTGTTTTAAACATTCTCATTTTCTTTTATATGCTGATGATTTAAAATTTTTCAAATCGATTTCTAGTGCTAGAGATGCATTTAATTTTTAAGAAGATTTAAATAGAGTGAGTTGTTAGTAGGAGAACAACGGATTATCCTTCAACATAAGTAAATGTTTTGCTATGACTTATCATAGATGTCTTAACCCCTTAATTACTAAATATAAAATAAATGATTTTATGTTGTCTTCTGTAGATGAAATTTTTAACTTAGCGGTAGTCTTCGACAGAAAGTTATCATTTAATAATCATTTGAATTTTATTATCTGTAAAGGTTATTCCCTGCTAAATTTTATGCGTAGAAACACCAACAACAATATGTTTGATCACTACACGAAAAAAAGTTTGTTTACTTCTTTTGTGAGATCAAGACTTGAATATGCTTCATTTATTTGGAGTCAAATTTATTTATTTATTTGTATTCCTATACAACAAGGCTTAAAGTCTTATAATTATAGTACAGGATTAGCATGATTGACCAGATATGTGTAATACAAATTATAGAATAGAATAAAAATATCTATGAAATATAAATATGTAATAATATAAATTATAAATTAATAATATAATTATAAATTAATAATAATATAAATTATAAACATAGAATTGAAAAAATTCAAGTAAAGTTTATAAAATATGCTCTTTTTTTCTTAAATTTTTCTGCTTCTAGCACCTCAAACTCGAATCCATCCTATGCTGATAAATGCGCATTGATTTCTATGAAAACTTTTGCGTAATATCTCATCATTAAATTTTTTATATGGACTTGTCAATGATCTAATTGATTGTCCTGATTTACTGAATACTATTAAATTTCTAGTTCCTGCTGGAATTCTAAGGAATAATAATTATTTTTTCCACCTAGATATTCATAGAACAACGTATGCTAGGAACAAGCCTTTAAATAAATCTATGATTTTATATAATTCAAATTCTACTAATGTAGATATAAGTATCTCTTTTTCTGAATTTAAGAATATGTTAAATATTATAATTAAATAATAATTATATATTTTAGTCATTAATGTTTAATGTGCTGGTCTTTAAGGATTTCATTGTATATCCATAGACTGAATTATATAAATAAATAAATAAATAAGATGTTCGTAACTTTTCAAAGTTGTGGTTGAAGTCTACTGACGATTTGGTAAGGCGCCAATGAAATGCATATACACAATGCTTAACCATCAGCAAATAGACTTCATTTAAAATAAAATTAATAAAATTGTGACAATATGTCATATAATAAATTTCATAGAGGTTAAATTTGGATTTTATTTTACATTTTGCCTTATAAATACTTTTATTGTTATCCAATGTATTTCTAATGGTACAAAGGTGTAGATAAATAAAATAGATTCATATCGAATACAAATTATTTGCTGGGTTTTGTATAAGTTTCTAAGCCTACTACGCTTTTCTTATTCTTTTGTGATTTTCGAAAATATTATCATTAGTAAATTCTCAAATAGGTTTTGAAAGTCTGTGCATAAGATAAGAGGTTTGTAACTTTTCAAAGTTGTGGTTGAAGTCTACTGACGATTTAGAAAAGCGTCAACGAAATGCATATTACAATGCTTAACTATCAGCAAATAGACTTCATTTAAAATAAAATTATGAATATGTGTCAAATAATAAATTTTATAAAGGCTAACTTTGGATTTTATTTTGCCTTATAAATACTTTTATTGTTATCCAATGTATTTCTAATTGTACAAAGGTGTAGAAAAATAAAATAGATTCATATCGAATACAAATTATTTGCTGGGTTTTGTATAAGTTTCTAAGCCTACTACGATTTCTTATTCAGTTGTGATTTTAGAAAATATTATCATTTGTAAATTCTCAAATGGTTTCATATCGAATACAAATTATTTGCTGGGTTTTGTATAAGTTTCTAAGCCTACTACACTTTTCTTATTCGTTTGTGATTTTCGAAAATATTGTGATTTGTAAATTCTCAAATGGTTTTTGAAAGTCTGTGCATAAGATAAGAGGTTTGTAACTTTTCATAGTTGTGGTTGAAGTCTACTGGCGATTTCGTAAAGCGCCAATGAAATGCATATAGACCATGCTTAACGATCTGCAAATAGACTTCATTTAAAATAACATCAAATTTAATATTAAAAACAGAAATGCCGTGCTTTAAAAACGCCCGTGTGGCCTGAGCCTAAGATACTTAAAAGTGCACCGCAAAACAAGCCGTATTTTAGTAAAATTGATCTGATTTTATTTACAATTAAATAGGAAACGCAATTGATAAAATTCACGATTTTCATGCAGCAGAAAAAGTTCAATCCATGTGTGTGTTGTTTGGAAATCGTAATTTTTGCCAATAGAGTTTCCAAACTTCAGAATTGAATTTACCGTATTATTAATGAAATTTCTTTGCTATCTCTTGGGGTCTGAAATTACCGTACGAAGCGTTAATTACTGTACGGTTAACATCACTGGTTTGGCTAGTTCCAGCTGGTACAAACTTGCAACCAATTTTTTTTCTCTCAACTTTTTATGCTCTTTTTTCACTTCATCGATGCTAGTTTTTCGAGTACGTGAACACTTTCCAGTAACAGCTAGTAACAATTAGTAACAACTTTTAGTTATTAAACAGACCTACTTTTTTTAAAAACCTCCGAAGAAAATAGATGATAACTTCAAAACGGGTGGACATTTTTCTTTAAACAGACGCTAGAAGATTTTGGATCAAAATTTCCTAAATAAAAAAAGATAGCCGTTTGGGACCTACGGTGTCAAAGACACACAGATTCAAAAGGATTTATCTAGAAAAGATGTGATATCTTCTAAACGGCAGGGCCGATTTTCTTCAAACATAGCTAAGAACACTCTCGATCAAATCACCTTTCAAACAGAAAAAACTAAATCAAATTCTGTCCTGCCGTTTGGTCTGTACATGGACATCAAAACTACTCCAACGACTTTTTTCATATATAGATTGAAAGATTTTAGAGCAAGTCACCGTTCAAACAAAAGAAACTAAACGGTAAAAACTAAATTTTCGACATGGTCTGGATTTTTATCCTCTCCTATTTTAATGGAATTCGACATATGTATATATTCTACTATTGTGCGTTGGCGTAATATGGCGAAAACTTATTTCGATATCTCTTGTGGTATCTATTTTATAGGCCTCTAGACTTGGGCACTTCGGCCATTTTTGAGAAAAGTTTGTCATATTGAAGATTTAATAACTTTAGAGCGCGTCATCGGATATAAATAAATTTGATGTCAATTGATCTCGAAAGGTTTCAGACTCCTCCTAACGAACACTGATTAAAAACGACAAAGCTTCCTGTCAAAGTATCCTTTATCCTTAAATATCTTGAAAATGTTATTTTCATTTTCTTACTTTTTTTTACAAAATGTAGAATTGACATGTCTTTATTATGTAAAAATTTCAAGATGGGATAAAAACAGATTAAAAACTTACAGCTGTTTCTTTATGATAACTCAATCATTTCTATGAAAATTGTGTAAGTAATAGCAATAAAAACAACCGCAGCCGTAGTATGTCTTAAAATCTCGATTTGTATTTTTTACACAACGGTGATAGATTAGTTTGTTATATGCTAAAAAAAAATACAATAGAAAATAAACACCTACTTTTCAGGATATTTAAGGAACAAATTTTTTTTGTATTTGTGATGTCCTTGTCTGGGATTTGCAAAAAGTGACCTTGAACCTTAAATTAATAAAATCTGATGACGCCTTACAAAGCTTTGCTATTTTCAAAATTACGTTTAAAAAATCCTTATGTATTCAGATAATTGTTTTTATTAGTTTTGCTTATACATTTTTCATAGAAGTTATCGAGTTATCGTAAAGAAACAACTATAACTTTTGACTTTGTTTTCATCCCATCTTGAAAATTGTACACAATAAAGACATCTAACTGACATGTCTTTATTGTGTACAATTTTCAATTCTGTAAAAAAATAAAGAAAATTAAAGTACCATTTTTCACAATATTTAATGATAAAGAATGCTTTGGCATTTTAGACGCACTTGTAGCAGGAAGCTATGTCCTTTTTAATCAAATCTATTTGAGAGGAGGCTGAAACCTTTCGAATGATATCAATTTTATTTATATCCGATGACGTGTTCTAAAGTCATTAAATCTACAATATGACAAACTTTTCTCAAAAAGGCGCCGAAGTTTAGAGGCCTATAAAATAGAAGCCATAAGATGTATAGAAATAATTTTTCTCCATCTTACGCGCACACAGGAGAAAAAGATATGTGTCGATTTTCATTTAAATCGGAGAGGTGAAAAACCCAAACCCTATTTTTCATGCCGAAAATTTTCGTAAATACCCTAAATTAAAATCGGCTAGATCGATTTTAATTTAGGGTTTGGGAGCTACAACTAGTGAGGTTGTGATAACTTCTAAACAGCTAGACAGATTTTCTTCAAACATAGCTAAGAATACTGTCGATTAAGTCGCCTTTCGAACAAAAAAGGTGCAGTCATTGCCGGTTGCCGACGGAAACGAAAACACCAGCCAGCCTTGTGCTTGCCTACGCACATTATTTTTAAAGTAACATGCAAAATATTTGAGGACTGTAAGAAGTTTGACGTGCCACCTATACATATCTTTGTTAATAAAAAATAATAAATAGATAAATATTTTGACAAATAGATTCAGTGATTTAATAAGTTACAATAAAAAAGTATTTGGCAGCAGTTTACATTATTATTTGCAAATAAGACGTGCTTATAAGCGAGGTAACAAGGTTATATGATTTACACTCGAAGGTTATATAAAAATATTTACTTCTTAATTTGTTTTTTAATTTTTATTTTCGATGTTTTATACACAAGACTTGGGTTTTATATTGCAGTATGGAACTGAGCACTTGCAAATACAATAAATCAGAAGACAGTAACAGAAAAAATTGTGTTAGATTAGTTCAAACAGTTTTAGTTTTACCCTCATATTCATAAATATTTATTAAAGTTAATGTTGGTTTAATGTTCGAATTTTGTATGGGTAAACCGGTTTTAATACTGTTAAGGCCAAAAGCCTTAAACAACATCTGTCCCAAAATCTCGCGATGAAGAGGCTGCATTTAATGAATACACAAACGATTATTTGTCGTTTTCCTTTTCATGCCTAAATGTAAACGTCAAATTGGCCAAAATGTCGAATTATACTGCTTCCGGCTTCAATACAAAAAGGGTTTGCTATTCTAGCTAAATCTACAGGCTAATCGGTGAAGACGCGTTTTACGTCATCCCGATAAAACAAGACTGAAGAGACACAAATTCAATTTAATGAAGAAAATCATTACCGCACAGTAGTTTCGGATTTTGAAACAAAAGAAAAAATTCTACACCCACCAAATGGAAAGTACAAAAGGCCTCCAGGTATTGATAAACGGCATCGATTAATACGTGGAACCAGAAGAGATAAAATTGGGTCTGATAAATAGCAAATTTAAAGTGCAAAACGTTACAAGCATAAATAATAGAGAAAGAGTCCCCCAACCACTATGTCCGGTGGAACTAGAACCAGGTGATTTAAACTGAAAAAAAGAAATACACCCAATATATAATTTAAGATTATAACGTAGAGCACATAAAGGAGCTAGGCCTATCCAATGACAAAATTGCCAAGAATATGACCACAAAAAATATATTGTAAGTTGCGCACCGTTTGTATCGTGTGAGCAGTACTACACAGCACAGCCAATTGTGATAAACCAAAAGACGATTCAAAAATTAGAAAGTATAGCAATTGCTTTTGAAAATTACGCCGCCAACTACAGAGGCTACACTGTCTATGTACATATCAAGCAGTCTTTATCTAAAAGACGTAATCATGCCTGTGCCCAACCTATTACTTTTGACAACACTAATTATCCACAGTTGCGCCAACCAGCTTCAAGCCGGCCTTCATGCTCCAACGTTTTTAAGGCTAACCAGGAAATAACACAAAATATACCTAACAGCCAGTTCTCATACGCAAACGCGTTGAAGTCTAACCAGCGCACATTTCAAAAACGGACTCTTGTCAACGATTACACTGGTTTCAATTTTGATAGAATTGAGGCTTTAAAAGATAATTTAATTCAAACAGTAAATTTTTTTACAACCAATGTGACCAGCATGATGCAGAAATCTTGAAAATGCAGTCCACATTATTACAGGCTGCATTAAACAAACCATGAACTTAAAAATTTGTTTCTGGAACGCAAACGGCATCCGCCAATTTAAAAACGAACTCGTATATTTATAATGGTTAAACAAATTGATATTATGGTATTGATATTAGAGGCAAACATTAAGCAAGCTGCTGAAAATGCTACTTCTATTTTTTACTCTGAGGACATGAAATGGCGTTTATCTGAAAAAGAAGAGTTAATAGAGAATGGCAACGCAACAGATCCCCGCAGCTAAAAATTGTGATGAAATAATGTACAAAACAGCTTAAACAATTATTAGGACTCCAAAAAGTTGCATCTTTGCAAAAATTCCTGCACGAACTTGACGCAACACCACAAACGGATTATTCGCTGTGGCGAGCAGCCAGATGTCTTAAAAGGCCGGTGATATATAAACCTCCATTACGAAGTTCCAATGGGGACTGGGCAAGAACTGAGGCCGAAAAAGGGACGTTGTTCGTTAACCATTTGAAAACGTATTCACTCCAAATATACCACCTGCTTTATTTCCGACAGTTGTCACTGAAGCTGCCGTTCCTTTGAGAATTGAGAAATTGAAAATGCTATCGTCGACTTAAATTCAATAAAATTGAACTAACAATAAGTAATCAAATCTTAACTATACAATTTTAATTTTAAAGTCCAGCCAATGCCAGGCAAAAGCATTTGTTTCAGCGGTTTGCTCTCGTGTTCGGCTGAGAGCAAGAGTGTCCCTCCTTCTCAGCCGAGTGTGGCCTCTAAAGTTAATGAAGTTTCGGGATAGGGGATTTAGGTGAACCTCAAGTTTTTGACGTATCTTGTCACGTGTTTAGAAAAATTGTCTTAACCAGCGGTACATCTAAATCTTTATGAATTCGCTTGTTTCTCACATACCATGGGGCTGCTGTAATCGTACGGAGTATTTTATTTTGTTCCCTTTGAGTTTTTGGAACGTAAGTTCCTAATGGCGCGCCATGCACATCAATGCTTTGAATAACAAGGCATACTTTTAGGATTTTTTAGATTTTTATTTGTGACTTGGATAAGTGGTTCGTGGCAGTGATAGCTGAAGCTGTTTCAGCTAACTAATATTTATCTATATATATACACACACACACACACACACACACACACACACACACACACACA